>CM029012.1:270468549-270899104 GCA_016801055.1 Panax notoginseng
TTCACGGGTAAGCTATCATAAACTCTAACGAAGTCTATACTTTATTTGATACCGGTTCAACCCATTCTTTTATTTCTCCTACTGCGCTCATCGATTAAATTTGATTCCGGAGAAATTAGACTTTGACTTAGCAGTTGAAACTCCATTGGGAGAAACCTTCATTACATCCACGGTTTATAAGTCTTGTTTGGTTCAAGTTGGTACCCACACATTACCTGTCGATCTTATTTCATTAAAAATACTTGCATTTGACGTGATTCTAGGGATTGATTGGTTAACTACTCATCATGCAAAAATTGATTGTTTTCGTAAGGTTGTTAGCTTTCATATTCCTAATCGACCTATTATGCGAATTCAAGCAACCAAACCATTAAAATCAATCGCTGTCATCTCAAGCCATAAAGCTATTCGTTTATTGAAAAACGGATGTCAAGCTTTCTTAGCTCATGTCACAGATCTAAACAAAAATACGTCAGCTTTGAATTATATTTCTGTTGTTAATAAATTTCCTGACGTATTTCCCGAAGAACTTCCTGGCCTACCCCCAGAGCGTGAAATTGAATTTTGTATCGACCTTGAACCCGGTACAAAACCCATTTCCAAAGCCCCATATCGAATGGCTCCTATTGAACTTCAGGAGTTAAAGACTCAACTGCAGGAATTGTTAGACATTGGTTTTATTCGTCCTAGTACTTCTCCTTGGGGTGCTCCTGTTCTGTTCGTGAAGAAGAAAGATGGGAGTATGCGACTTTGTATTGATTATCGGGAGTTGAATCATGTCACCATCAAAAATAGGTACCCATTGCCACGTATTGATGACCTGTTTGACCAGTTGCAAGGAGCACAATTCTTTTCAAAGATCGATCTTCGTTCTGGATATCATCAGCTGAAGGTTAGAACTGAGGATATTCCAAAGACGGCTTTCAGAACTCGGTATGGGCATTATGAATTCTTAGTTATGTCTTTTGGATTGACTAATGCTCCTGCTGCCTTCATGGATATGATGAACAGGGTATTTAAGGAATATTTGGATCACTTTGTGGTCGTCTTTATCGATGACATCCTTATTTATTCCAAAAGCCGTGAAGATCATGAGCAACACTTGAGGCTGGTACTCCAAAAGCTTCGTGAATACAAGCTTTATGCCAAGTTGAAGAAATGCGAGTTCTGGCTGGAAGAGGTAGCATTCCTTGGGCACGTAGTATCAAGTCGTGGAATATCGGTTAACCCGGCAAAGATTGAAGCTATTCAAAGCTGGGAGCAACCTAAATCAGTGACCGAAGTACGTAGCTTTCTTGGTTTAGCTGGTTATTATCGGAGATTCGTGGAAGGATTTTCTCGAATCGCTACTCCATTAACTCAGCTGACTCGGAAAGATACAAAGTTCGGTTGGAGCGAAGAATGTGAGAAGAGTTTTCAAGAACTCAAGAGGAGACTCATTTCAGCACCTGTTCTAACAATACCATCTGGCTCGGAGGGATTTGTCATCTACAGTGATGCTTCGAGCAAAGGGTTGGGATGCGTTCTCATGCAACATGGAAAAGTCATAGCCTATGCATCAAGACAACTCAAGGAATATGAGAGGAATTATCCTACTCATGATCTAGAGTTGGCAGCTGTTGTCTTTGCACTTAAAATTTGGAGGCATTACTTGTATGGGGAGAAGGTGGAGATCTTTACGGATCATAAAAGCCTCAAATATTTCTTCACTCAAAAGGAACTCAACATGCGACAACGACGTTGGCTTGAACTGTTGAAAGATTATGATCATACCATTCAATACCATCCTGGAAAAGCGAACGTGGTAGCTGACGCATTGAGTAGAAGATCATATGCGGGTACAAGTGCGATATTGTCAACACAAAGGCCCATTTTGTGTGATTTGCAAAGGATGGAGATAGAGTTAAAGACTCCAGGGACCCATGTGATGATGGCGAATATACGAGTAGAACCGACTTTAATCGATAAAGTTAAAGCTGCTCAAGCTACAGACCTGGAGCTGATGCGTATGAGGAAGAAAGTGCAAGAAGGTGCTATGCCGGAAGCAAGAATCGATGAAGAAGGAATACTTCGAGTCAACTCCAGACTTTGTGTTCCTAACAACCCTGATTTAAAGTATGAAATCATGATGGAGGCGCACAACACACCGTTTGCAATCCATCCTGGAAGTACCAAAATGTATCATGATCTTCGTCATACATTTTGGTGGAGCAATATGAAGAGAGAGATAGCGTTGTTTATCTCAAGGTGTCTAACTTGTCAACGAGTCAAAGCGGAGCATCAAGTACCAAAAGGTCCATTGCAACCACTTGAAATTCCAGAATGGAAGTGGGAGCACATTACCATGGATTTCGTTACCGGTCTTCCTAGGGTTTCTCAAGGTATTGATGCGATTTGGGTCATTGTTGATAGATTGACCAAGTCTGCTCATTTCTTACCGATACGAGAAACTTATACACTTGAACGTCTTGCTCGTATGTACATAAACGAGATTGTAAGACTGCATGGTATGCCAGTATCCATAGTTTCTGATCGAGACCCAAGATTCACTTCACGATTTTGGGTTAGTTTACAAAAAGCTATGGGCACGGAGTTACGATTTAGTTCAGCATATCATCCTCAGACGGACGGACAATCAGAGAGGACTATTCAAACTCTTGAAGATCTATTAAGACTCTGTGTCTTTGACTTCAAGGGAAGTTGGGACAAGTTCTTACCATTGGTGGAGTTTTCCTACAACAACAGTTATCAAGCAAGTATTGGCATGGCTCCATTCGAAGCATTGTATGGAAGAAAATGTCGTTCTCCAGTATGCTGGGATGAGGTGGGTGAAGCAACGTTGTTGGGACCGGAGTTGGTACGTATGACTACAGAAAAGATTCAAACGATCCGACAACGTATAAAAACCTCACAAGATCGACAAAAGAGTTATGTTGATCTTCATCGAAAGGACGTGGAATTTGATGTAGGAGATCATGTGTTCTTACGTGTTGCTCCATGGAAAGGAGTTACGAGATTTGGAAAGAGAGGAAAGCTCAATCCTCGATTCATCGGTCCATTTTTAATCCTCGATCGAGTAGGAACTGTGGCTTATAGACTCGCTTTACCGCCAAGTATGTCTCGTGTTCATAACGTTTTTCACATATCCATGTTACGCAAATATGTGGAAGACCCGAACCACATTATTGAGTTAGAACCGGACGAAATAGCGGAGGATTTGACGTATGAAGAAGTTCCTGTTCAAATCTTGGATAAGAAGGAACATATTCTACGCTCCAAGGTTATACCTCAAGTCAAAGTTTTGTGGAGAAACCACGATGTTGAGAAAATGACTTGGGAGTTAGAATCTGAAATGAAATTAAGGTATCCTTATCTCTTCGACATACCAGGTACGTACCCTAATTTCGAGGGCAAAATTTCATAAGAATAGGAGGTTGTAAGACCCCAATTTTTATAAATAAAGATGAATTTTCTATAAATATCATTTTTAAATATTATGGAGTTAATTTGATATAATGTTATAGTTGTGGGTAATATTTATAAATTTTGCAAAGTACGCAAGTTGTTATATAATATTCGATTGGTCGGGGAATATTCGTTTTAACAGGGAATATTCGTACAACGACACAATCATTGGTGGACCCCACAACGGAATTATTGTCGGATTGAGAAAACGACAAAAATATTTTATTAAAAATAACGGCGGAAGTTTTACCATTGTTACTGTTGAACTACTCGGTAGTAAAAGTACAGTAATACGTGTGGTTGCATAGTAGCACACGGTATTGATTATTAATGCTTATGTGAGAAGTCACTCAGTTTGATTCCATTATTGTCAGTTAATAATATGAATTATTTAGCGATAATGACGTTTTGTTTTATTCGTATTATTAACGTAATAAAACAGAAACATCTTTTTATATAAAACAAAATACTTTATTAAAGTTATTCTATAAATAGAATATATTATATTTTATTTAAAAGATTTTTCTTTAAATATGGACCGTCAGATTAAAGTAATCAATCTGGACCGTTCATGGATTAGTTACTATGCATTCTATTTTTCTATAAATAGCAGCTCATTCCTTCATTATTTCTTACGAATTCACTGAACTCTAGAGAGAGAAACTATAGAGAGAAACTATAGAGAGAGAGAAAAAGAGTATTCTGCTACTTAACTACTTCCTTACTTCAGCTCTTCTTTAAAACGGTAAGGGGTGTTATTCTTTCTTATTCATGAAGAGAACTGTTGTTATTCCATTTCTTATTATTCTGTTGGAATAACCTGTATACGCGGATATACCCTATACTTGGTGACATTCTTCTATTATTCCGTTGGAACATCCTGTCTGTGTGTTTTACACCGGACCTGGTTCCGTTTTTATTATTATTCTGTTGGAACATCCTGTCTGTGTGTTTTACACCGGACCTGGTTCCGTCTTGTTATTATTCTATCGGAATATCCTGTCTGTGCGTTTACGCCGGACCTGGTTCCATTATTTATTATTCTGTCGGAATATCCTGTCTGTGCGTTTACGCCGGACCTGGTTCCATTATTTATTATTCTGTTGGAATAACCTGTCTGTGCGGTCTATCGCATGCATGGTGATTTCTTTTGTTATTCCATTCTTTATTATACTCAGTTGGTTAAGTTTTGACTTCTATACTCCATGAAATTTATGGAATATCCTTGACATTTGCGCTTCATCTAGTATCTATTCATGAAAATATTCTCCTGATCATTCTTGAATTTTACTCCACAAAGTAGTATCATGTTGACAATTTGGACGTTGTTAATTCTTGGATAAATTAATTCTTGAACTTGTTTTATTGAATTTTTATATCATTGTCATCATCCTCATGTTTATTCTGTTGAAAGTCATCTGTGGCCTGTAGTGCATAGATGGACTTTGTATGATTATGACCAGGGATTATTCGGTGTAATCATGACCGTAATGTTACGAATGATGTGGTAAAAGTCGGCATTGGCCCGTAGTGCATTGATGGACAGTTGTTGGCATGATCATGACCATTAATGAATATACGAATATCCTTGGCCGTAGTGCAGGGGTGATTCGATGATGTGGATTATTTTATTAAGCTGAGTCTCAGCGATCACAGTGTTGGAAAATCTTTTAAATCATAAAAGATAGTAGATGTAAGACCCCAAATTATTAATAAATGAAATTTAAATTCCCTCTATTTATTATTTTGAAATAGTAAGTGTTAAATTGATTAATGAGGTTAGTTATGGGTAAAATGCGTAAATATTTTAAATAAGCAAGTGGTTATAAAATATTCATTGTTGTCGGGGAATATTCGTTTGGTCGTGGAATATTCTTCCTGTCGGGGAATATTCGTACGACGGCGCAGTCTTTTGTGGGCCCCATAACGGAAAGCGATTGGATGAAGAAAACGACAAGTATATGTTTTTTATTAATAACGGCGTAGTTGTTACCGTTAATACTGTTGGAATACCCGGTGGTTAAAACACAGTAATACGCGTTGTTACACAGTAGCACACTGTATTGCACCAATTATTGATTCTTACGTAAGAAGGCACTACTCAATAATGGTTACAGTAATTACTGTTCAGTATTTTATTTTATTGATTCAATAATTGCTGCGTTGATATTTTATATTACTGTTGTTTCAATAATTGTCACTACACAGTATTTTCCATTATCAGATCAATAATTCATATTATTTGAATAATATTATTAGATAACATTATTGGCAATGTCTAGAAAGTTCTGTCTAAGGAGAGGTTTGGTCATCTAATTGCGCGCCAGTAAGGAGAAATCCTTATTGGAAAGCCCCCTCTTTCCTGGGAACGGCCTGGTTGTCATAAATGTGATTCTGTAATATTATTTGTAAATAATTAATTATTGATTCATATGATAAGGAAATATTTATTTTTGTGGATATAAATGAGGGATATATTTTTGTGGTTAAAAATGAAGGAGTTAATGTTGAGGTTTTTATCAGTATTTTTGTCGGAATGGAGGTATTAAAAATCAGGGTTTTTGAGATATTTTGCGGGAGTTATAATTTTTAATCCGACCGTTGGATCGTGGTAATTTTTGGATATGTTATACATATATAAGTTGAGTATATGTCCACAAATTTTGAACCGTTAAAAATGAACGTATGATTTATTATGAATTTTACGAGATGACTGGTTCAGAAATTGTTGAATTTTCGGAGTTAATCATTTTGGTAGAAAATTCTAGAATTGGTGGGCCCCACTCTTGGTTGGTGAAGAAATGTGCTGAGATTTTTATTCAAATGTGGTGGGTGGGAATAGTAGCAGGTAAAGCCATCAGGTTGCAGGTTAAGTCTGCTTCGGCGTGCTAACATTTTCCTATAAATAGAGGGCTAAGTTAGAATTGAAAATCACACCAGAAACAAGTTTTCTCTCTTTCTCTCTCTAGATTATTGAGTGTATTTTGTGAGTATTTAGATACTTTGAGAGTTTCTATTCATCAGAGCAAGTGTCTTTCAGCCTTATACCGGTATTCCGACCAGAAGTACTGTCTGTACGAGGTAAGGGATGTTATTTTATTCAAAAATGATATTATTTCTTCAATATCATTATGCCGAAATATTGGTTGGAAATTTTTATCAAATTTGGAACTTTTCACGTCGGGGTTACTATTCATGAGTTACTATTCACGAGTTACTATTCACGAGTTACTATTCACCGAAAAATAAAATTTTCTTCTTTTCGTCCAAAATATCTATTCTGGGTACTAGCTTTGATTGTATCCATGTTTTGATCATTCTTGAATTCTACTTCACTATGAATAATTATAAGGTATTTTTGGACATGAATAAATCGAAATACGAATCCTTAATATTTGTTATTTTGTTTCACTGGATTCGTTTTCTTTAATATATTTTTCATCATCCTCAGTCCTAAATGATGATATTACTGAATATCTTTGGCCGTAGTGCAAAGATGAATGATTAACTGATGAATATCTTTGGCCCGTAGTGCAAAGATGAACAGGTGTTGAGATGAACATGACCGACTGGTGATACAAATGAATATCTTTGGCCTGTAGTGCAAAGATGAATATTTGATTAAAGATGGTTATTGATTGTTGTTACAGGGATAAAATATTGATGATGGACTTTTAAATCTTAGAAGATAGTAGAACTCATTCTCTACTTGACTCTTCTAATGGTTTGCTGTTTCCGCTGCAGTTATTGATTTAAAACTTGTTGTCTATTGTATTCTATTAGATTTTTCCCTGTTGAAGACTAACGATAATTTGTTCTGTATTATCTTAGTCATAATGTTCTTTACTGGGCTAGTTGAGCTCACCCTTTTCCTTTTTGTTCCATTTTTCTCAGGAGGCGAGAATGTAGCGAGTACTAGTCGGGGTATGGAATGATGGTTCTAGAAGTTACTTTAGTAGTCCTCACTATTTTTGTGAAATAATGTATCAATAATTGTAATGAGGGCTTATTTGAGTGTGGATATTGTCTAAATGACAATATTTGTATTTAAACTCACAGTTCTTGTGTTGTAATAATAAAGATGTAGTTGTTTCTGTACCATGTATTTTGGCGACTCAGAATGGGTGTTGTATACCTATTTTGGGGGCGTCACAGTTGGTATCAGAGCTTAGGGATATGATCTCTGGCGGAGATCGGGGAATAGAACTAGGAGGGGAGAGACGAATCCTTCGCTAGTGTGTCCTACCTAAGCTTATTTATTGGTCAGTCATAATATAGGGGTATTATGTGATTTGTTAATTTATTTAATTAACCCTTGTTTTATGGCAGTATTTGAGAATGTCGACTGAGAATGTTAATAGTGGAGTAAATGAGACCGTGGAGACACCGGTGCTTACCAACGAGGAGAACGTGCAACAGGCTGGCAATGTTCCTCCTGTGAACAACACCAATGAGCAGATGATGAACGATGGAATGTTTAGAAGTTTTTTGCAATTCATGCAAAACCAGACAAGGGAGACTCGTGTTCAAAATACAGGAGGAAATGATAGCAATTCACGGTTTGTCACAGCCAAACAGTTCAAAGAATTGGGACCACCAGAATTTAAGGGAAAGCCGGATCCGATCATGGCGGAAACGTGGGTCAAGCAAATTACCAAGATATTCGATGTCTTGGGATGCACGGAGGAACAGAAGGTTCCATTCGCCACCTTTATGTTCCGTGGCGAGGCAGATTACTGGTGGGAGTCTGTGAAGCGTACCCATCCAACCGCACTCAGCATGTCTTGGGAGACATTTCAAAAACTGTTCAATGACAAGTACTTTCCTGAAAGTATTCGTCATATGAAGGAGGTAGAGTTTATTAGACTAGAGCAGAATAATATGACGGTATCTCAGTACGAGGCAAAGTTTGCAGAGTTGTCCAGGTTTGCACCTCATTTGGTGGAGAATGAGGAACGTATGACGAGGATGTTTCTGAGAGGTTTGAAACCCGGCATACGTCAATATCTCATTTCTCATAAATTTTCTCTCTATTCAGATGTTGTCAACAGGGCTCAATTATTAGAGCGAGATAACGAGTACGGTCAACTGAGGGATCACAACCAGGATCATATCGGTGACAGCAGTCATCAGAACAATGATAACCAGCGGAGAAAGAAAAATACAGACAAGAACGGCAACCACTCTGGTGGTAATCGTGGCTATGAAAATAGAAGAAGCGAGTCGGGAGGAGATTTTAAAAAGAGGAGATTCAACAATGACAATACGAAGACGTCAGCACCAACAGCAATTGGTTCCAAGGGAGGAGAACGACCACCGGTTATATGCTATAAGTGCGGAAAAGAAGGACATATCAGCCCAAACTGCCCACAACAGTTTAAGGTATGTTATAATTGTGGAAAGGAAGGACATATCGCTCGAGATTGCACTGTAGCAAAACCAAGTCCAGCGGGGATGGTGACTCAAAAAGCTGTCCCAGAAAAGATAAAGTCAACGGTTCCTGGAAGAGCGTTTGTCGTGACTGGTCAACATGCGAGGAACCCAAACGAGGTGATCACGGGTAAGCTAATCATAAATTCATGCGAAGTTTATACCTTATTAGATACCGGTTCTACCCATTCTTTTATCTCTCCTGCTTGTGCTCAACGTTTAAACTTGACTCCGGAGAAGTTAGACTTTGATTTATCTGTGGAGACTCCGTTAGGAGAAACTTTCATCACATCCACTGTTTATAAATCTTGTGTGATCCAAGTTGGTACCATCACCTTACCTGTTGACCTTATCTCTTTAAAGATACTTGCTTTTGATGTGATTTTAGGGATTGATTGGCTAACTACTCATCATGCCAAAATTGATTGTTTTCGTAAGGTTGTTAGTTTTCATATTCCTAACCAACCTGTTGTACGAATTCAAACA
This sequence comes from Panax notoginseng, assembly GCA_016801055.1. NCBI lineage: Eukaryota > Viridiplantae > Streptophyta > Magnoliopsida > Apiales > Araliaceae > Panax > Panax notoginseng. Next base: position 270,477,931 of record CM029012.1, read on the forward strand.
ACTAAGCCATTAAAATCAATCACTGTTATATCAAGCCATAAAGCCATTCGTTTATTAAAAAATGGATGTCAAGCTTTCTTAGCCCATGTTATGGATTTGAATAAAGACACGTCAAATTTGAATAATATTCCTGTTGTTATTGACTTTCCTGACGTATTTCCTGAAGAACTTCCCGGTCTACCCCCGGAACGAGAAATTGAATTCTTTATTGATCTTGAACCTGGTACAAAGCCCATTTCTAAAACCCCATATCGAATGGCTCCTATTGAACTTCAGGAGTTAAAGGTCCAACTACAAGAGTTGTTGGACATCGGTTTCATTCGTCCTAGTACATCTCCTTGGGGTGCTCCTGTTTTATTTGTAAAGAAGAAAGACGGGAGTATGCGACTTTGTATTGATTACCGGGAATTAAACCATGTCACTATTAAGAATAGGTATCCGCTACCTCGTATTGATGACCTGTTTGACCAGTTACAAGGAGCACAGTTCTTTTCAAAGATCGATCTTCGTTCTGGATATCATCAGCTGAAGGTTAAAACTGAGGATATTCCAAAGACTGCCTTCAGAACTCGGTACGGGCATTATGAGTTCCTAGTTATGTCTTTTGGATTGACTAATGCTCCTGCGGCTTTCATGGATATGATGAACCGAGTATTTAAGGATTATTTGGATCAGTTCGTTGTTGTCTTTATTGATGACATCCTCATATATTCCAAAAGCCGTGAAGATCATGAGCATCATTTGAAGCTGGTACTCCAAAGGCTGCGTGAAAATAAGTTATATGCCAAGTTGAAGAAATGCGAGTTCTGGCTTGAGGAAGTAGCTTTCCTAGGGCACGTGGTGTCAAAACATGGAGTATCTGTTGACCCGGCGAAGATTGAAGCAATACAAAGTTGGGAGCAACCAAAGACGGTGACCGAAGTACGTAGCTTTCTAGGCTTAGCTGGTTATTATCGAAGATTCGTGGAAGGGTTTTCTCGAATCGCTACCCCGTTAACTCAGCTGACTCGGAAAGATATCAAATTCGTATGGAGCGAGGAATGCGAGAAGAGTTTTCAAGAGCTTAAGAGGAGACTCATTTCGGCACCTGTTCTGACAATACCATCTGGTTCGGATGGATTTGTTATCTACAGTGATGCTTCAGGCAAAGGGTTAGGATGTGTTCTCATGCAACATGGGAAAGTCATAGCCTATGCCTCGCGACAACTCAAAGAATATGAGAGGAATTATCCTACTCATGATTTGGAGTTGGCAGCAGTAGTTTTCGCGTTGAAGATCTGGAGACACTACCTGTATGGGGAGAAAGTGGAGATCTATACAGATCATAAAAGCCTTAAATATTTCTTCACCCAAAAGGAACTCAACATGCGGCAGCGACGTTGGCTCGAGCTGTTGAAAGATTACGATCATACCATCCAATATCATCCTGGAAAAGCAAACGTAGTAGCTGACGCATTGAGTAGAAGATCATATGCGGGTACGAGTGCAATGTTGTTAACACAAAGGCCCATTTTGTATGACTTGCAAAGGATGGAGATAGAGATGAAGGCTCCAAGTACCCACATGATGATATCAAATATACGAGTAGAACCGACTTTAATCGATAAAGTTAAAGCTGCTCAAGCTACGGACATAGAGCTGATGCGTATGAAGAAGAAAGTGCAAGAAGGTTCTATTCCAGAAGCAAGAATCGATGAAGAAGGAATACTTCGAGTTCACTCTAGACTCTGTGTTCCTAACAATTCTGATTTGAAGTACAAGATCATGATGGAAGCACACAATACACCATTTGCAATCCATCCTGGAAGTACCAAAATGTATCGTGATCTACGACATACATTTTGGTGGAATAATATGAAGAGAGAGATTGCAAAGTTTATCTCGAGGTGTTTAACTTGTCAACGTGTAAAGGCGGAACATCAAGTACCAAAGGGTCCATTGCAACCACTTGAGATTCCGAAATGGAAGTGGGAACACATTACCATGGATTTCGTTACGGGTCTTCCCACGGTTTCTCAAGGCATAAATGCTATTTGGGTTATTGTTGATAGATTAACCAAGTCTGCTCATTTCTTGCCGATACGGGAGACTTATTCCCTTGAACGTCTTGCTCGTATATACGTAGATGAGATTGTGAGACTGCATGGCATGCCAGTATCCATAGTTTCGGATCGTGACCCAAGATTCACTTCAAGATTTTGGGTTAGCTTGCAAAAAGCTATGGGCACAGATTTACGATTTAGTTCGGCATACCATCCTCAAACGGACGGACAATCAGAGAGGACTATTCAAACTCTTGAAGATCTATTAAGACTTTGTGTCCTAGATTTCAAAGGGAGTTGGGATAAGTACCTACCATTGGTGGAATTCTCTTACAATAACAGTTATCAGGCAAGTATAGGTGTGGCCCCATTTGAAGCATTATATGGACGAAAGTGTCGCTCTCCAGTATGCTGGGACGAGGTGGGTGAAGCAACATTGTTGGGACCAGAGTTGGTACGCATGACTACAGAGAAGATCCAAACGATTCGACAACGTATACAAACGGCACAGGATCGACAAAAGAGTTATGCGGATCTTCATCGGAAGGACGTGGAATTTGACATTGGGGATCATGTATTGTTGCGTGTGGCTCCATGGAAAGGAGTTACAAGATTTGGGAAGAGAGGAAAGCTCAATCCACGATTTATTGGTCCATTTCAGATTCTTGACCGAGTAGGAAATGTGGCCTATAGACTTGCGTTACCTCCAAGTATGTCTCGTGTTCATAATGTTTTTCATATATCTGTGTTACGTAAATATGTGAAAGACCCAGACCACGTTATTGAGTTAGAACCGGACGAGATAGCTGAAGACTTAACGTACGAAGAGGTACCTGTCAAGATCTTGGATAGAAAGGAGCATGTCCTACGCACGAAGGTCATACCACAAGTTAAAGTTTTGTGGAGAAACCATGCTATTGAGGAAATGACCTGGGAGTTGGAAACGGAAATGAAAGCGAGGTATCCTCATCTTTTCGAAACACCAGGTACGTACGTCAATTTCGAGGACGAAATTTCATAAGGAGGGGAGGTTGTAAGACCCCAAATTATTAATAAATGAAATTTAAATTCCCTCTATTTATTATTTTGAAATAGTAAGTGTTAAATTGATTAATGAGGTTAGTTATGGGTAAAATGCGTAAATATTTTAAATAAGCAAGTGGTTATAAAATATTCATTGTTGTCGGGGAATATTCGTTTGGTCGTGGAATATTCTTCCTGTCGGGGAATATTCGTACGACGGCGCAGTCTTTTGTGGGCCCCATAACGGAAAGCGATTGGATGAAGAAAACGACAAGTATATGTTTTTTATTAATAGCGGCGTAGTTGTTACCGTTAATACTGTTGGAATACCCGGTGGTTAAAACACAGTAATACGCGTTGTTACACAGTAGCACACTGTATTGCACCAATTATTGATTCTTACGTAAGAAGGCACTACTCAATAATGGTTACAGTAATTACTGTTCAGTATTTTATTTTATTGATTCAATAATTGCTGCGTTGATATTTTATATTACTGTTGTTTCAATAATTGTCACTACACAGTATTTTCCATTATCAGATCAATAATTCATATTATTTGAATAATATTATTAGATAACATTATTGGCAATGTCTAGAAAGTTCTGTCTAAGGAGAGGTTTGGTCATCTAATTGCGCGCCAGTAAGGAGAAATCCTTATTGGAAAGCCCCCTCTTTCCTGGGAACGGCCTGGTTGTCATAAATGTGATTCTGTAATATTATTTGTAAATAATTAATTATTGATTCATATGATAAGGAAATATTTATTTTTGTGGATATAAATGAGGGATATATTTTTGTGGTTAAAAATGAAGGAGTTAATGTTGAGGTTTTTATCAGTATTTTTGTCGGAATGGAGGTATTAAAAATCAGGGTTTTTGAGATATTTTGCGGGAGTTATAATTTTTAATCCGACCGTTGGATCGTGGTAATTTTTGGATATGTTATACATATATAAGTTGAGTATATGTCCATAAATTTTGAACCGTTAAAAATGAACGTATGATTTATTATGAATTTTACGAGATGACTGGTTCAGAAATTGTTGAATTTTCGGAGTTAATCATTTTGGTAGAAAATTCTAGAATTGGTGGGCCCCACTCTTGGTTGGTGAAGAAATGTGCTGAGATTTTTATTCAAATGTGGTGGGTGGGAATAGTAGCAGGTAAAGCCATCAGGTTGCAGGTTAAGTCTGCTTCGGCGTGCTAACATTTTCTATAAATAGAGGGCTAAGTTAGAATTGAAAATCACACCAGAAACAAGTTTTCTCTCTTTCTCTCTCTAGATTATTGAGTGTATTTTGTGAGTATTTAGATACTTTGAGAGTTTCTATTCATCAGAGCAAGTGTCTTTCAGCCTTATACCGGTATTCCGACCAGAAGTACTGTCTGTACGAGGTAAGGGATGTTATTTTATTCAAAAATGATATTATTTCTTCAATATCATTATGCCGAAATATTGGTTGGAAATTTTTATCAAATTTGGAACTTTTCACGTCGGGGTTACTATTCATGAGTTACTATTCACGAGTTACTATTCACGAGTTACTATTCACCGAAAAATAAAATTTTCTTCTTTTCGTCCAAAATATCTATTCTGGGTACTAGCTTTGATTGTATCCATGTTTTGATCATTCTTGAATTCTACTTCATTATGAATAATTATAAGGTATTTTTGGACATGAATAAATCGAAATACGAATCCTTAATATTTGTTATTTTGTTTCACTGGATTCGTTTTCTTTAATATATTTTTCATCATCCTCAGTCCTAAATGATGATATTACTGAATATCTTTGGCCGTAGTGCAAAGATGAATGATTAACTGATGAATATCTTTGGCCCGTAGTGCAAAGATGAACAGGTGTTGAGATGAACATGACCGACTGGTGATACAAATGAATATCTTTGGCCTGTAGTGCAAAGATGAATATTTGATTAAAGATGGTTATTGATTGTTGTTACAAGGATAAAATATTGATGATGGACTTTTAAATCTTAGAAGATAGTAGAACTCATTCTCTACTTGACTCTTCTAATGGTTTGCTGTTTCCGCTGCAGTTATTGATTTAAAACTTGTTGTCTATTGTATTCTATTAGATTTTTCCCTGTTGAAGACTAACGATAATTTGTTCTGTATTATCTTAGTCATAATGTTCTTTACTGGGCTAGTTGAGCTCACCCTTTTCCTTTTTGTTCCATTTTTCTCAGGAGGCGAGAATGTAGCGAGTACTAGTCGGGGTATGGAATGATGGTTCTAGAAGTTACTTTAGTAGTCCTCACTATTTTTGTGAAATAATGTATCAATAATTGTAATGAGGGCTTATTTGAGTGTGGATATTGTCTAAATGACAATATTTGTATTTAAACTCACAGTTCTTGTGTTGTAATAATAAAGATGTAGTTGTTTCTGTACCATATATTTTGGCGACTCAGAATGGGTGTTGTATACCTATTTTGGGGGCGTCACAGTAGAGTTTATTTCCTACTTGACTCTCTTAATGGATTGCTTGTTCCGCTACAGTTAAACTTGATGTCTATTATATTTTATCAGTTTAACATTGTTGAAGGCTAATGATAATTTATTCTGCATTATCTTAGTCATAATATTTCTTACTGGGCTAGTTGAGCTCACCCTTTCTTTCACTGTTCTCTTCAGGAAATGAGAACGTAGCTGGGGCAAGTCGGGAAATGGAGTGATGGTCCGAATTATAGTATTAGTTAGTAGTCCTCACTATTCTATGTAATGGTGTGTTAATAAATGTAATGAGGACTCCTTTTGAGTATGAATACTTTCTAGAAGATAATATTTGTATTCAAACTCACAGTTTATGTTTTATCGTATTGTACACGACAGTTGTATTAGTAAATTGTATTTGTATTCTGTACTATGTATCTGACGACCCAAGATGGGTGATGTATACCTATTTTTGGGGGGCGTCACAAATATCATCATTTAGGACTGAGGATGATGAAAAATATCTTAAAGAGAACGAATCCAGTGAGACAGAAGGACAAATATTAGGGATTCGTATAACAGTTTATCCAAGATCAATAATACTTTATAATAATCAATTGTGAAGCAGAATTCAAAAATAAAGATCAAAACATGGATACAATCAAAGATAGTAACCATAATAGACATCTTGGACAAAAAGAAAAAAATTTATTTTTCGGTGAATAGTGCCGTATTCGTGAATAGTGTCGTATACGTGAATAGTAACGTATACGTGAATAGTAACCCCGACACAAAAAGTTCCAAATTTGATAAAAAGTTCATATCAATACTTCGGCATAATGATATTGAAGAAAATATCATTTAAGAAGAAAATAATATCCCTTACCTCAAAATATCAGTACTTCTGGTCGGAATACCGGTATAAGGCTTAAAGATATTTGCTCTGATGAATAGAAACTCTCAAAGTATCTAAATACTCACAAAATACACTCAATAATCTAGAGAGAGAAAGAGAGAAAACTTGTTTTTGGTGTGATTTTCAATTATAACTTAGCCCTCTATTTATAGGAAAATGTTAGCACGCCGAAGCAGACTTAACCTGCAACCTGATGGCTTTACCTGCTACTATTCCCACCCACCACATTTGAATAAAAATCTCAGTACATTTCTTCACCAACCAAGAGTGGGGCCCACCAATTCTAGAATTTTCTACCAAAATGATTAACTCCGAAAATTCAACAATTTCTGAACCAGTCATCTCGTAAAATTCATAATAAATCATACGTTCATTTTTAACGGTTCAAAATTTGTGGACATATACTCAACTTATATATGTATAATATATCCAAAAATTACCACGATCCAACGGTCGGATTAAAAATTATAACCCCCGCAAAATATCTCAAAAACCCTAATTTTTAATACCTCAATTCCGACAAAAATACTGATAAAAACCTCAACATTAACTCCTTCATTTTTAACCACAAAAATATATCCCTCATTTATATCCACATAAAATAAATATTTCCTTATCATATGAATCAATAATTAATTATTCACAAATAATATTACAGAATCACATTTATGACAAGCAGACCGTTCCCAGGAAAGAGGGGGCTTTCCAATAAGGATTTTTCCTTACTGACGCGCAATTAGATGACCAAACCTCTCCTTAGACAGAACTTTCTAGACATTGCCAATAATATTATCTAATAATATTATTCAAATAATATGAATTATTGATCTGATAAAGGAAAATACTGTGCAACAACAATTATTGAAACAACAATAATATAAAATATCAACGCAACAATTATTGAATCAATAAAATAAAATATTGAACAATAACTACTGTAACAATTGTTGAGTAGTGTCTTCTTACGTAAGAATTAATATTTGGTGCAATACCGTGTGCTACTGTATTTTAACCACCGGGTATTCCAACAGTATTAACGGTAACAACTACGCCGTTATTTATAAATAACTTATACTTGTCGTTTTCTTCATCTAATCGCTTTCCGTTATGGGGCCCACACAAGGCTGCGCCGTCGTATGAATATTCCCCGACAGCAAGAATATTCTACGACCAAACGAATATTCCCCGACAAAATGAATATTTTATAACCACTTGCTTATTTTGCAAAATTTGCACATTTCACCCATAACCAAAGTATTATATCAAATTAACTCCTTATTATTCACAATAATATTTAGAGAAAATTTGATTTTATTCATTAATAAGTTGGGGTCTTACAATAATGTTGATATTTCATTTACATAATATTGTTTACAAAACGATAGAAACTTTTACAGAAATCCTACAGCTAAGGGAAAAGAAAATCATCTTCAGGAATCAGCTTCGTCTTCCGAAGAGTCGAGAATGGTCGGATCAACCTTGGATGTGACAAGTCTTGCCTTGTCTTTGCTTCGGCACTCGTCATATCCATCCGAGAACATTTGGACAATCTCCTCGTTCAACTCAGCTGATTTCTGATATTCTTGTTGAACTTCTCTCCGAAGATTTTCGGTCAGAGGGGGACCCAAATCTCTCAAAGCACGAAGTTCTCGAAGCTCCTCTTCGAGCTTTGCCTGTTCCTTCAGATGTCTCAAGTCCCTAGCTTCGAATTCATTCACTTGCAGCGCCAGGCTCTTCTTAGTTTTCACCATTGTTTCGTTTTTCCCCACAAGAGCTTCATTTCTACGAACCAGGGCTATGTTCGTACTAACGGTTATTTGGTGGGTGGCTTCGACTGTCTCCAGTTTCTCTTTTAACTCATTCAAATCCTTTTGGAGGCATTCGTTATTGAAGAGAGCGGTATCATGGTCCCTTCTCTCTTTGCTCAGAGCCGACGTCAGAATAACGTTCTCTTGTCGGGCTATGTCTTCTTCGGCTTCGGATCCTTTATATCGGGGAAGAAGTCTCCCGAAGACAGCATTTGCCTACAGACATTCAAAGACAGTCGGTGAATTATTAGAAGAAGCACACAATTTCCCAATATTCAAATTGGACAACTAACTCACCTTAGCCTGGTAACTCATGCCTTCTTCGATTAAATCCCTAATCGAGCTATTCCCGAACCGATGGTCATCGGTCTCCCGGACGAAGGAATCGAACAGCTGAAAGGGAAAGTTTGCATTAAACTTCGGCCATACGGTGGGAGAAGATGCAGCTTCTCGCCTGAAGGCTGAGGGGGAAGATCGTGCCGGAGAGGGCATAGATGGTTCGGGAGGAGGTGGTGGTTGATTGTCGGAAGGTTGTTTCCTTTTGCGGGACAGAGGTGTAGATTCGGTTTGTTTTTCTAACTCATCTTCAGAAACCTGGATCTCCACAGGAATGATGATCGGAGGATCGACTTCAGCAGTGGGAATCCGGAGTTCGTCGGCAGACAAAGGGGTTACCTTGGTCCTCCTCTTCTTGATACGGAGGGCTTGCATCCGCTCCTTCACAGGCATATCAATCAAACTTGCTGCAGAAGAGGATTGAAATTCTTGAGGGTTTGTCCGGACTTTCCGAATAGCTCTTTTCTTTCTTCGAGGTCAGTTAGGTTCCTCTTTAGCGACGAAGTGTGCCGATTGATCCTCGATGTTCTGATCTTCGGAGGCCGAAGGTTCCTCAGAGGGGATTTCGGCGGAAGGCGACGAAGGCTTACCGGAGAAGTACCTATCCAGATCCTTTCGATCGATCGAAGTCGGTTTGATAAGAGATATTGCATATACAAAGAACCAGTTTAGACACTACTAGCATAAATCAATAAACTGTACCTTGATATAAGTCAACTCACATTTGTGGTCGTACAACCACGCTTGCTTGCTTAGGAGTCCGAAGCTCCATTCCTTCAGAGGTATCTTCTCTATAATACGTGTCATTTCTCTTACGCGCTCCTCGGATATATCTCCGAAGTCTGCAGAGACGCGATTAGAAGTAGTCCAGTCCAGAATAGAGGAGATTTCGGGCCCGTTGACGAAGAACCATTTATTGTGCCATCCTCGGTTGCTCGAAGGAGTGTCCATTAGAGACAGCTTCTCGATTCTTGTATTGGGCTTAGGGGCTATTTTGCTCAGCACCTTGAAGCCTTTTTCCCGAGACTTCCCCACCGAGAAGAGGGTAAAGAAAGAATCAACAGTGGGAGGAACTCCTATCTCGTAACAGAAGGCTATATATGTGACGCCCCCAAAATTAGGTATACATCACCCATCTTGGGTCGTCAGATACATAGTACAGAATACAAATACAACTTACTAATACAACTGTCGTGTACAATACGACAAAACATAAACTATGAGTTTGAATACAAATATTATCTTCTAGAGAGTATTCATACTCAAAAGGAGTCCTCATTACATTTATTAACACACCATTACATAGAATATTGAGGACTACTAACTAATACTATCATTCGGACCATCACTCCGTTTCCCGACTTGCCCCAGCTACGTTCTCATTTCCTGAAGAGAACAGTGAAAGAAAGGGTGAGCTCAACTAGCCCAGTAAGAAATATTATGACTAAGATAATGCAGAATAAATTATCATTAGCCTTCAACAATGTTAAACTAATAAAATATAATAGACATCAAGTTTAACTGTAGCGGAACAAGCAATCCATTAAAAGAGTCAAGTAGAAAATAAACTCTACTATCTTTTATGATTTAAAAGGTTTTTCATCACTGTGATCGCTGGGACTCAGCTTAATAAAATAATCCACATCATCGAATCACCCCTGCACTACGGCCAAGGATATTCGTATATTCATTAATGGTCATGATCATGCCAACAACTGTCCATCAATGCACTACGGGCCAATGAGGACTTTTACCACATCATTTGTAACATTACGGTCATGATTATACCGAATAATCCCTGGTCATAATCATACCAAGTCCATCTATGCACTACAGGCCACAGATGACTTTCAACATTTTATAAACATGAGGATGATGACAATGATATAAGAATTCAATAAAACAAGTTCAAGAATTAGTTTATCCAGGAATTAATAACGTCCAAATTGTCAACATGATACTGCTTTGTGGAGTAAACTTCAAGACTGATCAGGAGAATATTTTCATGAATAGATACTAGATGAAGCGCAAATATCAAGGATATTCCACTAATTTCATGGAATATAGAAGTCAAAGTTTTAATCAACTGAATATAATAAAGAATGGAATAACAAAAGAAATCACCATGCATGCGATAGACCGCACAGACAGGTTATTCTTAACAGAATAATAATAATGGAACCAGGTCCGGCGTAAACGCACAGACAGGATATTCCGACAGAATAATAAATAATGGAACCAGGTCCGGCGTAAAACACACAGACAGAATATTCCAACAGAATAATAATAAAGACGGAACCAGGTCCAGTGTAAAACACACAGACGGGATGTTCCAACAGAAAAATAATAAAAACGGAACCAGGTCCGGTGTAAAACACACAGACAGGATGTTCCAACATAATAATAATAAAAATAGAACCAGGTCCGGTGTAAAACACACAGACAGGATGTTCCAACAGAATAATAGAAGAATGTCACCAAGTATAGGGTAGACCGCGTATACAGGTTATTCCAACAGAATAATAAAGAAATGGAATAACAGAAGTTCTCTTCTTGAATACAAAAGAATAATATCCCTTACCGTTTTAAAGAACTGGATATTGAAAAAGTTAAGTAGCAGAATACTTTTATTATCTCTCTCTTATTCTCTCTATACTTTCTCTCTCTATAGCTTGAATGAATTCGTGAAAAATAATGAAGCCCTAGGCCTCTATTTATAGAAAAATTGAGGGTGGCTCTTGGTCTTAACGAAGGGTCAAATGACTCTTGGTCTTAACGAAGGGTCAAATGACTCTTGGTAATATTGAAGGGACAACTACTATTGACGAAAGTAATTACTATTGACCAAGGTAAATACTATTGACGAAGGTAATTACTATTGACCAAGGTAAATACTATTGACCAAGGTAAATACTATTGACGAAGGTAAATACTATTGACGAAGGTAATTACTATTGACCAAGGTAAATACTATTGACCAAGGTAAATACTATTGACGACGGTAATTACTATTGATGAAGAGACTCTTAGATGATGACATATGACCCCCCATAAAAATAACCAAACTTACCACAACGTCTCAATTATTGATTTAATAATATAACATATTATACATATGATACTATGATAATAATTTAAGAGATATGATGCAGCAATTACTGTAGCAATAATTGAGTATAGCTGAGTGACTTCTCACGTAAGCATCAATAATCAATACCGTGTGCTACTATGCAACCACACGTATTACTGTACTTTTACTACCGAGTAGTTCAACAGTATCAATGGTAAAACTTCTGCCGTTATTTTTAATAAAATATTTTTGTCGTTTTCTCAATCCGACAATAATTTCGTTGTGGGGTCCACCAATGATTGTGCCGTTGTACGAATATTCCCTGTTAAAACGAATATTCCCCGACCAATCGAATATTATATAACAACTTGCGTACTTTGCAAAATTTATAAATATTACCCACAACTATAACATTATATCAAATTAACTCCATAATATTCAAAAATGATATTTATAGAAAAATTCATCTTTATTTATAAAAGTTGGGGTCTTACAACCTCCCCTTCTTATAAAATTTTGCCCTCGAAATTAGGGTACGTACCTGGTATGTCGAAGAGGTAAGGATACCTTGATTTCATTTCAGATTCTAACTCCCAAGTCATTTCCTCAACATCGTGGTTTCTCCACAAAACTTTGACTTGAGGTATAACCTTGGAGCGTAGAATATGTTCCTTCTTATCCAAGATTTGAACAGGAACTTCTTCATACGTCAAATCCTCCGCTATTTCGTCCGGTTCTAACTCAATAATGTGGTTCGGGTCTTCCACATATTTGCGTAACATGGATATGTGAAAAACGTTATGAACACGAGACATACTTGGCGGTAAAGCGAGTCTATAAGCCACAGTTCCTACTCGATCGAGGATTAAAAATGGACCGATGAATCGAGGATTGAGCTTTCCTCTCTTTTCAAATCTCGTAACTTCTTTCCATGGAGCAACACGTAAGAACACATGATCTCCTACATCAAATTCCACGTCCTTTCGATGAAGATCAGCATAACTCTTTTGTCGATCTTGTGAGGTTTTTATACGTTGTCGGATCGTTTGAATCTTTTCTGTAGTCATACGCACCAACTCCGGTCCCAACAACGTTGCTTCACCCACCTCATCCCAGCATACTGGAGAACGACATTTTCTTCCATACAATGCTTCGAATGGAGCCATGCCAATACTTGCTTGATAACTGTTGTTGTAGGAAAACTCCACCAATGGTAAGAACTTGTCCCAACTTCCCTTGAAGTCAAAGACACAGAGTCTTAATAAATCTTCTAGAGTTTGAATAGTCCTATCTGATTGTCCGTCCGTCTGAGGATGATATGCCGAACTAAATTGTAAATCTGTGCCCATAGCTTTTTGTAAACTAACCCAAAATCGTGAAGTGAATCTTGGGTCTCGATCAGAAACTATGGATACTGGCATACCATGCAGTCTTACAATCTCGTTTATGTACATATGAGCAAGACGTTCAAGTGTATAAGTTTCTCGTATCGGTAAGAAATGAGCAGACTTGGTCAATCTATCAACAATGACCCAAATCGCATTTATACCTTGAGAAACCTTAGGAAGACCGGTAACGAAATCCATGGTAATGTGCTCCCACTTCCATTCTGGAATTTTAAGTGGTTGTAATGGACCTTTTGGTACTTGATGCTCCGCTTTGACTCTTTGACAAGTTAGACACCTTGAGATAAACAACGCTATCTCTCTCTTCATATTGCTCAACCAAAATGTATGACGAAGATCATGATACATTTTCATACTTCCAGGATGGATTACAAACGGTGTGTTATGCGCCTCCATCATGATTTCATACTTTAAATCAGGGTTGTTAGGAACACAAAGTCTGGAGTTGACTCGAAGTATTCCTTCTTCATCGATTCTTGCTTCCGGCATAGCACCTTCTTGCACTTTCGTCCTCATACGCATCAGCTCCAGGTCTGTAGCTTGAGCAGCTTTAACTTTATCTATTAAAGTTGGTTCTACTCGTATATTCGTCATCATCACATGGGTTCCTGGAGTCTTTAACTCTATCTCTATCCTTTGCAAATCACACAAAATGGGCCTTTGTGTTGACAATATTGCACTCGTACTTGCATATGATCTTCTACTCAATGCGTCAGCTACCACGTTCGCTTTTCCAGGATGGTATTGAATGGTATGATCATAATCTTTCAACAGTTCAAGCCAACGTCGTTGTCGCATGTTGAGTTCCTTTTGAGTGAAGAAATATTTAAGGCTTTTATGATCCGTAAAGATCTCCACCTTCTCCCCATACAAGTAATGCCTCCAAATTTTAAGTGCAAAGACAACAGCTGCCAACTCTAGATCATGAGTAGGATAATTCCTCTCATATTTATTGAGTTGTCTTGATGCATAGGCTATGACTTTTCCATATTGCATGAGAATACATCCCAACCCTTTGCTCGAAGCATCACTGTAGATGACAAATCCCTCCGAGCCAGATGGTATTGTTAGAACAGGTGTTGAAATGAGTCTCCTCTTGAGTTCTTGAAAACTCTTCTCACATTCTTTGCTCCAACCGAACTTTGTATCTTTCCGATCAGCTGAGTTAATGGAGTAGCAATTCGAGAAAATCCTTCCACGAATCTCCGATAATAACCAGCTAAACCAAGAAAGCTACGTACTTCGGTCACTGATTTAGGTTGCTCCCAGCTTTGAATAGCTTCAATCTTTGCCGGGTCAACCGATATTCCACGACTTGATACTACGTGCCCAAGGAATGCTACCTCCTCCAGCCAGAACTCGCATTTCTTCAACTTGGCATAAAGCTTGTATTCACGAAGCTTTTAGAGTACCAGCCTCAAGTGTTGCTCATGATCTTCACGACTTTTGGAATAAATAAGGATGTCATCAATAAAGATGACCACAAAGTGATCCAAATATTCCTTGAATACCCGGTTCATCATATCCATGAAGGCAGCAGGAGCATTAGTCAATCCAAAGGACATGACTAGGAATTCATAATGCCCGTACCGAGTTCTAAAAGCCGTCTTTGGAATATCCTCAGTTCTAACCTTCAGCTGATGATATCCAGAACGAAGTTCGATCTTTGAAAAGAATTGTGCTCCTTGTAACTGGTCAAACAGGTCATCAATACGTGGCAATGGGTACCTATTTTTGATGGTGACATGATTCAACTCCCGATAATCAATACAAAGTCGCATACTTCCATCTTTCTTCTTCACGAATAGAACAGGAGCACCCCAAGGAGAAGTACTAGGACGAATAAAGCCAATATCTAACAATTCCTGCAGTTGGATCTTTAACTCCTGAAGTTCAATAGGAGTCATTCGATATGGGGTTTTGGAAATGGGTTTTGTACCGGGTTCAAGGTCGATACAAAATTCAATTTCACGCTCTGGGGGTAGGCCAGGAAGTTCTTCAGGGAATACGTCAGGGAATTTATTAACAATAGAAATATCATTTAAAACTGACGTATTTTTGTTTAGATCCGTGACATGAGCTAAGAAAGCTTGACATCTGTTTTTCAATAAACGAATAGCTTTATGGCTTGAGATGACAACGATTGATTTTAATGGTTTGGTTGCTTGAATTCGCATAATAGGTCGATTAGGAATATGAAAGCTAACAACCTTACGAAAACAATCAATTTTTGCATGATGAGTAGTTAACCAATCAATCCCTAGAATCACGTCAAATGCAAGTATTTTTAATGAAATCAGATCGATAGGTAATGTGTGGGTACCAACTTGAACCAAACAAGACTTATAAACCGTGGATGTAATGAAGGTTTCTCCCAATGGAGTTTCAACAGATAAGTCAAAGTCTAATTTCTCCGGAATCAAATTTTATCGATGAGCGCAAGTAGGAGAAATAAAAGAATGGGTAGAACCGGTATCAAATAAAGTATAGACTTCGTTAGAGTTTATGATAAGCTTACCCGTGATGACCTCATTCGGGTTCCTTGCTTTCTGGGAGGTCACAACAAACGCTCTCCCTTGCACTACCGGTTTTGACTTTTCTGGGATGGCCTTTGGTGTCTCCATCTTGGCTGAACTTGTTTTTGGTAAACGACAAAATCGAGTTAAATGACCTTCTTTTCCACAATTATAACATGCTTTAGATGGCATCGCGCAATTTGGACTGATGTGCCCCTCCCCTCCGCATTTGAAACATATGATAGGTGGTCGTTCTCCTTCCTTAACAACGGGTGCTGGTGCTGACGTCTTTCCATCATTGTTGAATCTCCTCTTCTTGAAATGACCATTCTTATTGTTTTGGCCTTGATTACCACCGAAGTGGTTACCATTTCTGGCATGTTGATTCCCTCCACGCTTGTTGTCACCGCTTCGATGACTGCTCTAACTGGTATTATCATTTTGTCGACTGCTCTCTTTTGGTTGCGTTGACCACTAACTGAGCCCTATTCACAACATCTGAATACAAACACAGTTTATGAGAAACAAGATGTTGACGTATCTCCGGCTTCAAACCTCTTAAAAACATCCGCGTCATTCTTTCTTCATTATCCACCAGGTGGGACGCAAACCGGGACAACTCAGCAAATTTAGCCTCATACTGCGACACGGTCATATTATTCTGCTCCAATTTGATGAACTCCATCTCCTTCATGTGACGAACACTTTCGGGAAAGTATTTGTCATTGAACAGCTCTTGGAACTTCTCCCAAGACATCTTCAGTGCGGCAGGTTGAGTACGCTTAATCGATTCCCACCAGTAATCTGTCTCTCCTCGCAACATAAAGGCGGCAAAGGGAACCTTTTGCTCCTCGGAGCATCCCAAGACATCAAATATCTTGGTAATCTGCTTTATCCATGTTTCTGCTATAAGTGGTTTTGGCTCTCCCTTAAACTCCGGTGGTCCCAACTCCTTAAACTGTTTAGCCGTGACCGCCTGAGAGTTTTCAGTATTTCCACCTACGTTGTGGACAGGAGCCGCTTTCACCTGTTGTTGCATGAATTGCATAAAGCCTCTGAACATTTGATCCTTCATCATTTGGTCAGTGTTGTTGTTTGCATGAGGATTGTCACCTTCCTGATGCACATTATCCTGATTATTGATATGTGGTGAATCAACAGTCGCATGTACTCCATTGCTATTCTCAACATTCTCATTTGCCATTTTTAGATATTGCCACAAAATAAAAATTAATTGATATGTCATATATTATCCTTATATTATGACCGACCAATTAAATACCATGTAAATAAACTTAGGTAGGTCATACTAGCGAAGGAATTCCCCGTCTCTCCCCTCCTAGTTCTATTCTCGCATCTTAGCAATCGAATATTATATAACAACTTGTGTACTTTGCAAAATTTATAAATATTACCCACAACTATAACATTATATCAAATTAACTCCATAATATTTAAAAATGATATTTATAGAAAAATTCATCTTTATTTATAAAAGTTGGGGTCTTACAATATAAGCCAGTATATGGATATATGAATTCGGCAGCAATTGGGCGAATCCAACTCTAACGAACCCTAGGAGGGTGATCAAGAAGGCGTGAAGGGGAAACCTTACTCCCTTCTCCAAAAACGTTATTGGAACGGCGGTCCAACCGTTGGGCGCTGGTACATTCTTTCATGGGAGGCTGCGATCCTCACCCTGTGGGTATCCGGTATTTGATAGCGAGTCCGAATATTGCGGAGCTCGACCTCAGTAACAGTGGAGGGGGTGTTAGCGTGCGAAAAATCTTCCTCATTCTTAAAAAATTCGGAGGGGTTGGGAAGTGGTTCAAGAAACGGAGCTTCCTGGGTATCAATTTGGGGGTTTGAGTTCAAAGCCTCTTTGTCAGGGCTTAAATGGGGTGTCACGGTGGTAATGGGGGTTACACGAAGTGGAGAACTCTTATCAGAGCTTTGAGATGCCATTGTTGAGAATTTGTAGACAAAATGAAGAAATTTGAGGAAGAGAAGGCAATAAACTCTTGTAGACTCGAAATAGCAAGGAACCATCCAAGGTGAATGGATGGCAGCTCTTATAGTGAGTAGTCTTTTCAAATTTTGCACGAAAACCAAGGGCGACGCATTAATTGGAGGTAATGATGTGAGAGAGGAAGGGGTAACGTCCGATTTTGGTTTTAATGGGTTATCCAGAGTGGGTTGGCGTTCATTGGATCTTCATTTTTCGTCCTTAAGGCTGTTGGGCATGTGCCATTTGGGCTTCTAGATCCACTTGAATTAGCGATTGTTACTTATCAGTTAGACCTCGGTGAGATTCCTTTCTGCCCCTTTGGTTTATTACAAATCCTTTTCACTATGGACTTACACTATTTACAGTCTTCCACTAAACATCCTGTTTAATAAAAGACCGGGGGACAATGTTGGGCCATAATACTTTTCATACTGGGCCAGGCCGAATGGGCTTGTCCTTTGGACTATGTCACTTTTGTCGTATTGGGTCAAATGATTTGGGCCCCGCTACTTGACTATGATATTGGGCTTAGTCATTGGATTGGTCCATTATATAAGCTGTCACTTATCCTATCTTTGACCGGTAATCATCACAAAGGGTAGTAGTTGACTGTTATGTCTGCCACCTTTCTGCATGGCATTAATGAGGATGGGACTCCGATTACCGGCGGGAGGTAACAGTGGTAGCAAGTAGGGAAATAAGCTACATACTTTCGGCTGAGATGACCGGGGATGAGAGGAGGTGTCAGGAGATAGTGGGTGGCACGGTAAACCGGGTCTAAGGAACGTATGGGGCAAGGATCACAAAAACGAAGAGGTAACGAAACACAACACACAATCCTATTATTTTTCTCTCACTCAGACACTAGTCAATATTTTATCTCCATTGTTAACCTTGTGATCGCCTGTACTGACGCTCACACCGGAGCTATCCCCCGACGGTCAGGCCGTCAAGCTTCTGGTGTTGACTTGTTGAACTGTGCAGGATCAAAGCGTCTTACGTGATTGGGACGTGGGAGAAGATCTTGGCGTTAATAGGCTCGATTCGTATTCGTTTGACAAAATATTCGATTCGAGTTCGACTCGAAATATAAATTAGTTAAATATGAGCAAATTTTAAAATTCGATAATTTACTTGAACCATATCAAATTTTAATTTTCTATTAATATTCGGATCATATTTGTTCGAAAATAACAAAATAGTCAGGCTCTATTCAATCAAATCTTATTTATACTCTGATAAATTTTGTGAACAAAAAAACAATTTGTTTCCCCCTTTTATATACAATATATATATATATATATATATATATATATATATATATATAGCCAGGATCAGGTCCGGGAGTCCGGACCTGAGTAAAATGTGGACCGATTTTTTTTATTTTTTTTTTGTTTTTTTGTTTTAAAAACAATTAAAAAAAATTAATATTTTATGAAACTGGAATTTTTTCATAATATAGTGTTGTGGGCGTGATTTGGATTTATATGTATCCAAATCACGCCCAAAACACTGTATTATAAAAAATTTCAGTTCCATAAAATATTAAAAAAAAATTAATTGTTTAAAAAAAAAAGATCCACATTTTAACAAAATACGAGAGTCCGGACCTGATCAGCTCCTATATATATATATATATATATATATATATATATATATATATATATATATATATATATATATATATATATTCCACCCCAAAAGAAAGGAGGGACCCAAATATGTTATAATTAATGCAATGAAAGATACACCCCCCCCCCCCGTGAGACCAAGACCCAAGTACTAGTTATCTAATACTCTAGCAGTTTCAATTAGATGATTACTAGATATAAACCCCCGCGTTGCGGTGGGATTATTTAAATTTTTAATAATAAATGTGTGCGTACAATTATTAAATTAAAATATAATAAGAAAATAGTATATTATTGTGTGATGATTAAATTTTACACAGAAAAATAAATGAATATACATTTTCAAATCCTGGTGTTAGTAGGTAACAATATTCTATAATCAATTAATAAAAGGGAAAGTATATATTTTTGTTCAGTGAAGTAAACAATCATGCTTACTACAAAAGTTTTACGGCAAAATGTGTGAGGGAAGCTTGAATCAAGCTAAATAAATATTGACAAAATCATATTGTTTTGTCACGCAACAAGTGCGAAGTAAGACATTGATCCCAAAAATTCTGTAAGAAAAATTCACACTTTCAAAACCTTAATATTCTTAATCTTATCAAACCCTTAAATATAATCAAACACACTTGTTTATGTGACTTAAAATGAAAATATTAAATGAATATACTAAATAATCAAATTAAGAAATAAACTCAGTTCCTTACTGTTGATATAAGAAACGTGAATAGCTCTAATCTAAACACAAACTTTCCAATCGAAAATTCATCAAAATTTTCAATTAAACACGATTGACAACACAAATATCAGATTAATCAAATCAATTGCAAACATTATTCCGCATATCAGCAACTAAATGTAAATGCAATAATCTCAAATTTTAGCACATAATATCTAAAAATTTAGAAAATAGGCAAACCAATAAAATAATTCCACCTGCTTCTGGGTTATGTTTCACACTCCTGCATATAGCTGTAACCTGTAAATAATAATGTGTGTATATAATAGAAGAAAGACAGAGAGACAAAACGAAAAAGAAGAGAAAAATTGACCGTGAAGGAGAAGAAGTCATGGTTACTATTCACTTATGAGAATAAATAATTATCCTGATTAATATTCGTATATATATGTATGTATATGCATGGAAGATTATGTCAGGTGATCATTAATATTATTTCAAACTCTAATCAAGTTAAGAAGTTTTATCCATATAAAATTTTGTTCATTGGTTGTTGAAGAGATTAAATTCTACTTGGTTTGTTATTATTTATCCATAATTTAAAAAAGGATAAGATATAATTAAGATAATTGGTTTGTTATTATTTTTCCATAATTTTAAAAAGGATAGGATATAATTAAGATAATTGGGACATAATTAAAATTATTTAAGATGGACAGGTATTGAATTTGTAGGACATATGTCAATATATGGTGCCATATACTGTGATTTAGTATATATAATAGATTCTCTCTATGCTTAAGGAATGGCTCAAGCACTTATCTTCTAAAAAATAATTTAAATTTTACAAGATACAGATCACTAAGAAAATGAGACAATATGCACTCTTCTAGACAAGAAACAATGTACTACCATATAATGTAAACCAGGCAAACGGGCCCATGGGCCGGCCCGATCCGCCCACCAAAAATCAGGCTATGGGCTGTATTTTTTCAGCCCACCAAAATTCGAGCCTTTTTGGCCCGGCCCGGCCCGCCCACGTGGCCCATGAACTTTTTTTTTTTAAAATAAAATGTTACTACTTGTAGGTTGTGTTTGTGAGGCTTGAACACAAGACTTGTAAGTAAATAAATAAGAGTTCAAACCAATTGAGCTACAACAACTATTTATTTTTAATGCAATCTTCAATATATTTTAACTATAATTGAAAACTATAATTAAGATATATAGTTAATGTAGGTAATTAATTATTAATACTAATTTATAATACTATTAAAATTTTAATTGATTGAGATATGTAATTAATGTAGGTAATTAATTAATCGTGTTTGTTTGAATTATTGTTTATTATTAATTATTTTATTATTTTTAATATTTATTATTATTACTATTTCTGGTGTAGCAAAGAGTTTGAAAAAAAAAAATTAAAGGTAGAAGCCCGCGAGCTGGGCCGGGCCGACCCGCCACAGGCATCATATTTCCAGCCCACCAAAATTCAGACCTGACCTGGTCCGTCCGTTTACCCGATCTAATATAATGTATAAGACCTTTGACCCTTTTTTATATATTAATTATATTTTTTATTATATATATATATATATATATATATATATATATATATATATATATATATATATATATATATATATGATGGAGTTAGTAGTGTACACTAGTACTTGTATACTAGTACTACTGGTCTACTACTACTAATAATAAAATGTTGATTTTCGGCTTTGGAGTTTGGATAACTACGAGGCCGATCCTATGCAGGCATGTTTCCGTATGGTCTTTTTTAAATTTGACCCCACGCGACTATCATTCACGTGGCAGATACGCATTTAATTTGGTTGGTCAGATTTCTAATTAATTTTGAAACTCATCGATCGGATCTACCCACACTAGTAGCATTCAATTTTTGGATTCTTTACAAAAGTATATAATAAAAAAAAAGTAATTATAAAAAAAAATACATCAATCAAATAATTACAAAAAAATTGTACATATTACAAAAATAGTACAATTCACATTAATAAGGAAACCTAAAATCAGGAACAAATAACTGTCATAATTAATAATTCAAATTCAAATATTTGGATCTAACAACAAAAATAAATTCAAATTCAAAGTAATAATTCAAATTTAAATATTCAAATTCAAATATTCATCTCCCTCACATACACTTTGAAAATAATAGTCCACCGCTACAACGTCGTTACACCGCCGCGAATCTCTATTGTCCAAAACGCCAATGAGAATAAGAAAAAGAATCGCCCTACAAAAAGTTTAAAAATAAATAGATGTAATTATTAATGTTTTAAAAAAAATTTATAACTATTTTGTTACTCATAAATAATAAAATGATTACCTTTGTATGAATGGTTGGCTACCAACTGCATCACATTCAAACGAAATTAGTAACTTAGTAAAATTGAATTAGTTACCTTTACATCACATTCAAACGAAATTGGTAACTTAATAAAATTAAATTGGTTACCTTGGTATGAAGGTTTGGCTACCAACTGCACTATGTAAAAACTGCATGTGTGGATGTGAATTAGTTACTTTAGTATGAAGGTTTTGTTACCTTGATCTGAAGGTTTGGTAACCAACTGTACTAAGAAAAAATTTAAAGTGTGAAGGTTAATTGGTTACTTTGATATAAAGGTTTGGTTCCTCACTTCCTTGCTAGTCCTCTGCTTGAGCTTCCATAGTAAATTAAATTATGGTCTCGCCGGTGAAGTTACCAATCATGCGATTAACAGCATTATTGCCACCACCACCAACACCAACAACCTTATTCTTGGCTGAATCAATGGAAGTAAACGAGCTATAAGTGCACCAAATTCCCGAACTGTGAAAACTATTCCACCGTACCCCAGTTGAGGATCGCATTTTTGAAACGAATTCATCAGCGCCGCCGTCGACTGCTTCACCAGCCGGGCGAACTCGTTCTCTCTGTCGTCGTTCCTCGTCGTCGCTTCCAGCAGCGTCAGATCGTATTTGTACCGTTCGTAGGCCCTCGATCCAAACATCTTAGATACCGTCGATTCCTGTTGGACCATCCTCGGCCATGACTCTCTCCTCCTACTCCAATACCTGTTCAAATGAAATACGTGTATTAACCCGGTCTACGTGGGGCCATACATATATTTCACCCCGCCTATATATATATATATATATATATATATATATATATATATATATATATATATATATATACAGTCCCCTTCAATTGAGGGATCCCTCAAATAGTGTTATTTGAGGGATAATGCGCTCAACCGTTAGATCTGTTTTAATTATTTTATGTGATTGAGATTTTACATGTTATGTGTTGTATTGGATAACCGTTGTATTGGATGTGTTGGGTTATTTGAGAAAACTGGTTTAAAAAGATGTAAAATCTCAGCCACATAAAGTTATTAAAACAGATCCAACGGTTGAGCGCATTATCCCTCAAATAACACTATTTGAGGGATCCCTCAACTGAAGGGGACTATATATATATATATATATATATATATATATATATATATATATATATATATATATATATAATACGTTGAATTAAGAAGAAGGGTGATGACTAACTGCAGTTGTTATAGATGAGGAGAGAGAGAAGAAGTCATGTGTATAACTAATCCCTAAATTAAGAAATTCTAATTGAATACTAATTTTCTAAATTAAGGAATCCTAATTGTACTAACATTGTAAATAAATATGGTAATTCCCTAAATTAAGGAATCCTAATTGTACTAACATTGTAAATAAATATGGAAGTGTATTAGTTGTGTAAAAATTTTATGAGGGCATTATTATTATAATTTTTTTTTAAATGTAATAGAATATGTAATTCCCCCTAAATTCTTTCGTGCTCAAATATTATGTTACAAACAATGGGAGAGCCACATTTTAAAAGTTGTAGCTATTAAGGTTAGAGAGCCCAAAATTTATAAATATTTTATATTAAAATTTTATACCATCGATGTGTGACACAAGTCTCATACCTTGCAATTAGGATCATAACATATTATCGTTTATTATATTATTTTTATTATAATTGTTTCAACCAATTATTAATTTTGTAGATTTCAAAAAAGAGTATACCATTAAATTAATTCTACTTTGTATCTCAATGTTATATTCAATGTGAAGTAGTCAAAAAAAAATAAGAGAAAGCTTTAAATAAGGGTAAAATAAAGAAAAAATAATTATTTTGTATTGATAAACTCAAAACGTCAATCTTTTAGGAACAAAAATTACTTCCTAAAATGATAATCTTTTTAGAAACGGAGGGAGTAGTAATTACTACAATGATACTCTTATGTTTTTTATACTCCTCTGTTCCACGATAAATTTTTTTATTACTATTTTAAGTAGACTCAAGTTAAATGTCTACTTACCTTAAATAATTTATTTTTTACAATAATTTATCTATTATAATACACTTAGTATTAATTGTCATATTTACATTCTTTATGCATATTTATGGAATATAACTAGTCATGTGCAAAAAATTATGCAATTAAATGAAAATTTAAATATGAATAATTTTATCATTTTATCATTTTTCTTAATATACACAAAAAGTCAATTAGAACTTTTATACCGAGACAAAATGAGTATTTTTTTTAAGGCTACTATTAGTTGCATTTACTAATCATTGTTTTAGTATTTATTTTCATAGGTAAAAACATAGCACTTTCATAAATAAACTATCCATATTAATTATGTAAGGAGAATGTTGTAAAACTATTACTACCTTCATCCCATAATAATTGATTTTTTAAAGAAAAAAATTTGTTCTAATTTATTTGTCGTTTAAAATTTTCTAGGAGAATAAGTTATTTAGTTTCCTATATCACCCTTAATTTCTCTCATTATTCCAAAAAAAATTATCTTGTAATAATAATTTTCAATTTCCCATAAAGGGGTAATGATGTAATTTCATATAAATTTTAATTCTTAAATGATAATATTAAATGACTTTCTTAATTCATATAAATAAAGCTAAAACGACTATTATTATAGAATGGAGGTAATATTTTTTAAAATATTTATTTATAATATATATAGATCAATTAATGTACACCACCATTCATCGACTAATTATAACGAATTGATTTTTTTACGAGTAAAATTTTAAGTTTTCACAAGTTTTTTTTATGAGTATAAAATTTATTTATTATTTATGTGAGAATAATTTTATATAATTGTCACTTTTATTTATGAAAATATCAATTCCCTAATTATATTGTATTCATAAGCTAACCTCTTATAAATCTTATGATATTACACCATTTATTAAAGCTTTAGCGAACAATTTTGCAGCCTTTAACACTTATCAAAATTGCCCCCTAAATTAGTGTACAAATACAAAGAAAGTAATGGGAAATGACATTGCTCCGGTTGAAGAACTACTCAAGTTTGTTTATTTTTATTTATTTTTTAGAAATATATATGTTCTTGTGTTTTGAATTTCAATTTAGAACGGGAGCAAGTATCATCTCGACTCTAATGTCTTTGTAACTCAATTCACTTAGACTAGGACTTTAATTTTGTTAAAAAAAGAGATGGGAAAGGAAGGCAATAAAATTAATGTAGGTTTCCGTTTTTAAAAGATTGTCGTTTTAGAAGAAAAAATTTATTCTAATTTATTTGTCGTTTACAACTTTTTAGGAAAATAAATTATTTACTTTTCTATATCACCCTACATTCTCTCATTGTCCCAAGAAATTCTCTCTTGTATTAATAGTTTTCAACTTTTCATAAAGGGATAGTGATGAAATTTTAAACAAATTTTAATTGTTACTCCCTTCGTTCCTAAATAAGTGACGTTTTGGAAGAAAAAATTTGTTCCAAATTATCTATCGTTTACAATTTTCAAGGAGAATAAATTATTTACTTTCTTATATCACCCTTACTTTCTCTCATTGTCTTAAGAAATTCCCACCCTTAGTATTAATAGTTTTCAACTTCCCATAAAGGGGTAGTGATGAAATTTCACACAGATTTTAATTATTAAATGACTTTCTTAATCCATGTACAAAAACCTTAAACGACACTTATTTAGGAATGAAGGGAGTAAATGATATTATTAAATGACTTTCTTAATCTATATGCAAAAACTTTAAACGATAATCTTTTAGGAACGGAGGTAGTACTATATCCGTCCCTAATTATTTGATGTTTTAGAATTTTTTTATTCGTCCCTAATTATTTGACGTTTGTTCAAATCTAAGAGAATTAATGACAATTTTTTCAAAATTACCCCTTAATACTCTTCCTATTTTTTTGATACTTTTAACTCTTTCTCTCTCCTTATCCCAACAAAACTCTTCTGTATATTATGAAGAAGAGAGAGTGTAGATAATTTTTAAAGAATTAAATACGTTTTTTATGGGCATGGATGGAGAGAGACCAATGAGTAAATGAGAATTTTTTTAGGAGATAATTATGGAAAAATGTGTGAGATAGAGTTTGAATAACTATGATAAATGATGATTTAAGGGGGATCCGGTTAGCATGAAGTTTATTTTTTGGTAAATTGGTCAATTGACCAATAGAATGCTGACACACATAGAACCTCGCCAGCGTGTCAGCACTCTATTGGCCAATTGACCAACTTACCCAAAAATGAACTTCATGCTAACCACTCCCATTTAAGGGTATTATAGACAATTGAGTACTATATATATTTAATGATTTTTAATCATTATCTTAATTCTTGTGTCCACCTCTAAAACGTCAAATAATTAAGGACGGGGGGAGTACTTAATATGTGTAGTCATAATAATAGATTAATACTCAAAGAGGTCCAAATTTGTGAAATATCATATTATAATATAGGAAAATGATATTTCTACATATTACATATGTTTAGTACTCAAATGGTACATGTGTCCCTCTCACATAAAGGTGAAACTCATCCTACTCTCTTGTGAGAGAAGACCATATAAAAATATCAAAATTACATGTGCAGATATTTTCCCCTCTAATATACTAAACATATGAGCTTTTTCTTTTTTGTCAAGTTCACATATGAGCTTGAAATTAAGTAAGTTGCATTAAATTTATATGATAAGTGCAAAAGGGCTTATTAACCAACTAATTAAGAAGTTTAGCTTATTTTTAGGTTAACGAAAAGCTTGGAAAACTCAAACAATATTTGCATGATAGAATTGGCATGGTTTCATGGTCGATCATTATTGCCCAGCAACAATTTATCAAAATCCAAACACTCATTGTCATCAGATTCATAATTCCATTCAACCAACAAAACACCAGAATTAGAAAGGGAAAAAAAGAAGTTATTCATTCTCAAGTTCAAGTAGCTAGAAACCAAAAGGAGAAAAAAAAAGATTTCACTGGCAAACTATCACTTTTCCCTCCTGTCTAGTACATAACAACTCTATAGGGAGTAGTAATCAATAAAAGAACAGGGGGAAATCCTGCGCCAGTGATCTGCAAAAACTCGTGGGAATTCAATTCCGTGGGAAAAGGTGGATTAAATAGTTGTAGTAACAAAATTAGGATATTAGACCCAACTTAAAACAAGTTCAAAAGTTTAGGTTCTCCTGCTCTAATTCCTCCTCCCAGTGCATTAGTATAATGATCTCCAAATCCGCTCTCAAAGCAAGTCGTAGTCACCGATTCCTCAGAATTCCTAGACGGAGTCTCCTCCCGCCGCTTCTCCGACAAAATCTTTGCCGGCAAGCCTTGCGTTAAACTGAGATCAAGATCGGCTAATTGCAGCACCTTCGATGGCTCGTACGGACGCCTACGCTTCTCCACCCTCGATCGGGAACTGGAACTCGGATCTCGAAGCTTAAACATGACGGTGCATTCGGAGGCTTCGTCTAGTACCGGTGAGGTTGAGCTCGTGCAAAGGAACTCCGGAATTGGATGCAACGCGCCACCACGAAGGACAGTTTCCACTGCCGCCTGGCACACGTGCCAGTTTCCTGTCCATAAAAGCCCCACGGCTCCGTTCACTGGATTCACAGTCCGTCCAGCAGCTTCAAACAATAGCGATTGAAATAGAGCTGTGAAATACAATCATACAATCAGTAAAACAAGCGTCGATGGTTCCATATAAGTAAGATTACTAGTACAATTTTGTTATAGATTTAATTTTACCAGGTCTTTGTGATTCAGGAACTGCGGAAATGAAGGACATGAGACCGGCACGGCCAAAAAATTTGGCAACAAAGACAGTGGCGTGACCTTGAGCTTCAGGGCTTTCGATCCACTGCAAACATGGGCGAAGAATACAGATATCACTGCATCCCTTTCGGAGGACTCGGCAGCCATTGCAGCTCATATTTTGTTTCCCTTTCCTTTCCTTTCCTTTCCTGAATAATTAGTGCTAGTGCTTAATTAATTGTATATATGTTTGTGTTTGTTTAAATGTTTTTAGATCAAAGACAGATGAATAAGGGAGAAGATTAGATTTAATTAGATTATAGGCGGAGAAATGAAAACGCAGAATTTTTTTTTAAAGAAAAGGAAGAGAGAGAGGGAGAGAGATAGAAGAAAAGAAGAAGTAGGCTGAATGGGAACACGATGCGTACATAGGTTGTGTGCATATATAAAGGGGAAGGAAGAAAAAGAGAGTGAGTAGGAGAGAGAAAGAGTGGGTGGTGAAAGTTGAGTACTCCCCTATTAGCTCTAATTAGCTAAATTAAACTAGGGTTGAGTTAGTTGTGAGTGGTGGGTTTGTGTTTGTGTTTGTGTTTAAGATTCCAAAGAAATTGGGCGTGAGCGGCTCCGTGTTTCCGCGAATGGTCTTACCTCAACCGTTGGATTTTTCCTTCAGGATAATATTCATACTCATACTATACTTGATCATGTCCTTTCGCTTTCGCTTTCATTTTTCTTTTTTCTTTTCTTATTAACCGCATATTTTTAATTCCTCCACCCAAAAATCACACCCACCTGTTTCATAGATACTCCCCTCTTTAAAATTAGAAATATAATTTGATTTTTAAATTTAAACGATAACGTATTAAATTTTAAATTAATTTTAATTTATTTAATTTTAATTGATACAATTATTATAATTATATAATTTATAATAAAAATAATTAATTACAAAATTTATTTTATTCTAAATTTTTATGAGTCATACAAATTTTAAAGTTTAATATATTATCGTTAGACTTTAAAAGTCAAATTATATATTTAATTTTAAAACGGAAGAAATATTAAATTTCATTATATATTTGTGCTTTATTTTAACTATCAATTATTTTGAACTTGACTTTTTTATATACTCCCTTTGTCCTCAAAATGATACTCTAAGTATATTTTTAACACAAATTAAAAAAAGTAAAATAAAGAAAACAGAGTAAAACAAGTTCTATATTTAATAATCCCACAAAATTACATAAAGTGATGAGTTTTTTTTTATATATTAATGAATTCCACTAAATAATATAGCTTAGAGCAAGGTTCTCAAAATCGAACCGTTCATCAAACTGAAAAAGATATTGGGTGGATTGGGTCACTGGTCCAACCAGTGGTCAAACCGTTATTGACCCAGTGACATTATTAATATATATTATTATTAATTAATAAAAAATTTAAAAATCTCATTTTTTTATGAACTAAAACATAATAAAGATGAGCTACAATATTAATAAAAGTGGTTAATTTTAATATTATTTTTTTGATAAAAAAATAATAATTAAAAATCGGATCAACTGGGTCAATTAACCGGGTTTACCAGTTGAACCAGTGATCAACGGACCAACCCGGGTTTTGACCAAAATCGGGTCATTGGTCCATATTGAACCAGAAGACCGACAAATTTTAATTTTTACCGATTCGACCGCCGACTGTCCGAGTTTTAAAACACTGCCTTAGAGTACCAATTCTTTTTAAGGACAAAAAAAATATATACTACCTTGTATTTTGACTTTGAAGTACATTTTAGTAGTAAACTCTTATATACATAATCCATATGTGAGAATTGAGAATGCAAGTGGATCAGGCTGGTTTAGTGATGGGCCAACCGGTTGATCGACACGATCATTAGGGGTTATTTTGTAGAAGGAATAAGAAGCAAGAAGACCAAGTGAAATAGGCGCCAATTCCGTTGAGGACTAATTCAATTTCCAAGCTTGGCATGGAATGTTGTAAATAATTAAATTCTTGAACCTAACCCTAGCACAGGTCCTTGACCCTTTACTTATGATTAGACCAGGTAAATGAGCGAGTTTGGACCGATATAAATAGATTTGAATTGAAAATTAAATCCATTTTAAATGAACAATCATATCTAAGTTAGCCCATATATCAAATTTGAGCTTAAGTATAAATTTATATACATATACATATACATATACATGCCATCCATTTCATTTTGATCTCTTTACTTTTGACACTTTCTACTCTACCGATTTAAAGATATATGTGTGGTAGCCCTTCCGTGTAATATTTATTTGTTTGTAAATATTTCAAAATCAAGCAAGCTAAAATAGTTTTTATAAGGCCCGCCCGCCCATTGACATGAAGAAAACACACAAGTTGGATCGATGAGGAGATATGCCTGCCTGCCTGCCTGCATCCTCACGTAGAAAACTTCCTGTTAACAAGGACGAATTTTTATTTTGTTTTTTCTGCAAGCAAATAGCTAGTATCAACCCTTCTGGTCAGGGAATACACTTTCCGATGGAGACTAGTTAGAAAATAAATTTGGTAGAAATAGAAGCAAATATTAACAAGGCGGATAACTTTTAACCAACACTCCTATTCTATTTTATATAATAAGAATCTCAATTCTCAAATTTATTTATTTTTTTATCTAAATAAAATTCTTATTAATGATATTGATATGAATATAAAATGACACTCGTGCCAAGTTAGCAATCATAAATTATTAAATGTCAAAACTTTTAAATTAAATCTCGGGGATAAACATGAAATAAAAAAAAAAAAAAATATATATATATATATATATAATATATATATATATATATATATTTTATTTTTTGCTAAATAATAAAGGAGATATATTTGAGCTTAGAGGGGATATTTGCACTAATTTAGGACAAAAATAAACCTTTAACTGAAACATTCTTTTTTCTTTTTTTGGGGAGTGGGGGTGCGGGGGTGAGGGGGTGGAGGGTGGGGGTTGGGGACAAGGCTAACAATAATTGTTTTGATGGAAGCGGAAATGAGCTTTTAAGTCTGCAATTCTTTCTTCTTCTTTTTCTGGGATCAGTACTCGATCATGTACAGAAGATGCAGGAGGCCACACAGCAGGATTGTACAATTAGTACTAGTACAGCAGTACTTGCTATTAACGAGCCATGACAACCTGCTTTCCCACTGTATTGTAGGGTCTGAAGAGGGTTGGGTTGTGTCATTACCACGAGTAAGTTTTGTGGACCAAAAACTCTATGTGAATATAAAAATTGAGTATAAGTGATTTATAATTTTATTTATTTGTATTTTTATTCTTTATTAGAATTAAAAGAAGTGAAATTATAAATCACTCATTTTCAATTTTAATATCCAATAATTATGTCCGTATAGAGAAAGCTGGACTAGAGAGTTTATGGGCTGCTTCCACTTGACATGTTAAATATATTTCCAGATCTTTATCATACATGATGCAAACCCCCAAAGATTTACCCAATATCCTATCCTGTACAGATTGGGGTGGGACAGTTGCCTCAGCTTGGTGGCCAATAGGGAACCATTTTCTCACACTATATTTCTCTAATTATACTAACTAACTAATTTTGTGTGTTAAGTGAAACGCCGTAAACGATAAAATAGTAATATGTTTAATTGGCACATTCAGTAGTTGGTTGCGTATGTAGACAAATGAGGTACCAAATTAGCCATGTGAAATTATTTTTGCCAAAACTAAGTTTTGTTTTATGACAAATGTGTGTAATAAATGTATAGAATATTTTTTTAAAGATGTGAATATTTTCATAATGTATTATTTCTTCCTTTAAATGGTTCTCACCGTCTGGAATGTGATTTTGTAAGTAACGCAGTACTAGTAGTAGTTCTCCTCCTGTTCTCCATTGCCATTGGCGAAGGTGAAGTTTTAGGTAAATTAACAATGGCCGCCCTCGCCTTGTAAGAACATGAGACTGATCACTGAAGGAGGGAATTAAGTACAAGTGGTCGACTGGGCCTTCCCTAAACTATTCTCTATTCACTATTCACTATTCACCAAACACGCGCATGCTCCCTCCTGTCCTGGACTGCCTCAACTCAACTTGCAATTCATACATACTCCAATACATACACTAACTATTTGACACCGCTTCAAATCAAGAAAACCACCTTTCCTTCCGCCCTTAGTAAAGCAATTACTATTATTCTTTAAAATAGGATAGGATAGGATAGGATAGGATAAAAAAAAATAAAAAAAAAAAGATCACATCATCACAAAATCTTGCTGCTAAATCTCCTTTAAGATTCCGACTTTTGTGGGTTCTACTCTCTACTCTTAATAGCCTATTTGGATTATATATCTTCAAGTAGTAAATGATTGCCTCCACAAACTAATCCCTCACCGTCACATCAATCCTACAAAGCTTCCAACAAAGTTACTCACAGATAAAGTACCCCTTGTGTAATCAATGGCTAACTTTAAACTACAACTAGATAATTTATTTATAAACTTTATTGTACCTTCTCATAATACGGAGTATTATATTAACACGCAAAGTAACAAGTGTACGTGTCCAATCACTGTAACCTTCAATCAAGAAAGTAGGTTTTGAATACAATCAAATGCAGGTGGTCCGGTCCGGTCCGGTCCATCCACTAAGCAAAGTAAAATAATCTAGTCTAGTGTGTCAATAATGCCCATGAGACTTTTGCAAACAGAAAACATATTTCAACTTACCTTTGCTTAAGCTAGATCCAAGTTTACATATCACAGTAAGGCTAGTAAGCCATGGCTTAACACAATCCCAGGCTTGTAGATGTATAAATAACAAGTCATGGGAACAGAAACAGACCCCTTCCCCAACATACTGCAGGTTGAGGATTCTAGAGTTGGAGAGTTATTCAGGCCAAAGATGTCAAACATGCTGATATGTCGTCTATTGTGAGTTTTTTATATACTTGTGTTCCAATATCATTTCATTTATATGGTGGTAGTATTTACTAAAGTGCAGGCAAGCCAAAAACCAATAATCCTTCTAATATATATGCGGAAGTGAAGATTAATCATGTTTTATGCTGTAGGGAGGTATGTACATATATACGTGTGTGTGTGTGTGTGTGTAAATATATAAATTTATAGTATGTGTATGTATGTCCATGTGTGAATAATGGAGGTGCACGTGCACGAATGTTTAAGAAATTAATGCATTTGTAGAGAAAAAAGATGCATTGCCTTGTGGTTGAAAATTTTACTTACAAATGCAACTTTTTTTCTATATAAATAAATTTATTTTCTATACCTACCCTGCACATGCACGGTTATGAACCTCCATAAACTCCTATATATATATATATATGTATGTATCATCCATAACAGCTTAAGGTTGTTATGATTTCAGGTTAAGTGATTCCCTACTATCCATTATAAAGGACATTAAATTTGATGTTTTCGGATTAGGTTTTACTGATTTTTAAACAAAAGTATCCCACTCAGTCACAGACTCGCACACTAGGGCAACCAAGTAAGGGTTATGAGGTCTCTATGAGCTGCAGTTCTCTTGAAGCTATAAGCCCAGAGCTCACTAAAAAAAGAGGTCAAGTAAGGAGCAAACCAAGACATATTTTGGATAGTTGAGACAAAATGTTAGCCTAATGGGCAAGAATTATGTGGAACTTCTAATCGGATTGCTTATGCATATATATTCTTCATCTTCGACTAAAACTATGGATCAAGGAAGTCCGTGAATTCACTTGCTCATTCCAACATCTAGACAGCCTGAATTTAGTATAAATGACCAAATAAAGAACTGTTTATACTATTGTTTAGTTTTGCTTTAGGGTATTAGTTCTTCAATACATTTCTTTTTCAACCAGAGTTGGGGTCCTGAGGACCCTTGGAAATGGTGTCAATCGTGTTACATTTCTTCTTTTGCCATTTGGTTAGACCAGGCTTTTCCTATGCAGTTTTGCCTCTGCCAGTTTCTTTCTCGACTCCTGTAACTCCAAAACTTGAAGTACCCATAGACCTCAAAAAGAAGTCATGGGAGCAAAAATTACCTCTTCACAATCGTTGGCACCTGGAAATACCACCAGTTGGAGTCTTGCAAAGGTTAAGAACTTAAGATTGTTGATATTTTCAGGACTTCAGGGTAGATAGATTAGACTGGACCCGGGGGTGCTATTAAAAATGAAAATTCTACCAGTGCTGTAAAATATGTAGACCACTAAACTCTGAGTATAATCTTTCATCTCATATAGAAAGTTCTCATTATCAAAAATGAACGTGTGATCCTGCGATAAATTATTCACTCGCATATAAGTCAAATATAGAAGGAAGCTGAACACTAGTGATAATTTTTCAAAGCTGTATCCACGGACCCAATTTCATTCCCTATGAAACTACAAAGATCACTACATAATTATCATCAGAAAATAACTCGGTAACAAAAACTAAAATATGTTCTCCTTGCTGCTTAATAACAGTGAGAAGTTCATTAATTAACTAGCTAGTATGAGCTTCTCACTGTTATTAATTAGTTATGACCTTTGAAAACTGGCTTAGGTTCATTACCTCAGCAAAGCCAATCAAAGTTGTAGATTTAGTAGTTGAAATATGCTACTTCGGTCCTCTTCCTAGAGGTGAGTGGGGTTTTACAATAATATTTGACACAGAAAATGGCCCCGCAGGGTGGGTTCTAAATGACCACTTTCCCTATGCAACCAAAGCTACTCGATGTTTTGAAGGAATATATGCTTACTCTTCTCACATGCCAGTTGAATTTTCCTCCTCACTCCTTCCTGAGATAGTGAACTTAAAAAGGTTCTATCCAAGTAGACCACTGAAAGAGTTCCAACATTATGTCATGGATTGAAGTAAACTAACAAAGAGTTACAACATTATGTCAGGGATTGAAGTAAACTAACAAATAACATAGTTATGACGCAACTTGCCTAACATTCTTTCCTACTTCATAACAGGGTAATCTTCTGCCCTTTGATTGTGTAAAATTTAGAAGAAACTCCTGAGTGGGATAGTATTGCTAAGAATGCTGCAGAACATAATCCCTTGAAAAGAGAACGGAGGAAATTGCATAAACCAGGGGGGGGGGATCAAAGATATATATATATATATATATCTTCATGAATTTGTTTAAGCAGCAAATTTTAGCACTGGGGACATGCACTTTACGAGGTGATGGTAAAGTCTCATTCTGCGGGGCGATTACTCAAGTACATTACCCACAAGTTTAAGAATTAAGTTTTGATGAATAGAAGATCTGGCGTTGGCAACAATTCAGTAGGTGAAATGAAAATCAGCCAACTTCAACATGTATGAATGGAATAGGATCTCCAGGTTATTCTATAATGCCATTAAGTTAAACTAGAGGCAGCATAATCTTCACAACTTCCAGAAAAAGGATCTACTATTCCTGAAAAGGAAAAGTTTAATCTAAATGACTTTAAAAACACATTTTTCACTCAAATTAGCTCAAATTTCTACATGTCAAGTTTTTCTATGTATCACTCACCAATGTAAATGATAGAAACCACATGATGACTGCACAGCAGCATATAATTGTACTCAATAGTATATGGAAAGTGTACGATGGTGCTGGAGAGACGCGCATTGGACCCCAACTGACCATAACCAAAGATCCAGTTCCACACTCAATACCTGAAGAAAGACTCTCAAAGTTTAGAAGATAAGTAAGGAAATTACCAATTCAATGTACTAAAGAAATATGCAGTAATTTACAAAAAAAAAATTGTTTGGGGGGGAAGAAAGAAAGAGAAACTTTTAAAAGTTAATTCCTCCCTTTGATCACCACAACATACTAACTAAGAGCACAAAAATGGTGGAGAACTGTTTAATGTAGATTTTTTAATAAAAACCCAAACAATTATAGATTAAGTAGCAACTTAAAAGAATATAAGAATAAAGACCTGAATTGACAAATTACTACATACACATAATGATAAATACATGCCGCTACCAAACACATTCCAACATTGCTCTGTATAAAACAAGAAAAGGAAAAACAGAAAAAGAATCTCACAATGAGTTATTGAGTTTTGCGATGAGTTGCGAGAAATTTATGTGATGATCAAACCGAAGCCTAACTAGACCACCAAAAGCTTCAAATGTTGCATATTAATGGACAATTTTGGATGCTACATAAGGGTAGTGAAATGCAATTAGGCAAAAAATATTGTCAGCTACCAAAACACAGCCACTACACACAACTAATCTAGTCCTTTCCAGAACTGATAAAAACAAATTCAACCATGATTTATTTCCCCTACCAAACATCATATATGAAGTACCGAGGTGGTCGAAATTTAAATTGAAACCTAACAGAGAAAAACAAAATAGCTAGACGACATATATATGAATTAAAGATGCGTCTGCACCAAATTTTTATGATTGCCAAAAAGGCACAAAAAAGAAAACGAATAAATATTAAATATCAAAACAAAGGAAAATCTGAAAGCTCTCCAAGACAATATATTCTATCCCCGTGTATTCTTTACAACAAACAGACCTATGGAAGAAAAATGACCTCACGAGGACAAAGGTTCAAAAGCTAACATTTTGTCAAAAATACAAGAAAAAATTCCTTTTTTTTACATCAGTAAATATTTGTCAGACAAGGAACTACTCTATGAGTTTGTATAAAGAAAGGAATAAAAACATATTTTCATGTGATAAGTAGGGGAAACAATAATTAAAGAAAAGCAAGTAATATACATATTATTTCCAAAGTGACTGGATTATTAGAAGAATACTCATATAAGATATTCTAAAACGTGCGAGGGGACCTTGAAATCACTCACACGAATATTGTAGAAATAATCATCCGTCAAGCTATATATAGGAGTGGAAAACCAAGCACGCGGAAGTACCATCAATCAAGTCATAATTTCAAACTGGCAACCAAAAGAAGAAAGTTACAGTGTCGTGTAGAACAGACAAGCAGGATTAGACATACCTGCTTTCCAGATTTATTACGAATCAATTCCCTCATTTTCTCCACAGCATATATTGAGCAAGCTCGTAGTTCAATTTCCTCCTCACTGCCTGAAGCAAGTTCATTGCTACCTTCAATAATGTTTGCTAGGGATGAACTATATCTTAGTACTCCAAGCTGTTGAAGCACTGCTGGAACAATATAGTCCGCAAACATAGTAATAGCACCTATATCATGGAATTCTCCATAACTTTCACCCTTAAAGGCACCCCATAAATCAGCAGCAAATATCTGAGCTCGTTTATACAAGAAAACCTGGTGACCTTTGTACACTGTGTGATCACGGAAGCCTACAACATTTAAGGTAACAAAGAGTTTATATTCTGCATCCTCTTCCACAATTGTAGCTAAATTATTCAAACAGATCTATTTCTAACTGACAAAGAATTGGGAAAACAAAACAGAGTAGGGAGAGAAAATTAATAGTAAAGCAAGGAAAAATCCCCTTAATTAACACATATTTAACTATATATATTATTACAAACTCTAATATCAAGTATACTGCAAAAATATGTGCTATAATGTGATTGTATTCAAAATCCGACTAATTTGGCCCAATACGTTGTTTGATGGTCAGTCCCATGCTTTAGCACCTCATGCAACGGATCCTGGTGCATTATATTAGCCAGGATTCGTTCTGTAGCATTTGGAATCTGAGTGCATTCGAACTGGGCCAGATTGGAAAAACCTTGCACCAAAATTCAACATTTTTCATGTACTTTGCTGCCTTACAATCTTCAAAAGTTATCATAAGTGAAATTTTGAGATTTAAAGCCCGTTTGATCACCCCAATCCGACGACCAACGAAATGGATTATATCTCATGTCCAGTCAGCATCTGATCCAGGACTGCCAACCCAAGTATTTTGAATCAGATGATATTCTTAGGCAAATTCAACCAGCCCGATCCGATGACAGACAGATATTCATGGATATTCTAAAATTTTGTTTCTTTTTCTTAAATTTTAAATTCTTTTCTTTTCCCCTCTTTTTTCCGAATTCCAGACAGCCTTAGAGAACTGCCATATTAACATACAGAAAGCATAAACAAGTAATGCAAAAAGATAAATATACCAGGAAAATGACGTGCGACAAGAGCTACAAGCTTTACTGCCGATTTCCCACAACACTCCACAAGATTGGATGCCTTCCCATCGAAGCTTCTCTCCAGCTCGAAGCCAACCTAAACCATGAGAATGATTGATTTCACTTAATAAGCCAAAGAAATGAAAACAAAAAAATCAGGCAACCAGAGAAGAACTGCAACACAAGGAAAAATGGAAATAGTGCTGAAACTTTACATCATTGCATGGGATACATATGAAATCTACCATCTCCGAAACATTTAAAAAACAGTACCTCATGCAGTAAGCGGACCCGTTCATCCTCCAAAGGAAGTGGATTTGGCCATTTCAACAATTCACGTAACTCATGACCTAACAACAATCAATACTATAATCACCACATGCACGAGAAATTCATTATAGCTACAAAGTATCTATTGTCCAATATAGATCTTGTCCGAGCAATCAGGAAAAGATTTTGTATTGCATCAAAAGTTAAACCAATGTTCATTAACAACATTAAGATATACCGAAACATCAAAAATTATAAATGTGTGCGGAAAAGAAAGAGAGAGCATCTACAGCAAACAAGAGGAAGCCAAATTACCAGTGTAATTTTGTAAACGATCAGCATCAAACACAGATTTGTCATTTTGGAGTGCTGCCTTCAATCCCGAAGCCAAATGATCATAAGTCAAATCCTTGTCTGCCATTGAATAAGCAGTGTTCAACAAAACATCTTAGTGACTGAAAATTGGCACAGTATCAAATCCTTGTCTGCCATTGAATAAGCAGTGTTCAACAAAACATCTTAGTGACTGAAAATTGGCACAGTATTTACATGGACAACGTTATGCATGCCACAATTTTCAGCTATGTAGATGTAGCAGACTTTAGTCAATTGATGTTGCAATCTATAATGTGATAATATGTTTAAAAGATGATACTTAACCAAGTGGGTTTAAGCATACCACTATTTACAAGCAAAACTTTAAAAAGCCCTCCATCATTTTCTTGTATTCATAGGAAAGATTCTGGTAATTCCTCCTTAAGACTACACAACACTGACCAGAAACCAGAAAGCGTTATAAAGACCAATAGTCAAGGAAGCCAATTTCATGAAGTGCCTAAAATAAGGAACATAACCAACAAATCAAGGTTATATTTGTTTGCAATTATGCTGCATGGGATTGGATTACTTATTTATTCTGTTGAAATGTTTAATACCTTTAGGCATAGTTTCATCCTTTAATTAGTCCTAAGATGACAATATCAGGAACTACTTTTTTTTTAGTTTATTTCTAGAGTAAAATACATTGACACCTCCTGTAAATAACTATAATAACATTCATCACCACTCT
This sequence comes from Panax notoginseng, assembly GCA_016801055.1. NCBI lineage: Eukaryota > Viridiplantae > Streptophyta > Magnoliopsida > Apiales > Araliaceae > Panax > Panax notoginseng. Next base: position 270,517,415 of record CM029012.1, read on the forward strand.
AATTTTGCAAATAACAGTCGGTACCCCTCTAGTCTATAATATGTAACATTCACTACCCCTAGGGTGGTTGACCAACTAATATTCAAAAATATTTTTAATATAATATATAATATACCCTTCAAGTTATAATGTTTAATATATCAATTAAATATAAATTTGTATGTTATAATTTTTACTTAACTTGATCTAATTAATTAAATTATGAATTTGTGCAATAAAAAACATAAATATCGAAAAATAATAAATATTTATTTTATCAAGAAAATAAAGTCACACACCTTTTGATAATTAAATTTCTTAAAGATTAAAATTTACGAAATATACATTCACTTTTTTTTTTGTAATTAAAAAGTAAAATTTTAATAAACATAAAAGTACAAATTAATGCAAAAAATTATATTTATTTTTTCCAAATATTAAAATTTATGTAAAATAAACTTATTATTACATAACGAATCTTATTATTCATATAAAAAAGTATTAAAAATTATATTAATTATGTTTCTAAAATATTAAACTAAACATAAGTCAAACGTTACCATACTTAGGGGCTGTTTGTTTAGGTCTGAATAGCTGAATCGGTCAACTATTAAGTATGTTTGTTTTAGAAAAAAAATCGTCTGAATGGCTGAATCGGTCAGCCATTCAGACGATTTGGGTTGAATGGTTTAGTGTCATTTTTTTAGTTAAATGGGTTGAATGAAGTGTTTTTTTTTTTACAATATTAACTAATATTAAATACATTTATAACGATTTTGAATTTTTTAAGAGGTATAAAATAATAAAAATTTGTTATTTAGATGTTTCAGACATATCAATTATCAAACAACTTTTTTCATTCAGATTCAGATTCATTCAGTTTTTATCAAACACCCCCTTATTTACAATAAAAATGATAAATGTTATTACTCAAAAAAAGAAAAAATACATTAAAAAAATCTTTTAATAAGATAGAGGTAGAAATAAATATTATTATATTTTCTTTTATTCAATATTGTATAAAAACAACACCAACTGTATACTTATAAATGTAATTAAAATCATAAACATATTAAATTTTGACATATACTCACAAAAAATTAAAATATAAAAATCATAATATGAAACTAAGAATTCAAAAAATAATTTTTGAAACAATCAACATATTCAATCACTTTAATTAGAAAATCTCCACTTACAATTTAATTTAAAAATTTTAATATTTGTATCACTTATCCAAAAATATGTGTTAATTAAATAAAATTATTTGAATGAAATAGTCTTAATTACAAATAAAACTATAATTAAAATGTATTGTATTAAAAAGGATAATTAAACATATATATATATATATATATATATATATATTATTCAGGAATTATAATTTGATAACATACAAGGGTAAATATATAATTTTATCTATTTAGTCAACCCTAAAAACTTGCAGGGGTACAAACTGTTACTTAAAAAACTAGAGGGGAGGTGAGTATTATTATGGTTATCTAGAGGGGATGTCAATGTATTTTACTCTTATTTCTAAGGTCATTATGATGGACTATATAATCCCAAAGGGGGAGGAGGGATTAAATAGTCCCTTTTTGAGTTAGCAAATGGCCTGAGATTGTCAACTTATGACTAATTCAAGGATAAAAAATGCTTAAAAGTATTAAATTAGTATAAAATATGCATAAATAGTCCAACACCATATAACATAATTGCAAACAAACATAACTGAAGAGAATTGGGACCAACTGTTCCTTGGTAAGTGTAATGTTGTTAAGCAAAGTCCGCCTATTTACCATGATACCTTTGTTACATTAGGTCTTCAGAGGTTTTGATTCTCATTGTCAAAACTCTCATTAAACTATTTAAGCCTGTGAAATTTATTGATAGAGCCACGCATACTAATACAAAAACTAGCATCACATTTTCAGCTAGGCACCACACCCTACTGAATCCATATGCATGTAAAAGTCGCTGTTTTAAAATATATACCTCATTTCTGGCTTGGAGAAGAAAATCAAACAAAATTGTAGTCACTAAAAATATATAAATGGAGACTGTTCAGGGCACCACAACTGAAGCAGAATGAGCTAGGTAGGTCCCAGCACATACATAAACAAGTACAACAATAAATAGTGAATTCCAACAGCACAACTAGATTGAAATGGTTCATAGTAGCAATTTCTGACTAGGTTAATATTACCAATAGAAGGAATGGAAAGATTACCGGGCCAAAAACAGAAATTCAATGCGTCCAATACAAACAAGTACTGAACAGAGAGCGGCCCATTGTCAAAATAGTGAATTCCTTCGTAATTCCATTCCACTTTGGGAATTGAGTCTTTCATACTTTCCGCAACTCTCTCAATGCCTGCACATATATGCATAAACACACAGTCACTTTTAAATAGTGAGTAAACGTGGATAATCTAAATTTCTCCCAAATATCATATTCCCCGTCCATGTATGAAAAGCAGTGAATAATATTTTGAATCAAAAAACAGGAATAATCTAATCTGAGGAAGCAATGACCTGAGGAGTCCACGGTGACGTGAGAAGAATGAGTGGCGACCCAAGCAGAGCTTGCCCTAACTTCTTCCATGGCTACTTCACCTTGTTTGCTAGTATTTGGAGTACAACACAACAGTAGGAATTACAATACTAGTATTTAGGTATAGGAAGTGTGGGGCGCACAACCTTTCGTTCAGTTAGTTTAAACATTTTTAAATATAAAATTGAAATAAACTCGTACAATTTTGATTAATGCAACTATATATATATATATATTGTAAATTATTTAAAACTAATTATTAATTATAGATTTATTGTTTTGCTATGGTTAATAAATCATCTCAATATTAAATTTTATAAAGTATCAAAACTAATAATGATATCATAGTTGGAGGCTGAAGAGTATTACGATAGTGAGAATTAAATTAAATGAGTTATATTTAAAATTACTGTTTAATTTTTTCATATCAAGCAAAAATGTTGGGTAACCATGAATAAAACATTCCCTTCATTCTAAAATATTGATCGTGAATATAAGTTGAGTTAAAATTAAAAAATATATCCCTAAAATAACAATTTTTAGAAAAATATTTTTTCAAAATTATTTATAATTAATTACAAATATAATAGTGGTGGTATAATAGTATATATAAAATGTATTTTTAATTTTAAAATAGACAGAAAAAGTGTCTTTAACTTTTGAAACACGTATGGTATTAATTAATTTTGAGAAGAATTTGCAGAGCTGATAGGAATATATTGATGTTTTTATTTTATTTTATTTTTGAGAATTGTTGCGAAGCCAATAAGTAACACACGAGCAATGTTTAATGTCTTTCTAATCTCGCTAGATCGGTGTCCCTGTCCCGTGCCAAGCACGGGATGTGCAATTGTATTTTATTTAGTAATTGTAATTTATATCATTAAATATATTTTAAATATTAGCTAAATAATGCCATAGATAGTAATTAAAAAACAATGATAAATTATGACCCTCGTGTCACTTTAAAATCTTTAAATAAAATTACATATTTAATTTTGGATCCAACTAAAAAAGAAGATTGTGTCGTAATTTAAAAACAATGCATGTATTAGTTAAAAATCTTACATAAAGTAACTTTGTAATGTTATTGTTGTCATTACTTGTTAAAAATATGTTACTCCCTGTTAGGCCATGATTATTTGAGCATGTTGGGCCATGCTAATTTGGGCATTTAGGATGTGTTGAGTTGATATTTGCATGTGGTTATCTTTGGACTTGGGCTAGAGATCATTGTGGTGAACAGGTGTTGGACTATGGATCCAATACCTTAATTAAAGAAGGTTTTGATATAATCTAGTGTTAGTGGGGAACATTGATTTGATATGGGATAAAGATTGCATGCAATATGATGAGGTCACTAGAGGCATTGCATGCAAGGCCGTGAGATGAATATAAAGTACAGGGCACTACATGGGATGAAGGTACATGCAAAATTACTCTACCAGCACTAAGGCACACAACCTCTATTGTTAACCTTATGTCGGCCTGTACTAATTTTCACATCGGAGCTATACTCCGGCGGCCCAAGCCGTCAAACTCTCGGTGCTGACTCGTTTTTTGTGCAGGATTGAACGCACTTTTCGGTGATCGAGACGCGTAAAAAAATCTTGACGTTAACACTCCCAAATGCACACAAAAAGATATATAAGGGGGTTAAATATATCTCTTTAAATTTTATTTTTCAAGATTGTTTACCAAATAAGTAAAGTAAGTTAATTAATTAAGTTATGTACACTGGGATGTAATTTTGAAATTTCATTCAAATATTATATAAAAACTCACAGTTTTAAATTTAGTGAAAAATATGGAATTAAGTCACAGGAGCAAAAACGTAGAATGACAAAATTTGTTAATGTGTAGAAAGATAAAGAACACAGAGATTTTTAAGATGTTCGGATTTTAAAAGTTTCATAGTTTTCTGTTCTAATCCGAGAGTATACATATTTCTCTAAGGAAGGAAAATCATTAAGATTTCAGTTCACACAAAACTATTATAAAAATGATTCGCAAATAGTTCTTCAAATCACACAAACATGGATTAATATAAGATCACTAAGATAAAAAACACATAAAAGAATGTTGTTTTGAGTTGTTGCTAAGTGACGTTAAACATTCCTTCAATTGTCTTAGCAATAGTTGATTGGTTCATAATCGTAGAGTGAAACTTTTAAGAATTAAGAATTAAGAATGTCAGCACTTCGACTTGATATAAATTTTTAGTTGTAATGCTTGAAAATGTCTTCCTTTTATAGAGTTATGTTGGGATCTTCCCGTTGGGATCTTATTGTTATTCCATTATGTTCAGGACACTTGTCAATTTTTAATTATTTGACTTTAAATTGATGTCCTCTTGAACGACCTCATGTCGTTTTCCTTAGTACTGTGAATAGTGTAGTAGCAGCAGCCACGTGTCCTCTGTCTTTACTCATATATATGTTAAATAGAGCTTTAAAAATGTATTTTTCTTATCGCAAACACATAAAAATCAACCTTGAGGGTCGTTATGTGTTTAAGGTTGATGACCGTTGTCATTGACTTATCAAAAGATTTTACGATTTTGGCTATGGTGGAATAACATTGTAGAGTGGCTTGTCCTGCTGCATTTACTCTATAAAATTGATTGATTATGTGATTATGTCTTTACGATTTGGTTACTACTCTGTGATTTTTGACAGTCTTCTGTTCATTATACGATTTTAGAGTAGCTTTTGTTAGTTCTTAATAGGCACAAGTTATCTAGAAGGGGGGTTGAATAGATATTTAAAAATCTTTTCTGTTTTAGACTTGTTCTTAGATAGTGATTAAAACTTAGCGGAATAATATTTGTTTTAATCTTCTTAACCAAGCAGTAAAGTAATAGATGAGTAAAGCAGTTATAGCAGATATAGCAGTTATGGCAGTAAGGTAAATGACACAGCTATTTTTAAGTGGTTCAGAGCACACAAGGCTCCTAGTCCACTCTTCTACTCAACGAGTAGGATATCCACTAAGGATGTTTCTTACAAACTTCTGAATCCCACTGGATTCCTTCTAGACCAGCAGTCTAGGAACTTCTTTAGTTCACTTTTGAACTCTTCAAGTCCAGCAGACTTGGCTATCTTATAGTTCACTCTTGAACTCTTCAAGTCCAGCAGACTTGGTACTCTTCTTCAGTTGAATGATGATTGTTGTTTCGTTCTGAAGATTGCTACTCAGTTGCTATGTAAGCACAGGTTCGTTAAGAACTGAGTAGCTGAGCAAGCTTTGGAATTTTTCAGATCGTAGAGTTGAGCCTTGGAGAATTGTTCACGTTGAATGTTTTATTGCTTGCTTGTCTGTGTTTCTCTCATCTGTCTGATCTGTATATATGTGATACATAAAACTATCCGTTTGAATCCATCCGTTGTGGCATTAAATGCGTCTGAGCTTTCTGTACCGTGATGGTGACATTTCTGCACATCTTCTGAATTTTGCATTCTGGATCACTGACACTGCAGGCTGCTTTCCCACCTACCACCTGAAAAGGTGTTTTGTCCCTCTTTTCCATAGTACTATCCTTGGCTTCTTCAATACGCTTCTTTGTTGCGTCCTAAGGATATTTTATACAATCTGGGACTGATGGGCACTGCAGCTTCTCAGATTCATTCCTCGTATCTTAAATTAACAACTCATGAGGCTTGACGTTTTCTGACTGACAGATGAGCTCTACGATTTGGGTCGTGATGCTCTACGATTCTGATCGTAGTGTCATTTCTTGAACACTACGATGCTAACAGTTGATAGCACTACACTCTTTACTTCATCGTGTCTTGAACTCTACGTTCCCGAGAGCACTCTACGATTCTTGACTTGCTCGTGTAGTTCATTCTACATTCTCGAGAGCACTCTACGATTCTTGACTTGCTCGTGTAGTTCACTCTTACGATTCTTGACTTGCTCGTGTATTCACTCTACGTTCCCAAGAGCACTCTACGATTGTTGACTTGTAAACTTCATGTTTCCTTCAGCATACTACGATCGTGGAGTTGGCTCGGCGAACGATGGGACCACTCTACGATTTCCGAAGAGTTCCCTTCAAGGCAGGTACACTACGATCTTCAGGCTCTACGATTTCTGCCTTGATTTCTGCAATGTTGATCAGGTTGATGCACTACGATCTCTTCATGACTAATCTATTACATCTCAAGATCAACCTAACAGATTTGATCTTTCTATATATGCATTCTATAACTGAATGATACACGTTGAAAGCTTAGATCAACCTAACAATTTTTGATCTATCACTAAGTCCTTATACATATATCTTTTAAGGACCTTACAAATAATCATGAACACATGCATTAAAAACATCAAATCTTAATATGCATTCTACCAACAGCTTTATTTTTAGTTCTACAAAAAGTCTTATAGTCAGGGACAATTTAGTTATTATAATGAAATTCTCTACGATTTAGATCAACCTAACAAATTTAATTCCTTACAAAGTCTTTTTACATAATATTTTTATAAACACTTTATAAAAACTACTTGATATTACAAATATATATTGATTTCAATCATCATTAAATCAAATAAGGGACCACATAAATGTAAGTACTAACAAAATAGTTAGACATATGATATTACCCAACAATAGTAATCATATTCATTTTTAGTGTTTAATAAAACACTTGGCTCATCAACAAAAATAAAATAAAAATTAGTTTCCTATATATATATGAGTACTGATTCATAGTTAATGTTTGATTAACACTGTGACACCCCCAAAATTAGGTATACATCACCCATCTTGGGTCGTCAGATACATGGTACAGAATACAAATACAACTTACTAATACAACTGTCGTGTACAATACGACAAAACATAACAGTGAGTTTGAATACAATTATTGTCTACTAGAGACTATACAAACTCAAAAGGAGTCCTCATTACAGTTATTGTCACACTATTTAATAGAATAGTGAGGACTACTAATACTATCATCTGGTCAATCACTCCGTTTCCCGACTCGTCCCAGCTATATTGTCATTTCCTGAAGAGAACAGTGAAAGAAAGGGTGAGCTCAACTAGCCCAGTAAGAAATATTATGACTAAGATAATGCAGAATAAATTATCATTAGCCTTCAACAGTGTTAAACTGATAAAATATAACGAACATCAAGTTTAGCGGAACAAGCAATCCATTAAAAGAATCAAGTAGAGAATAAAATCTACTATCTTCTGTGACGCCCCCAAAATAGGTCCATTCCATCCAACCTATTCTGAGTCGCCAAATACATGGTACAGAAAATAACTACAACTTTATTACAATAATTGTCGTGCAAAATACAACAACACATATGCTGTGAGTTTGGATACAAATATATACCAAATGTGACACATGTCCCAACTGTGACGCCCCCAAAATAGGTATACAACACCCATTCTGAGTCGCCAACTACATGGTACAGAAAGGAAACTACAACTTCAATAATACAATTGTCGTGCAAAATACGACAACACATACTCTGAGTTTAAATACAAATATTGTCTTCTAGACAATATCCACACTCAAATAAGTCCTCAATATAATTATTCAAACACTATTTTACAGAAATAGTGAGGACTGCTAAAACATCTTTCTAGAACCATCGCTCCATACCCCGACTAGATCTTGCTATGTTCTCACCTCCTAAGAAGAAAAATGGAACAAAAAGGAAAAGGGTGAGCTCAACTAGCCCAGTAAAGAATATTATGACTAAGATAATATACAACAAATTATCATTAGTATTCAACAGGGAAAAATCTGATAGAATATAATTGATAACAAGTTTTAGATCAACAACTGCAGCGGAAACAACAAACCATTAGAAGAGTCAAGTAGAGAATGAATTCTACTATCTTCTAAGATTTAAAAGTCCATCATCAATATTTTATCCCTGTAACATCAATTAATAATAATTTTTATCCAAATATTCATCTTTGCACTACAGGCCAAAGATATTCATTTGTATCACCTGTCAGTCATGCTCATCTCAACACCTGTTCATCTTTGCACTACAGGCCAAAGATATTCATCAAGTAATCATACATCTTTTGTAACGACCCCAAAATAGGTCCATTCCATCCAACCTATTCTGAGTCGCCAAATACATGGTACAGAAAATAACTACAACTTTATTACAACAATTGTCGTGCAAAATACAACAACACATATGCTGTGAGTTTGGATACAAATATATACCAAATGTGACTCATGTTCCAACCGTGGACATCACCTCACAATAACACCTTACATAAAGGTATAGTCAAAAACTGTTTTAGAAATTAGAATCTTTGGAAAGTGCTCAAGGAAACCTTCGTACATGGGAGGCCACGCATCTAGGTTATGATAGATATCATATGGCCACAGAATTATCCTTGGTTGACCCAATAGACCCCAAAGAAAAATGAGAAGATTACTATCATATTCTTCCCAATGGTGAGTCTTCTCTTGACTTATCATTATCTCCACTGTCTCTAATTGAGAATTATACTTCAAACAAACACCAAGATTATATAGGTAGTGCTCGTAGATATACTCAGCAAGTGGATGAGCACAACCCTGTCTTATGATGACACGAGGTTGTATGTCATTAGACATCTTGTATGATAGTGACAAAACACCCTTCCAACGTTGGGTTCGCCTCACCCTATTTTCTTCACCAAATATAACTACTAAATGATGACCACCGTTCTATTCCCTTGTTACCCCCGCTCGACCCAGCTACACTCTTATTACCTGAAAGGAATTGTGAAGCAAAAGGGTGAGCACAACTAGCTCAGTAAAGAATATCATGACTAAAGATAATTCAATTATCAATAGCCTTCATCAACAATAAATCAGAGATTTAGAACATATGGCAAATGATAAAAATTTCAACCATAGTTGCAGCGGAACGAGCAATCCATTAGAAGAGTCAAATAGACTATAAAGTCTATTATCTTCTCCATGTTAAAAATCCACCAACAATATTTTATCCATGTAACATCACTCAACAGTTCCTTTCCACAATCATATGAATAACTCATAATCATAATTGTGACTATAAATTTTTCTTCGCACCCAGGACGAAGAATATTTTTATCACCTGTCTTTACCTGAAACATCAAAGATCATGGTTATACCAAATCACAGTTCCTGTTTATAATCATACTAACAAATCCATCTTTGCACTACGGGCCAAAGATACTCATCAACAAACCATCTTTGAACTACGGGCCAAAGATATTCATCAACAAACCATCTTTGCACTACGGGCCAAAGATATTCAACAACAGTTTATCTTTGCACTACAGGCCAAAGATATTCATCAACAGGCCATCTTTGCACTACATGCCAAAGATATTCATCAACAATTCATATTTGCACTACAGGCCAAATATATTCATATCTCAAAGAAATATATAATCATTTCAGAATTTATATAAACAATAATTATAACCATGTTGATCAATTCACCTTTGCACTTAAGCTTAAGATATTCAATTATAAATTCAATGGTCATGATCATACCAGTCACAATTCAACTTTGCACTACAGGCCAAAGAGAACCCTAGTCATGATCATACCAATAATCTACCCATCTTTACACTCCAGTGAAAGAGAATTTCAACATCAGGGTTATAAAAATGTTATATATGATGATAAAAATAATATGATCAACATATAGTTTTAATCTCAAGAGTAATATTCGTAATTCATGAATAGTAAATCGTGAATAGTAACTCATGAATAGTAACCCCGACACAAAAGATAGAAATTCCACAATAAAATCCATACCAGTATTTCGGTATAATGATATTAAAAGAATAATATTTCTTAAGCTTATAAACAATTTATTTAAATTGTTTACACTTTACTAATTAATGCATTTAATCATCATAAAATGCCAACTCTTAAGATTTCATCATCAATAACCAAAACCCTCATCAAAAATCTGCATATACCTCATATATAGGATTCCCAAGCCATAAAATCCTATTTTCCAATTTTCTTACTTCACATAACATATTTAATTCATTTACTCATAACTAGTCCATTTTCATGAAAAATATCAAATCAGTTCCAAAAATATTTTTTTTCTGGGAGTTAGCATAATATAGTCCAATATTGAACATATATTTTTCTCAGAATTTTTAAAACTCATTTACTATTTTTCATATGGCCAAAACCACCGAATATTTAGACATTTATCAAAAATTATACTTTTGTCCAAAAATTCTGAAATTTACAGAGTATACTTCTATCATACACATGTACTCCCAATAAAAATTTCATCAATTTTGGAGTTAACCACAAGGAATTATAAGCGGTTACTTTTAAAATAGTCTTTTCTCATAAAATTCATAACTCTCAATCTATACATCCAAAAATCACCATTTTTGGACACAATCAAGAAAACTCATCAAAATATCATTTCAAATTTTTTCAGAATTTTTGAAGATCAGAAAAATTACGAAACTGAAAATCTTAACAACCCTTAAAATCCATTACTATCCCTTACTATCCCTTACCTCAAAAGAGCAGTACTTCTGACTGGATATCGGATATGATGCTGAAAGAAACTTGCACTGATGAATAGCAACTCACCAAGTATCTAAAAACTCACAAAATATGCTTCATAATATAGAGAGAGAAAGAGAGAAAGCTTATGTTTCTGGTGTGATTTTCAATTCTAACTTAGCCCTCTATTTATAGGAAAATTTTGGTAGGTTTGACCTGCAACCTGATGGCTTTACCTGCTACTATTCTCACCCACCACATTTGAAATATAATTCAGCACATTTCTTCACCAACCACAAGTGGAGCCCACCAATTCTAGAATTTTCCACCAAAAATGATTAACTCCGAAAATTCAACAATTTCTGAACCAGTCATCTCGTAAAATTCATAATAAATCATACGTTCATTTTTAACGGTTCAAAATTTGTGGACATATACTCAACTTATATATGTATAACATATCCAAAAATTACCACGATCCAACGGTCGGATTAAAAATTATAACCCCCGCAAAATATCTCAAAAACCCTAATTTTTAATACCTCCATTCCGACAAAAATACGGATAAAAATCTCAACATTAACTCCTTTATTTTTTAACCACAAAAATATATCCCTCATTTATATCCACATAAAATAAATATTTTCTTATCATATGAATCAATAATTAATTATTCACAAATAATATTACAGAATCACATTTATGACAACCAGGCCGTTCCCAGGAAAGAGGGGGCTTTCCAATAAGGATTTCTCCTTACTGGCGCGCAATTAGATGACCAAACCTCTCCTTAGACAGAACTTTCTAGACATTGCCAATAATACTATCTAATAATATTATTCAAATAATATGAATTATTAATCTGATAATAGAAAATACTGTGCAGCAATAATTATTGAAACAAAAATATAAAATATCAACGCAGCAATTATTGAATCAATAAAATAAAATATTGAACAGTAATTACTGTAACAATTATTGAGTAGTGCCTTCTTACGTAAGAATCAATAATTTTAAAAATACTATGCAATACCGTGTGCTACTGTGCAATAACGCGTATTACTGTATTTTAACCACCGGGTATTCCAACAGTGTTAACGGTAACAACTACGTCGTTATTTGTAAAAACTCAAATTTGTCGTTTTTCTTCACCCGACAGTTATTCGTTATGGGGCCCACAAATAGCTGCGCCGTCGTACGAATATTCCCCGACAGAGAAAGAATATTCCACGACCAACGAATATTCCCCGACAATAATGATTATTTTATAACCACTTGCTTATTTTGAAAAAAAAATCACATATCACCCTTAACTTTAATATTTATCAATTTTAACCATTTACTGAATAGTAATTATAAGAAAAATTGAATATTTTTATTTCATAAAATTCGGGGTCTTACATCTTTGCACTACAGGCCAAAGATATTCATCAAGTAATCATACATCTTTGCACTACAGGTCAAAGATATTCAGTAATATCATCATTTAGGACTGAGGATGATGAAAAATATCTTAAAGAGAACGAATCCAGTGAGACAGAAGGACAAATAGTAGGGATTCATATAACAGTTTATCCAAGATCAATAATACTTCATAATAATCAGTTGTGAAGCAGAATTCAAAAATAAAGATCAAAACATGGATACAATCAAAGATAGTAACCATAATAGACATCTTGGACAAAAAGAGAAAATTTTATTTCTCGATGAATAGTGTCGTATTCGTGAATAGTGCCGTATATGTGAATAGTAACTCCGACATAAAAAGTTCCAAATTTGAAAAAAACTCATGTTAATATTTCAGCATAATGATATTGAAGAAAATAATATCATTTAAGAAGAAAATAATATCCCTTACCTCAAAATATCAGTACTTCGGGTCGGAATACCGGTATAAGACTGAAAGAACTTGCTCTGATGAATAGAAACTCTCAAAGTATCTAAATACTCACAAAATACACTCAATAATCTAGAGAGAGAAAGAGAGAAAACTTGTTTCTGGTGTGATTTTCAATTCTAACTTAGCCCTCTATTTATAGGAAAATGTTAGCACGCCGAAGCAGACTTAACCTGCAACCTGATGGCTTTACCTGCTACTATTTCCACCCACCACATTTGAATAAAAATCTCAACACATTTCTTCACCAACCAAGAGTGGGGCCCACCAATTCTAGAATTTTCCACCAAAATGATTAACTCCGAAAATTCAACAATTTCTGAACCAGTCATCTCGTAAAATTCATAATAAATCATACGTTCATTTTTAACGGTTCAAAATTTGTGGACATATACTCAACTTATATATGTATAACATATCCAAAAATTACCACGATCCAACGGTCGGATTAAAAATTATAACACCCGCAATATTTCTCAAAAACCCTGATTTGATTTTTAATACCTCCATTCCGATAAAAATACTGATAAAACACCTCAACATTATCTCCTTCATTTTTAACCACAATAAATATATCCAACATTTATATCCACATAAAATAAATATTTCCTTATCATATGAATCAATAATTAATTATTCACAAATAATATTACAGAATCACATTTATGACAACCAGGCCGTTCCCAAGAAAGAGGAGGCTTTCCAATAAGAATTTCTCCTTACTGGCGCGCAATTAGATGACCAAACCTCTCCTTAGACAGAACTTTCTAGACATTGCCAATAATGTTATCTAATAATATTATTCAAATAATATGAATTATTGATCTAATAAAGGAAAATACTGTGCAGTGATAATTATTGAAACAACAATAATATAAAATATCAATGCAGCAATTGTTGAATCAATAAAATAAAATATTGAATAATAACTACTGTAACAATTATTGAGTAGTGCCTTCTTACGTAAGAATCAATAATTGGTGCAATACCGTGTGCTACTGTATTTTAACCACCGGGTATTCCAACAGTATTAACGGAAACAACTACGCCGTTATTTAAAAACAACTTATACTTGTCATTTTTTTTATCCAATCGCTTTCCGTTATGGGGTCCACACAAGGCTGCGCCGTCGTACGAATATTCCCCGACAGCAAGAATATTTCACGACTAAACGAATATTCCCCGACAAAATGAATATTTTATAACCACTTGCTTATTTTGCAAAATTTTCACATTTCACCCATAACCAAAGTATTATATCAAATTAACACCTTATTATTCACAATAATATTTAAAGAAAATTTGATTTTATTCATTAATAAGTTGGGGTCTTACAACATCCCCTCCTTATGAAATTTCGTCCTCGAAATTGACGTACGTACCTGATATTTCGAAAAGGTGAGGATACCTCGCTTTCATTTCTGATTCCAACTCCCAGGTCATTTCTTCAATAGCATGGTTTCTCCACAAAACCTTAACTTGTGGTATAACCTTTGTGCGTAGGACATGCTCTTTCCTATCCAAGATCTTAACAGGTACCTCCTCGTACGTTAAATCTTCAACTATCTCGTCTGGTTCTAACTCAATAATGTGGTTCGGATCTTTCACATATTTATATAAAGCATGGATATGTGAAAAACATTATGAACACGAGACATGCTTGGAGGTAATGCGAGTCTATATGCCACATTTCCTATTCGCTCAAGAATCTCAAATCGACCAACAAATCTTGGATTGAGCTTTCCTCTCTTTCCAAATCTTGTAACTCCCTTCCATGGTGCAACACGTAACAATACATGATCCTCAATATTAAATTTCACGTACTTCCGATGAAGATCTGCATAACTCTTTTGTCTATCATGTGCCGTTTGTATACGTTGTCGAATCGTTTGGATCTTCTTTGTAGTCATGCGTACCAACTCTGGTCCCAACAATGTTGCTTCACCCACCTCGTCCCAGCATACTGGAGAACAACATTTTCTTCCATACAACGCCTCGAATGGAGCCACACCTATGCTCGCCTGATAACTGTTGTTGTAGGAGAATTCTACCAATGGTAGGTACTTATCCCAACTCCCTTTGAGATCTAGGACACATAGTCTTAATAGATTTTCAAGAGTTTGAATAGTCCTCTCTGATTGTCCGTCCGTTTGAGGATGGTATGCCGAACTGAATCGTAAATCCGTGCCCATAGCTTTCTGCAAGCTAACCCAAAATCGTGAAGTGAATCTTGGGTCACGATCCGAAACTATGGATACTGGCATGCCATGCAATCTCACAATCTCATTCACGTACATACTAGCAAG
Organism: Panax notoginseng; assembly: GCA_016801055.1. Taxonomy (NCBI): domain Eukaryota; kingdom Viridiplantae; phylum Streptophyta; class Magnoliopsida; order Apiales; family Araliaceae; genus Panax; species Panax notoginseng. The sequence continues at coordinate 270,532,658 of CM029012.1, forward strand.
ACGTTCAAGGGAATAAGTCTCACGTATCGGTAAGAAATGAGCAGACTTGGTTAATCTATCAACAATAACCCAAATCGCATCTATGCCTTGAGAAACCTTGGGAAGACCTGTAACGAAATCCATAGTAATGTGTTCCCACTTCTATTTCGGGATCTCAAGTGGTTGCAATGGACCCTTTGGCACTTGATGCTCCGCCTTTACACGTTGACAAGTTAAACACCTCGAGATAAACTCCGCGATCTCTCTTTTCATATTGCTCCACCAAAATGTATGTCGAAGATCGTGATACATTTTGGTACTCCCAGGATGGATTGCAAACGGTGTGTTGTGTGCCTCCATCATTATTCTATGCTTCAAGTCAAAATCGTTAGGAACACAAAGTCTGGAGTTGACTCGAAGTATTCCTTCTTCATCGATTCTTGCTTCTGGAATAGCACATTCTTGCACTTTCTTCTTCATACGCATCAGCTCTATGTCCGTAGCTTGAGCAGCTTTAACTTTATCGATTAAAGTCGGTTCTACTCGTATATTTGATATCATCATGTGGGTACTTGGAGCCTTCATCTCTATCTCCATCCTTTGCAAGTCATACAAAATGGGCCTTTGTGTTAACAACATTGCACTCGTACCCGCATATGATCTTCTACTCAATGCGTCAGCTACTACGTTTACTTTTCCAGGATGATATTGGATGGTATGATCGTAATCTTTCAACAGCTCGAGCCAACGTCGTTGCCGCATGTTGAGTTCCTTTTGGGTGAAGAAATATTTGAGGCTTTTATAATCTGTATAGATCTCCACTTTCTCCCCATACACGTAGTGTCTCCAGATCTTCAACGCAAAAATGACTGCTGCCAACTCCAAATCATGAGTAGGATAATTCCTCTCATATTCTTTGAGTTGTCGCGAGGCATAGGCTATGACTTTTCCATGTTGCATGAGAACACATCCTAACCCTTTGCCTGAAGCATCGCTGTAGATAACAAATCCATCCGAACCAGATGGTATTGTCAGAACAGGTGCCGAAATGAGTCTCCTTTGAGTTCTTGGAAACTCTTCTCGCATTCCTCGCTCCAACCGAATTTTGTATCCTTCCGAGTCAGCTGAGTTAACGGAGTAGCGATTCTAGAAAATCCTTCCACGAATCTCCGATAATAACCAGCTAAGCCTAGAAAGCTACGTACTTCGGTTACCGACTTCGGTTGCTCCCAACTTTGTATGGCTTCAATCTTCGCCGGGTCGACAGATACTCCATGTTTTGACACCACGTGCCCAAGGAATGCTACTTCCTCAAGCCAGAACTCGCACTTCTTCAGTTTGGCATATATCTTGTTTTCACGAAGCCTTTGCAATACCAGCTTCAAATGGCGCTCATGATCTTAACGGCTTTTGGAATAGATGAGGATGTCATCAATAAAGACAACAACGAACTGATCTAAATATTCTTTGAATACACGGTTCATCATATCTATTAAAGCAGCAGGAGCATTAGTCAATCCAAAAGACATGACTAAGAATTCATAATGCCCGTACCGAGTTCTGAAGGCAGTCTTTGGAATATCCTCAGTTTTAATCTTCAGCTGATGATATCCAGAACGAAGATCGATTTTTGAAAAGAATTGTGCTCCTTGCAACTGGTCAAACAGGTCATCAATGCGAGGTAGCGGATACCTATTCTTGATGGTGACATGGTTCAATTCCCTATAGTCGATACAAAGTCGCATACTCCCTTCTTTCTTCTTTACGAATAAAACAGGAGCACCCCAAGGAGATGTACTAGGACGAATGAAACCGATGTCCAACAACTCCTGTAGTTGGACTTTTAACTCCTGATGTTCAATAGGAGCCATTCGATATGGGTTTTTAGAAATGGACTTTGTACCGGGTTCAAGGTCAATAAAGAATTCAACTTCACGTTCTGGGGGTAGACCAGGAAGTTCTTCAGGAAATACATCGGGAAATTCTCTAACAATAGAAATATTATTCAAATCTGACTTGTCTTTGTTCAAATCCATAACATGGGCTAAGAAAGCTTGACATCCATTTTTTAATAAACGAATAGCTTTGTGGCTTGATATGACAGTGACTGATTTTAGTGGTTTAGTAGTTTGAATTCGTATGACAGGTTGGTTAGGAATATGAAAACTAACAACCTTACGAAAACAATCAATTTTAGCATGATGAGTGGTTAACCAATCAATTCCTAAAATCACATCAAAAGCAAGTATCTTTAAAGAGATAAGATCAACAGGTAATGTGATAGTGCCAACTTGGATCATGCAAGATTTATAAACTGTAGATGTAACGAAGGTTTCACCCAACGGAGTTTCAACAGATAAGTCAAAGTCCAATTTCTCCGGAGTCAAGTTTAAACGTTGAGCACAAGCAGGAGAGATAAAAGAATGGGTAGAACCGGTATCTAGTAAAGTATAAACTTCGCAAGAATTCAAGATTAGCTTACCCGTGATCACCTCGTTCGGGTTTCTCGTGTTTTGTCCAGTCACAACAAACGCTCTTCCAGGAACCGCTGATTTTGACTTATCCGGGACAACTTTTGGAGTCACCATCCCCGCTGAACTTGGTTTTGCTACAGAACACTCTCGAGCTATATGACCCTCCTTTCCACAGTTATAACATACCTTAGGTTGTTGTGGGCAGTTTGGGCTGATATGTCCCTCTTTCCCACATTTGTAACATACGACTGGTGGTCGTTCTCCTCCCCTAGAAACAGTTGATGTTTGTGCTGACGTCTTCACATTATCATTGTTGTACCTTCTCTTCTTGAAATCTCTTCCGACTCGCTCCTTTATTATCACGACCACGATTACCACCAGAGTGGTTACCGCTTTTGTCCGAATATTTTCCTCCATGCTGGTTTTCATTGCTTCGATGACTGCCGCCACCGGTATGACCCTGGTTGTGGTCCCTCGGTTGCACATACTCATTATCTCGCTCTAATAATTGAGCCCTGTTTACAACATCTGAATATAAAGAAAATTTATGAGAGATAAGATATTGTCGAATCTCGGGTTTTAGACCTCTCAGAAACATCCTTGTCATTCGTTCCTCATTTTCGACCAAATGAGGTGCAAACCTGGATAACTCTGCAAACTTCGCCTCGTACTGGGACACCGTCATGTTGTTTTGTTCCAGTCTAATAAACTCCACCTCCTTCATATGACGAATACTTTCAGGAAAGTACTTGTCATTGAACAGTTTTTGAAATGTTTCCCAGGACATGTTGAGTGCGTCAGGCTGGGTACGCTTCACAGACTCCCACCAGTAGTCTGCCTCACCGCGGAACATAAAGGTGGCGAATGGAACCTTCTGTTCCTCCGTGCATCCCAAGACATCGAATATCTTGGTAATTTGCTTGACCCACGTTTCCGCCATGATCGGATCCGGCTTTCCCTTAAATTCTGGTGGTCCCAATTCTTTGAACTGCTTGGCTGTGACAAACCGCGCGTTGTTATCATTTCCACCCGTATTCTGCACACGAGTCTCCCTCGTCTGATTTTGCATGAACTGCAAAAAGCTCCTAAACATTCCATCATTCATCGTTTGCTCGGTAACGTTGTTTACAGGAGGAATATTGCCTTCCTGTTGCACGTTCCCCTGGGTGGTGATCAAAGGTGTCTCCACGGTCTGATTTACTCCATTATTAACGTTCTCAGCTGCCATTCTTAAATACTGCCATAAAACAAGGGTTAATAGTCATGTCATATATTATCCACATACTCTGACCGACCAAATAAACACCAAATAAACTTAGTCAGGTCATACTAGCGAAGGAATTCCCCGTCTCTCCCCTCCTAGTTTTTGTCTCACATCTCAGCCAGGGATCATATCCCTAAGCTCTGATACCAACTGTGACGCCCCCAAAATAGGTATACAACACCCATTCTGAGTCGCCAAATACATGGTACAAAAAGCAAACTACAACTTCAATAATACAATTGTCGTGCAAAATACGACAACACATACTGTGAGTTTAAATACAAATATTGTCTTCTAGACAATATCCACACTCAAATAAGTCCTCATTACAATTATTCAAACACTATTTTACAGAAATAGTGAGGACTGCTAAAACATCTTTCTAGAACCATCACTCCATACCCCGACTAGATCCTGCTATGTTCTCACCTCCTGAGAAGAAAAATGGAACAAAAAGGAAAAGGGTGAGCTCAACTAGCCCAGTAAAGAATATTATGACTAAGATAATATACAACAAATTATCATTAGTCTTCAACAGGGAAAAATCTGATAGAATATAATCGACAACAAGTTTTAGATCAACAACTGCAGCGGAAACAGCAAACCATTAGAAGAGTCAAGTAGAGAAAGAATTCTACTATCTTCTAAGATTTAAAAGTCCATCATCAATATTTTATCCCTGTAACATCAATTAATAATCATCTTTATCCAAATATTCATCTTTGCACTACAGGCCAAAGATATTCATTTGTATCACCTGTCAGTCATGTTCATCTCAACACCTGTTCATCTTTGCACTACAGGCCAAAGATATTCATCAAGTAATCATACATCTTTGCACTACAGGCCAAAGATATTCATCAAGTAATCATACATCTTTGCACTACAGGTCAAAGATATTCAGTAATATCATAATTTAGGACTGAGGATGATGAAAAATATCTTAAAGAGAACGAATCCAGTGAGACAGAAGGACAAATAGTAGGGATTCATATAACAGTTTATCCAAGATCAATAATACTTCATAATAATCAGTTGTGAAGCAGAATTCAAAAATAAAGATCAAAACATGGATACAATCAAAGATAGTAACCATAATAGACATCTTGGACAAAAAGGGAAAATTTTATTTTTCGATGAATAGTGTCGTATTCGTGAATAGTGCCGTATACGTGAATAGTAACTCCGACACAAAAAGTTTCAAATTTGATAAAAACTCATGTCAATATTTCAGCATAATGATATTGAAGAAAATAATATCATTTAAGAAGAAAATAATATCCCTTACCTCAAAATATCAGTACTTCTGGTCGGAATACCGGTATAAGCTGAAAGAAACTTGCTCTGATGAATAAAAACTCTCAAAGTATCTAAATACTCACAAAATACACTCAATAATCTAGAGAGAGAAAGAGAGAAAACTTGTTTCTAGTGTGATTTTCAATTCTAACTTAGCCCTCTATTTATAAAAAAATGTTAGCACGCCGAAGCAGACTTAACCTGCAACCTGATGGCTTTACCTGCTACTATTCCCACCCACCACATTTGAATAAAAATCTCAGCACATTTCTTCACCAACCAAAGTGGGGCCCACCAATTCTAGAATTTTCCACCAAAATGATAAACTCCGAAAATTCAACAATTTCTGAACCAGTCATCTCGTAAAATTCATAATAAATCATACGTTCATTTTTAACGGTTCAAAATTTGTGGACATATACTCAACTTTTATATGTATAACATATCCAAAAATTACCACGATCCAACGGTCGGATTAAAAATTATAACACCCGCAATATTTCTCAAAAACCCTGATTTGATTTTTAATACCTCCATTCCGATAAAAATACTGATAAAACACCTCAACATTACTCCTTCATTTTTAACCACAAAAATATATCCCTCATTTATATCCACATAAAATAAATATTTCCTTATCATATGAATCAATAATTAATTATTCACAAATAATATTACAGAATCACATTTATGACAACCAGGCCGTTCCCAGGAAAGAGGGGGCTTTCCAATAAGAATTTTTCCTTACTGGCGCGCAATTAGATGACCAAACCTCTCCTTAGACAGAACTTTCTAGACATTGCCAATAATGTTATCTAATAATATTATTCAAATAATATGAATTATTGATCTGATAAAGAAAAATATTGTGCAGTGACAATTATTGAAACAACAATAATATAAAATATCAATGCAGCAATTATTGAATCAATAAAATAAAATATTGTATAATAACTACTGTAACAATTATTGAGTAGTGCCTTCTTACGTAAGAATCAATAATTGGTGCAATACCGTGTGCTACTGTATTTTAACCACCGGGTATTCCAACAGTATTAACGGTAACAACTACGCCGTTATTTAAAAATAACTTATACTTGTCGTTTTCTTCATCCAATCCCTTTCTGTTATGGGTCCCACACAAGGCTGCGCCGTAGTACGAATATTCCCCGACAGCAAGAATATTCCACGACCAAACGAATATTCCCCGACAAAATGAATATTTTATAACCACTTGCTTATTTTGCAAAATTTGCACATTTCACCCATAACCAAAGTATTATATCAAATTAACCCCTTATTATTCACAATAATATTTAAAGAAAATTTGATTTTATTCATTAATAAGTTGGGGTCTTACAACATCCCCTCCTTATGAAATTTCGTCCTCGAAATTGACGTACGTACCTGATATTTCGAAAAGGTGAGGATACCTCGATTTCATTTCTGATTCCAACTCCCAGGTCATTTCTTCAATAGCATGGTTTCTCCACAAAACCTTAACTTGTGGTATAACCTTTGTGCGTAGGACATGCTCTTTCCTATCCAAGATCTTAACAGGTACCTCCTCGTACGTTAAATCTTCAGCTATCTCGTCTGGTTCTAACTCAAAAATGTGGTTCGGGTCTTTCACATATTTACGAAGCATGGATATGTGAAAAACATTATGAACACGAGACATGCTTGGAGGTAATGCGAGTCTATATGCCACATTTCCTATTCGCTCAAGAATCTCAAATGGACCAACAAATCTTGGATTGAGCTTTCCTCTCTTTCCAAATCTTGTAACTCCTTTCCATGGTGCAACACGTAACAATACATGATCCCCAATATTAAATTCCACGTCCCTCTGATGAAGATCCGCATAACTCTTTTGTCTATTCTGTGCCGTTTGTATACGTTGTCGAATCGTTTGGATCTTCTCTGTAGTCATGCGTACCAACTTTGGTCCCAACAATGTTGCTTCACCCACCTCGTCCCAGCATACTGGAGAACGATATTTTCTTCCATACAACGCCTCGAATGGAGCCACACCTATGCTCGCCTAATAACTGTTGTTGTAGGAGAATTCCACCAATGGTAGGTACTTATCCCAACTCCCTTTGAGATCTAGGACACATAGTCTTAATAGATCTTCAAGAGTTTGAATAGTCCTTTCTGATTGTCCGTCCGTTTGAGGATGGTATGCCGAACTGAATCGTAAATCCGTGCCCATAGCTTTCTGCAAGCTAACCCAAAATCGTGAAGTGAATCTTGGGTCACGATCCGAAACTATGGATACTGGCATGCCATGCAATCTCACAATCTCATTCACGTACATACTAGCAAGACGTTCAAGGGAATAAGTCTCACGTATCGGTAAGAAATGAGCAGACTTGGTTAATCTATCAACAATAACCCAAATCGCATCTATGCCTTGAGAAACCTTGGGAAGACCTGTAACGAAATCCATGGTAATGTGTTCCCACTTCCATTTCGGGATCTCAAGTGGTTGCAATGGACACTTTGGCACTTGATGCTCCGCCTTTACACGTTGACAAGTTAAACACCTCGAGATAAACTCCGCGATCTCTCTTTTCATATTGCTCCACCAAAATGTATGTCGAAGATCGTGATACATTTTGGTACTCCCAGGATGGATTGCAAACGGTGTGTGTGACAACCCCAAAATAGGTCCATTCCATCCAACCTATTCTGAGTCGCCAAATACATGGTACAGAAAACAACTGTAACTTTATTACAACAATTATCGTGCAAAATACAACAACACATATGCTGTGAGTTTGGATACAAATATATACCAAATGTGACCCATGTTCCAACCGTGGACATCACCTCACAATGACACCTTACATAAAGGTATAGTCAAAAACTGTTTTAGAAATTAGAATCTTTGGGAAGTGCTCAAGGAAACCTTCGTACATGGGAGGCCATGCGTCTAGGTTATGATAGATATCATATGGCCACAGAATTATTCTTGGTTGACCCAATAGACCCCAAGATAAACGAGAAGATTACTATCATATTCTTCCCAATGGTGAGTCTTCTCTTGACATATCATTATCTCTACTGTCTCTAATTAAGAATTATACTTCAAATAAACACCAAGATTATATAGGTAGTGCTCGTATATATACTCAGCAAGTGGATGAGCACATCCCTGTCTTATGATGACACGAGGTTGTATGTCGTTAGACATCTTGTATGATAGTGGCAAACCACCCTTCCAACGTTGGGTACACCTTACCCTATTAGATTCACCAAATAAAACTACTAAATGAACTTTTCTATACTGCTTCGGGAGAACATCCACAGCTAGAGACCACCGTTCTATTTTTCCGTTACCCTCGCTCGACCCAGCTACACTCTTATTACCTGAAAGAAATTGTGAAGCAAAAGGGTGAGCACAACTAGCTCAGTAAAGAATATCATGACTAAAGATAAATAAATTATCAATAGTCTTCATCAATAATAAATCAGAGATTTAGAACATATGGTAGATGATAAAAATTTCAACCATAGTTGCAGCGGAACGAGCAATCCATTAGAAGAGTCAAATAGACTATAAAGTCTATTATCTTCTTCATGTTAAAAATCCATCAACAATGTTTTATCCCTGTAACATCAATCTACAGTTCTGGCCCACAATCATATAAATAACTCATAATCATAATTGTGATTCTAAATTTTTCTTCGCACCCACGACGAAGAATATTTTTATCACCTGTCTTTACCTGAAACATCAAAGATTATGGTTACACCAAATCACATTTTTTGTTCATAATCATACTAATAACTTCATCTTTGCACTACGGCCAAAGATATTTATTTGTATCACCAGTTGATCATGTTTATCTCAACATCTGTTCATCTTTGTACTACTAGCCAAAGATATTCAACAACATGTCATCTTTGCACTACGGGCCAAAGATATTCATCAACAATTCATCTTTGCACTACAGGCCAAAGATATTCATCAATATTTTATCTTTGCACTACAGGCCAAAGATATTCCTCAACAGTTCATATTTGCACTACGGCCAAATATATTCATCAACAGTTCATATTTGCACTACAGGCCAAATATATTAATATATCAAAGAAATATATAATCATTTATATAAACAATAATTATAACCATGTTGATCATTTCACCTTTGCACTTAAGCTGAAGATATTCAATTATAAATTCAATGGTCATGATCATACTAGTCAATAATTCAACTTTGCACTAATGGCCAAAGAGAACCCAAAGTCATGATCATACCAGTAATCTACCTATCTTTACACTCAAGTGAAAGAGAATTTCAACATCAGGGTTATAAAAATGTTATATATGATAATAAAAACAATATGATCAACATATAGATTTAATCTCAAGAGTAATATTCATAAATCAACTATAATTTGGTTAGAAAAAGAAACCAATTTTATCGTAAATAGTAACTCGTGAATAGTAACTCATGAATAGTAGTTCGTGAATAGTAACTCATGAATAGTAACTCATGAATAGTAACCCCGACATGAAAAAGGTAGAATTTCTACAATAATATACATACCAATATTTCGGTATAATAATATTGAAAGAATAATATTTCTTAAGCTTATAAACAATTTATTTAAATTGTTTACACTTTACTAATTAATGCATTTAATCATCATAAAATGTCAACTCTTACGATTTCATCATCAATAACCAAAACCCTCATAAAAAAAATCTGCATATACCTCATATAGGATTCTCAAGCCATAAAATCCTATTTTCTAAATTTCTTACTTCACATAACATATTTAATTCATTTTCTCATAACTGGTCTATTTTCATGAAAAATATCAAATCAGTTCCAAAAATATTTCTTTTCTAGAATTTAGCAGAATATAGTCCCATATTGAACATATATTTTTTTCAGAATTTTTAAAATTCATTTACTATTTTTCATATGGCCAAAACCGCCGAATATTTAGACATTTATCATAAATTGTACTTTTATCCAAAAATTCCAAAATTCACAGAGTACACTAATATTATATAGATATACTTCCAATAAAAAGTTCATCAATTTTGGAGTTAACCACAAGGAGTTATAAGCGGTTACTTTTAAAATAGTCTTTTCTCATAAAATTCATAACTCTTAATCTATACATCCAAAAATCACCATTTTTGGACACAATTAAGAAAACTCATCAAAATATCATTTCAAATTTTTCCAGAATTTTTGAAGGTCAGAAAAATTACGAAACTGAAAAACATAACAACCCTTAAAATCTCTTACTATCCCTTACCTCAAAAGAGCAGCACTTCTGACTGGAATGCAAAGCCGAAGAAAACTTCCACTGAATAGCAACTCTCAAAGTATCTAAATACTCACAAAATACATTCAATAATCTAGAGAGAGAAAGAGAGAAAACTTGTTTCTGGTGTGATTTTCAATTCTAACTTAGCCCTCTATTTATAGGAAAATTTTAGTAGGCTTGACCTGCAACCTGATGGCTTTACCTGCTACTATTCCCACCCACCACATTTGAAATATAATTCAGTACATTTCTTCACCAACCACATGTGGGGCCCACCAATTCTAGAATTTTCTACCAAAATGTTAAACTCCAAAAATTCAACAATTTCTGAACCAGTCATCTCGTAAAATTCATAACAAATCATACGTTCATTTTTAACGGTTCAAAATTTGTGGACATATACTCAACTTATATATGTATAACATATCTAAATATTTCCACGATCCAACGGTCGGATTAAAAATTATAACCCTCGCAAAATATCTTAAAAATCCTAATTTGATTTTCAATACCTCCGTTCCGACAAAAATACAGATAAAACACCTCAACATTAACTCTTTCATTTTTAACCACAAAAATATATCCCTCATTTATATCCACATAAAATAAATATTTCCTTATCATATGAATCAATAATTAATTATTCACAAATAATATTACAGAATCACATTTATAACAACCAGGCAGTTCCCAGGAAAGATGGGGCTTTCTAATAAAGATTTCTCCTTACTAGCACGCAATTAGATGACCAAACCTCTCCTTAGACAGAAGTTTCTAGACATTGCCAATAATGTTATCTAATAATATTATTCAAATAATATGAATTATTAATCTGATAATGGGAAATACTGTGCAGTGATAATTATTGAACAACAATAATATAAAATTTTAACGTAGTAATTATTGAATCAATAAAATAAAATATTGAACAGTAATTACTGTAACAATTATTGAGTAGTGTCTTCTTACGTAAGAATCAATAATTTCAAAAATACTATGCAATACTGTGTGCTATTGTGCAATAACGCGTATTACTGTATTTTAACCACCGGGTATTCCAACAGTGTTAACGGTAACAACTACGTCGTTATTTGTAAAAACTCAAATTTGTCGTTTTCTTCACCCGACAGTTATTCGTTATGGGGCCCACAAATAGCTGCGCCGTCGTACGAATATTCCCCGACAGAAAGAATATTTCACGACCAAACGAATATTCCCCGACAACAATGATTATTTTATAACCACTTGCTTATTTTGAAAAAAAATTCATATTTCACCCATAACTTTAAACTTTTATCAATTTAACCATTTACTGAATAGTAGTTATAAGAAAAATTGAATACTTTTATTTCATAAAATTCGGGGTCTTACAATCTCCCCTCCTTATGAAATTTCGTCCCCGAAATTTACGTACCTGATATTTCAAAGAGTTGAGAATACCTTGCTTTCATTTCAGATTCCATCTTCCCTGTTATCATGATTTCTCCATTGCTCATCTCCTGTATTTCAGATATCATTCTAGAATACAGCTTCAAAACAAGGGTTAATTGAACAAATTAACATATCACATAATATCCCGATATTATGACTGACCAACAAATAAGCTTAGGTAGGACACACTAGCGAAGGATTTACTCATCTCTCCCCTCCTAGTTGTATTCCCCGATCTCCGCCAGAGATCATATCCCTAAGCTCTGATACCAAATGTGACAAATGTCCCATCAGTGGACAGCACCTCACATTGGTACCTATCAGTTTGCCACCGCAGAACGGCGTCCCCTACGGAGAGTCTGGCTTCGGTGCATCCCCCATCAACAGGAAGTCACCAGCGAGAGGCTCGGGGTTCTTTACTTATAGCTCTGATACCAACTGTGACAACCCCAAAATAGGTCCATTCCATCCAACCTATTCTGAGTCGCCAAATACATGGTACAGAAAACAACTGTAACTTTATTACAACAATTGTCGTGCAAAATACAACAATACATATGCTGTGAGTTTGGATACAAATATATACCAAATGTGACTCATGTTCCAACCGTAGACATCACCTCACAATGACACGTTACATAAAGGTATAGTCAAAAACTGTTTTAGAAATTAGAATCTTTGAGAAGTGCTCAAGGAAACCTTCGTACATGGGAGGCCATGCGTCTAGGTTATGATAGATATCATATGGCCACAGAATTATTTTTGGTTGACCCAATAGACCCCAAGAAAAACGAGAAGATTACTATCATATTCTTCCCAATGGTGAGTCTTCTCTTGACATATCATTATCTCTACTGTCTCTAATTGAGAATTATACTTCAAACAAACACCAAGATTATATAGGTAGTGCTCGTATATATACTCAACAAGTGGATGAGCACATCCCTGTCTTATGATGACACGAGGTTGTATGTCGTTAGACATCTTGTATGATAGTGGCAAACCACCCTTCCAACGTTGGGTACACCTTACCCTATTGGATTCACCAAATAAAACTACTAAATGAACTTTTCTATACTGCTTCGGGAGAACATCCACAGCTAGAGACCACCGTTCTATTTTTCCGTTACCCTCGCTCGACCCAGCTACACTCTTATTACCTGAAAGGAATTGTGAAGCAAAAGGGTGAGCACAACTAGCTCAGTAAAGAATATCATGACTAAAGATAAATAAATTATCAATAGTCTTCATCAGTAATAAATCAGAGATTTAGAACATATGGTAGATGATAAAAATTTCAACCATAGTTGCAGCGGAACGAGCAATCCATTAGAAGAGTCAAATAGACTATAAAGTCTATTATCTTCTCCATGTTAAAAATCCATCAACAATGTTTTATCCCTGTAACATCAATCAACAGTTCTGGCCCACAATCATATAAATAACTCATAATCATAATTGTGATTCTAAATTTTTCTTCGCACCCACGACGAAGAATATTTTCATCACCTGTCTTTACCTGAAACATCAAAGATTATGGTTACACCAAATCACATTTCCTGTTCATAATCATACTAATAACTTCATCTTTGCACTACGGCCAAAGATATTTATTTGTATCACCAGTTGATCATGTTTATCTCAACATCTGTTCATCTTTGCACTACTAGCCAAAGATATTCAACAACATGTCATTTTTGCACTACGGGCCAAAGATATTCATCAACAATTCATCTTTGCACTACAGGCCAAAGATATTCATCAATATTTCATCTTTGCACTACAGGCCAAAGATATTCCTCAACAGTTCATATTTGCACTACGGCCAAATATATTCATCAACAGTTCATATTTGCACTACAGGCCAAATATATTAATATATCAAAGAAATATATAATCATTTATATAAACAATAATTATAACCATGTTGATCATTTCACCTTTGCACTTAAGCTGAAGATATTCAATTATAAATTCAATGGTCATGATCATACTAGTCAATAATTCAACTTTGCACTAATGGCCAAAGAGAACCCAAAGTCATGATCATACCAGTAATCTACTTATCTTTACACTCAAGTGAAAGAGAATTTCAACAGCAGGGTTATAAAAATGTTATATATGATAATAAAAACAATATGATCAACATATAGATTTAATCTCAAGAGTAATATTCATAAATCAACTATAATTTGGTTAGAAAAAGAAACCAATTTTATCGTAAATAGTAACTCGTGAATAGTAACTCATGAATAGTAGTTCGTGAATAGTAACTCATGAATAGTAACTCATGAATAGTAACCCCGACATGAAAAAGGTAGAATTTCTACAATAATATACATACCAATATTTCGGTATAATAATATTGAAAGAATAATATTTCTTAAGCTTATAAACAATTTATTTAAATTGTTTACACTTTACTAATTAATGCATTTAATCATCATAAAATGCCAACTCTTACGATTTCATCATCAATAACCAAAACTCTCATCAAAAAAATCTGCATATACCTCATATAGGATTCTCATAACTAGTCCATTTTCATGAAAAATATCAAATCAGTTCTAAAAATATTTCTTTTCTGGAATTTAGCAGAATATAGTCCCATATTGAACATATATTTTTCTCAGAATTTTTAAAATTCATTTACTATTTTTCATATGGCCAAAACCGTCGAATATTTAGACATTTATCATAAATTGTACTTTTATCCAAAAATTCCAAAATTCACAGAGTACACTAATATTATATAGATATACTTCCAATAAAAATTTTATTAATTTTGGAGTTAACCACAAGGAGTTATAAGCGGTTACTTTTAAAATAGTCTTTTCTCATAAAATTCATAACTCTTAATCTATACATCCAAAAATCACTATTTTTGGACACAATTAAGAAAACTCATCAAAATATCATTTCAAATTTTTCCAGAATTTTTGAAGGTCAGAAAAATTACGAAACTGAAAAACATAACAACCCTTAAAATCTCTTACTATCCCTTACCTCAAAAGAGCAGCACTTCTGACTGGAATGCAAAGCCGAAGAAAACTTCCACTGAATAGCAACTCTCAAAGTATCTAAATACTCACAAAATACATTCAATAATCTAGAGAGAGAAAGAGAGAAAATTTATTTCTGGTGTGATTTTCAATTCTAACTTAGCTCTCTATTTATAGGAAAATTTTAGTAGGCTTGACCTGCAACCTGATGGATTTACCTGCTACTATTCCCACCCACCACATTTGAAATATAATTCAGCACATTTCTTCACCAACCAAGAGTGGGGCTCACCAATTCTAGAATTTTCCACCAAAATGATTAACTCCGAAAATTTAACAATTTCTGAACCAGTCATCTCGTAAAATTCATAATAAATCATACGTTCATTTTTAACGGTTCAAAATTTGTGGACATATACTCAACTTATATATGTATAACATATCCAAATATTTTCACGATCCAACGGTCGGATTAAAAATTATAACACCCGCAATATTTCTCAAAAACCCTGATTTGATTTTTAATACCTCCATTCCGATAAAAATACAGATAAAACACCTCAACATTAACTCCTTCATTTTTAACCACAAAAATATATCCCTCATTTATATCCATATAAAATAAATATTTTCTTATCATATGAATCAATAATTAATTATTCACAAATAATATTACAGAATCACATTTATGACAACCAGGCCGTTCCCAGGAAAGAGGGGGCTTTCTAATAAGAATTTCTCCTTACTGGCGAGAAATTAGATGACCAAACCTCTCCTTAGACAAAACTTTCTAGACATTGCCAATAATGTTATCTAATAATATTATTCAAATAATATGAATTATTGATCTGATAATGGGAAATACTGTGCAGTGATAATTATTGAACAACAATAATATAAAATTTTAACGTAGTAATTATTGAATCAATAAAATAAAATATTGAATAATAACTACTGTAACAATTATTGAGTAGTGCCTTCTTACGTAAGAATCAATAATTGGTGCAATACCGTGTGCTACTGTATTTTAACCACCGGGTATTCCAACAGTATTAACGGTAACAACTACGCCATTATTTAAAAATAACTTATACTTGTCGTTTTCTTCATCCAATCCCTTTCCGTTATGGGTCCCACACAAGGCTGCGTCGTAGTACGAATATTCCCCGACAGCAAGAATATTCCACGACCAAACGAATATTCCCCGACAAAATGAATATTTTATAACCACTTGCTTATTTTGCAAAATTTGCACATTTCACCCATAACCAAAGTATTATATCAAATTAACCCCTTATTATTCACAATAATATTTAAAGAAAATTTGATTTTATTCATTAATAAGTTGGGGTCTTACAACCGGGTATTCCAACAGTGTTAACGGTAACAACTACGCCGTTAATTATAAAAACTCAATTTTTGTCGTTATCTTCATCCGACAGTTATTCGTTATGGGGCCCACAAATAGCTGCGCCGTCGTACGAATATTCTCCGACAGAAAGAATATTCCACGACCAAACGAATATTCCCCGACAACAATGAATATTTTATAACCACTTGTGTATTTTGAAAAAAAATTCATATATCACCTTTAATTTTAACATTTATCAATTTAACCATTTACTGAATAGTAATTATAAGAAAAAATTGAATACTTTTATTTCATAAAATTCGGGGTCTTACAATCTCCCCTCCTTATGAAATTTCGTCCTCGAAATTTGCGTACCTGGTATTTCGAAGAGTTGAGAATACCTTGCTTTCATTTCAAATTCCATCTTTCCTGTCATCATGATTTCTCCATTGCTCATCTCCTGTATTTCAGAAATCATTCTAGAATACAGCTTCAAAAACAAAGGTTAATTTAACAAATTAACATATCACATCATATCCCGATAGTATGACTGACCAACAAATAAGCTTAGGTAGGACACACTAGCGAAGGATTTACTCGTCTCTCCCCTCTTAGTTGTATTCCCCGATGTCCGCCAGAGATCATATCCCTAAGCTCTGATACCAAAATGTAACTCTGGACACCCACCTATGTCAGCACCTCACATTGATACCTATCAGTTTGCCACCGCAGAACGGCGTCCCCTACGGAGAGTCTGGCTTCGGTGCATCCCCCATCAACAGGAAGTCACCAGCGAGAGGCTCGGGGCTCTTTACTTATAGCTCTGATACCAACTGTGACGCCCCCAAAATAGGTCCATTCCATCCAACCTATTCTGAGTCGCCAAATACATGGTACAGAAAACAACTACAACTTTATTACAATAATTGTCGTGCAAAATACAACAACACATATGCTGTGAGTTTGGATACAAATATATACCAAATGTGACACATGTCCCAACCGTGGACAGCACCTCACAATGACACCTTACATAAAGGTATAGTCAAAAACTGTTTTAGAAATTAAAATCTTTGGGAAGTGTTCAAGGAAACCTTCGTACATGGGAGGCCATGCGTCTATGCTATGATAGATATCATATGACAACAGAATTATTCTTGGTTGACCCAATAGACCCCAAAGAAAAACAAGAAGATTACTATCATATTCTTCCCAATGGTGAGTCTTCTCTTGACTTATCACTATCTCCACTGTCTCTAATTGAGAATTATGCTCCAAACAAACCCCAAGATTATATAGGTAGTGCTTGTAGATATACTCCGCAAGTGGATGTGCACAACCCTGTCTTATGATGACACGAGGTTGTATGTCGTTAGACATCTTGTATGATAGTGACAAAACACCCTTCCAACGTTGGGTACACCTTACCCTATTGGATTCACCAAATAGAACTACTAAATGAACTTTTCTATACTGCTTTGGGAGAATCTCCACAGCTAGAGACCACCGTTCTATTTTCCCGTTAACCTCGCTCGACCCACCTACACTCTTATTACCTGAAAGGAATTGTGAAGCAAAAGGGTGAGCACAACTAGCTCAGGAAAGAATATCATGACTAAAGATAATTAAATTATCAATAGCCTTCATCAATAATAAATCAGAGATTTAGAACATATGGTAAATGATAAAAATTTCAACCATAGTTGCAGCGGAATGAGCAATCCATTACAAGAGTCAAATAGACTATAAAGTCTATTATCTTCTCCATGTTAAAAATCCACCAACAATATTTTATCCCTGTAACATCAATCAACAATTCTGGTCCACAATCATATGAATAACTCATAATCATAATTGTAGTTCTAAATTCCTCTTCTCAACCAGGACGAATATAATTTTCATCACATGTCTTTATCTGAAACATCAAAGATTATGGTTACACCAAATCACATTTCCTGTTCATAATCATACTAATAACTTCATCTTTGCACTACGATCAAAGATATTCAACAATATGTCATCTTTGCACTACGGGCCAAAGATATTCATCAACAATTCATCTTTGCACTACTGGCCAAAGATATTCAACCACAGGTCATCTTTGCACTACGAACCAAAGATATTCATCAACAATTCATCTTTGCACTACAGGCCAAAGATATTCCTCAACAGTTCATATTTGCACTACAGGCCAAATATATTAATATCTCAAATAAATATATAATCATTTTAGAATTTATATAAACAATAATTATAACCATGTTGATCAATTCACCTTTGCACTTAAGCTAAAGATATTCAATTATAAATTCAATGGTCATGATCATACCAGTTAACAATTTATCTTTGCACTACAGGCCAAAGATATTCCTCAGTCACGATCATACCAATAATTTACCCATCTTTACACTCAAGTGAAAGAGAAATTCAACATCAGGGTTATAAAAATGTTATATAAGATAATAACAACAATATGATCAAAATATGGATTTAATTTCAAGAGTAATATTCATAACTCAACTATAATTTCGTTAGAAAAAGAAACCAATTTTGTCGTGAATAGTACCCGTGAATAGTAACTCGTGAATAGTAACTCGTGAATAGTAACTCATGAATAGTAACTCGTGAATAGTAACTCATGAATAGTAACTCATAAATAGTATTCCGTAGTCGTACATAGTACCGTATACATAAATAATGTCATATATGTAAATAGTGCCGTATACATGAATAGTGCCGTATACGTGAATAATGCCGTATACGTGAATAGTAATCCCGACTCAAAAAGTTAAAAATTTAACAATAAAATCCATATCAATTTTTCAGTATAATGATATTGAAAGAATAACATCATTATGAAGAATATAGCATCCCTTAATATCCCTTATTATCCCGTACTATCCCTTACCTCAAAAGAGCAGCACTTCTGACCGGATATCGGATATAACGCTGAAGGAAACTTGCACTGATGAATAACAACTCACCAAGTATCTAAATACTCACAAAATATACTCAATAATCTAGAGATAAAAAGAGAGAAAACTTATGAATTCTGGTGTGTTTTTCAATTCTAACTTAGCCCTCTATTTATAAGAAAATGTTAGCACGCCGAAGCAGACTTGATGTGACAACCCCAAAATAGGTCCATTCCACCCAACCCATTCTGAGTCGTCAAATACATGGTACAGAAAACAACTACAACTTTATTACAACAATTGTCGTGTAAAATACAACAACACATATGCTGTGAGTTTGGATACAAATATATACCAAATGTGACATTAGACACCATCATGTATCAGCACCTCACAAAGGTACCTTACATAAAGGTACAGTCAAAAACTGTTTTAGAAACTAGAATCTTTGGGAAGTGCTCAAGGAAACCTTCGTACATGGGAGGCCATGCGTCTAGGTTATGATAGATATCATATGGCCACAGAATTATCCTTGGTTGACCCAATAGACCCCAAAGAAAAACGAGAAGATTACTATCATATTCTTCCCAATGGTGAGTCTTCTCTTGACTTATCATTATCTCCACTGTATCTAACTGAGAATTATACTTCAAACAAATACCAAGATTATATAGATAGTGCTTGTAGATATACTCGGCAAGCGGATGTGCACAATCATGTCTTATGATAACACGAGGTTGTATGTCGTTAGACATCTTGTATTATAGTGGCAAAACACCCTTCCAACGTTGGGTTCGCCTCACCCTATTTTCTTCACCAAATATAACTACTAAATGATGACCACCGTTCTATTCCCTTGTTACCCTCGCTCGACCCAGCTACACTCTTATTACCTGAAAGGAATTGTGAAGCAAAAGGTTGAGCACAACTAGCTCAGTAAAGAATATCATGACTAAAGATAATTCAATTGTCAATAGCCTTCATCAACAATAAATCAGAGATTTAGAACATATGGTAAATGATAAAAATTTCAACCATAGTTGCAGCGGAACGAGCAATCCATTAGAAGAGTCAAATAGACTATAAAGTCTATTATCTTCTCCATGTTAAAAATCCACCAACAATGTTTTATCCATGTAACATCACTCAACAGTTCCTTTCCACAATCATATGAATAACTCATAATCATAATTGTGACTATAAATTTTTCTTCGCACCCAGGACGAAGAATATTTTCATCACCTGTCTTTACCTGAAACATCAAAGATCATGGTTATACCAAATCACAATTCCTGTTTATAATCATACTAACAAATCCATCTTTGCACTACGGGCCAAAGATATTCATCAACAAACCATCTTTGCGCTACGGGCCAAAGATATTCAACAACAGTTCATCTTTGCACTACAGGCCAAAGATATTCAACAACAGTTCATCTTTGCACTACAGGCCAAAGATATTCATCAACAAACCATCTTTGCACTACGGGCCAAAGATATTCAACAACAGTTCATCTTTGCACTACAGGCCAAAGATATTCAACAATAGTTCATCTTTACACTACAGGCCAAAGATATTCATCAACAATTCATATTTGCACTACAGGCCAAATATATTCATATCTCAAAGAAATATATAATCATTTCAGAATTTATATAAACAATAATTATAACCATGTTGATCAATTCACCTTTGCACTTAAGCTTAAGATATTCAATTATAAATTCAATGGTCATGATCATACCAGTCACAATTCAACTTTGCACTACAGGCCAAAGAGAACCCTAGTCATGATCATACCAATAATCTACCCATCTTTACACTCCAGTGAAAGAGAATTTCAACATCAGGGTTATAAAAATGTTATATATGATGATAAAAATAATATGATCAACATATAGTTTTAATCTCAAGAGTAATATTCGTAACTCATGAATAGTAAATCGTGAATAGTAACCCCGACACAAAAGATAGAAATTCCACAATAAAATCCATACCAGTATTTCGGTATAATGATATTGAAAGAATAATATTTCTTAAGCTTATAAACAATTTATTTAAATTGTTTACACTTTACTAATTAATGTATTTAATCATCATAAAATGCCAACTCTTAAGATTTCATCATCAATAACCAAAACCCTCATCAAAAATCTGCATATACCTCATATATAGGATTCTCAAGCCATAAAATCCTATTTTCCAATTTTCTTACTTCACATAACATATTTAATTCATTTTCTCATTACTAGACTATTTTCATGAAAAATACCAAATCCGTTCCAAAAATATTTCTTTTCTGGAATTTAGCATAATATAGTCCCATAGTGAACATATATTTTTCTCAGAATTTTTAAAAGTCATTTACTATTTTTCATATGGCCAAAATAGCCGAATATTTAGACATTTATCAAAAATTGTACTTTTGTCTAAAAATTCTGAAATTTACAGAGTATACTTCTATCATATACATGTACTCCCAATAAAAATTTCATCAATTTTGGAGTTAACCACAAGAAATTATAAGCGGTTACTTTTAAAATAGTCTTTTCCCGTAAAATTCATAACTCTCAATCTATACATCCAAAAATCACCATTTTTGGACACAATCAAGAAAACTCATCAAAATATCATTTCAAATTTTTCCAAAATTTTTGAAGGTCAGAAAAATTACGAAATTAAAAATCATAACAACCCTTAAAATCCCTTAATATCCCTTACCTCAAAAGAGCAGTACTTCTGACTGGATATCGGATATGATACTGAAGGAAACTTGCACTGATGAATAACAACTCACCAAGTATCTAAAAACTCACAAAATATGCTTCATAATATAGAGAGAGAAAGAGAGAAAGCTTATGTTTCTGGTGTGATTTCCAATTCTAACTTAGCCCTCTATTTATAGGAAAATTTTGGTAAGTTTGACCTGCAACCTGATGGCTTTACCTGCTACTATTACCACCCACCACATTTGAAATATAATTCAGCACATTTCTTCACCAACACAAGTGGAGCCCACCAATTCTAGAATTTTCCACCAAAATAATTAACTCCGAAAATTCAATAATTTCTGAACCAGTCATCTCGTAAAATTTATAATAAATTATACGTTCATTTTTAACGGTTCAAAATTTGTGGACATATACTCAACTTATATATGTATAACATATCCAAAAATTACCACGATCCAACGGTCGGATTAAAAATTATAACCCCCGCAAAATATCTCAAAAACCCTAATTTTTAATACCTCCATTCCGATAAAAATACGGATAAAAATCTCAACATTAACTCCTTCATTTTTTAACCACAAAAATATATCCCTCATTTATATCCACAATAAATATTTTCTTATCATATGAATCAATAATTAATTATTCACAAATAATATTACAGAATCACATTTATGACAACCAAGCCGTTCCCAGGAAAGAGGGGGCTTTCCAATAAGGATTTCTCCTTACTGGCGCGCAATTAGATGACCAAACCTCTCCTTAGACAGAACTTTCTAGACATTGACAATAATGTTATCTAATAATATTATTCAAATAATATGAATTATTGATCTGATAAAGAAAAATACTGTGCAGCAACAATTATTGAAACAACAATAATATAAAATTTCAACGTAGCAATTATTGAATCAATAAAATAAAATATCGAACAGTAATTACTGTAACAATTATTGAGTAGTGCCTTCTTACGTAAGAATCAATAATTTCAAAAATACTGTGCATTACCGTGTGCTACTGTGCAATAACGCGTATTACTGTATTTTAATCACCGGGTATTCCAACAGTGTTAACGGTAACAACTACGCCGTTATTTGTAAAAACTTAAATTTGTCGTTTTCTTCACCCGACAGTTATTCTGTTATGGGGCCCACAAATAGCTGCGCCGTCGTACGAATATTCCCCGACAGAAAGAATATTCCACGACCAAACGAATATTCCCCGACAATAATGATTATTTTATAACCACTTGTGTATTTTGAAAAATTTTCACATTTCACCCATAACTTTAACTTTTTATCAATTTAACCATTTACTGAATTGTAATTATAAGAAAAATTGAATACTTTTATTTCATAAAATTCGGGGTCTTACACTTGACCTGCAACCTGATGGCTTTACCTGCTACTATTCCACCCACCAAAAATCAGCCACTATCCCCAACAGCCAAAAGTGGGGCCCACCCATTTCTAGAATTTTTCACCAAAATCATTTATAAACCTAATTTCCGAATCAGTCACCTCTTAAAATTCATAACAAAACATTCGTTCATTTTTAACGGTTCAAAATTTATGGACATATACTCAACTCATATATGTATAACATATCCAAAAATTACAACGATCCAACGGTCGGATCAAAAATTATAACTCACACAATAAAGCTGTAAGAACACCGATTTGATCTTTTAATATCTCCAATCCGACAAAAATACTGATAAAACACCTCAACATTAATTCCTTCATTTATAACCACATAAATAAATCCATCATTTATATCCGCATCAAATAAATATTTCCTTATTATATAAATCAATAATTAATTATTCATAAATAATATTACAGAATCACAATAATGACAACCAGACAGTTCCCAGGAAAGAGGGAGCTTTCCGATAAAAATTTCTCCTTACTGGCGCGCAATTAGGTGACCAAACCTGTAAGACCCCAAATTATTAATAAATAAAATTTAATTTCCTCTATTTATTATTTTGAAATAGTAAGGATTGATTTGATTAATGTGGTTAGTTATGGGTAAAATGCGCAAATATTTCAAATAAGCAAGTGGTTATATAATATTAATTTTGTCGGGGAATATTCGCTTGGTCGTGAAATATTCTTACTGCCGGAGAATATTCGTATGACGGCGCAGTCTTTTGTGGGCCCCATAACGGAAAGCGATTGGATGAAAAAAACGACAAAAATAAGTTGTTTATAAATAACGGCGTAGTTGTTACCGTTAATACTGTTGGAATACCCGGTGGTTAAAACACAGTAATACGCGTTGTTGTACAGTAGCACACGGTATTGCACCAATTATTGATTCTTACGTAAGAAGGCACTACTCAATAATGGTTACAGTAATTACTGTTCAATATTTTATTGATTCAATAATTGCTGCGTTGATATTTTATATTACTGTTGTTTTAATAATTGTCACTACACAATATTTTCTATTATCGGAACAATAATTCATATTATCTGAATAATATTATTAGATAACATTATTGGCAATGTCTAGAAAGTTCTGTCTAAAGAGAGGTTTGGTCATCTAATTGCGCGCCAGTAAGGAGAAACCCTTATTGGAAAGCCCCCTCTATCCTGGGAACGGCCTGGTTGCCAGTACTGTGATTCTGTAATATTATTTGTGTATAATTAATTATTGATTTATATGATGAGGAAAATAGTGATTTTATGTGGATATAGATGAAGAAAATTTTTTAATGTGACAATTGTTGAAAATTAATATTTTATCTTTTTTTGATAAAATAATTCATTTAAATATATTATTTTAATAATATATTGATGGTGGCATTTTTACAATAAATGTGGGATATATGAGTATATGAGGAGGAAGAGTATTTTTGTGGCATTAAATGATTAACACATATTTTGTGTGTTGGTGGATACAATTCTTGACCGAAAATTTATTATTGACTGTAAAATCGCCTGTTTGTGGATTTCGGTCAATTTCTGTTTGGAATTTAGAAAAACTTTCTTCTGCAAAGTTGTAGAGAATTGAATTTCCTATAAAAAATCGCGAGATTCGAATTTTCTGACAAAGGGCTATTTATTATGAATTATTGAAATTCTGAAGTTCTGAAATAATTAATTTTTGGAAGTTTTAATTATTATTTTAAAGAAAAACATTTTTTGGCATTTAAGTGGGCTAACATGTGATAAGAATGGGCTGAATTCAGATCTCCCAAGGTGGGCTTGACAATTTTATAAATATAATATTATTATATTTAATTTTCTGCTTTGGTGTTCTAAGTAATTTCCTATAAATAGGGTGCTTAGGTTAGAATTGAAAATCACACCAGAAACACAAGTTTCTCTCTATTTTTCTCTCTATATCGAGCGTATTCTTGTGAGTATTTGATACTTTGAGTGTTGCTATACGGTGCAAGTTTCCTTCAGCACTATATCTAGTATTCCAGTCAGAAGTACCGTCTTTCCGAGGTAAGGGATGTTATTTATTCTTAAATGATATTATTTTTTTCAATATCATTATGCCGAAGTATTGATCTGAACTTTTTATCAAATTTGGAACTTTTCATGTCGGGGTTACTATTCATGAGTTACTATTCACGAGTTACTATTCATGAGTTACTATTCACGAGTTACTATTCACCGAAAAATAAAAATTTCTTCTTTTCGTCCAAAATATCTATTCTGAATACTAGCTTTGATTGTATCCATATTTTGATCATTCTTGAATTTTACTTCACTATGATTGTTTATGAGGTATTTTTGGACATGAAATAGCTGAAATACGAATCCTTAATATTTACTCTTTTGTTTCACTGGATTCGTTTTCTCTAACATATTTTTCATCATCCTCAGTCCTAAATGATGATGTTACTGAATATCTTTGGCCTGTAGTGCAAAGATTGATGATTTTATGATGAATATCTTTGGCCCGTAGTGCAAAGATAAACAGGTGTTGAGGTGAACATGACCAACTGATGAATATCTTTGGCCTGTAGTGCGAAGATGAATATTTGATTCCAGATATATATTGATTGATGTTACAGGGATAAAATATCGACGATGAACTTTTAAATTCATATATAGAAGATAGTAGTTTGCATTCTCTACTTAACTCTTCTAATGAATTGATGTTTCCGCTGCAGTTGTTGATTTAAAACTTGTTGTCTATTGTATTCTATTAGATTTTTCCCTGTTGAAGACTAAGGATAATTTGTTGTATATTATCTTAGTCATAATATTCTTTACTGGGTTAGTTGAGCTCACCCTTTTCCTTGTTGTTCCATTTTCTTCTCAGGAGGCGAGAATGTAGCGAGTACTAGTCAGGGTGTGGAATGATGGTTCAAGACAGTTGTTTTAGTAGTCCTCACTATTTTGTAAAATAGTGTATCAATAAGTATAATGAGGACTTAATTGAGTATGAATACTGTCTAGATGACAATATTTGTATTTAAACTCACAGTATTTGTGTTGTCGTATTTTGCACGACAATTGTAATAATAAAGTTGTAGTTATTTTTTGTACCATATTTTTGGCGACTCAGAATGGGTTGGATGGATTGGACCTATTTTGGGGGCGTCACAGTTGGTATCAGAGCTTAGGGATATGATCTCTGGAGGAGATCGGGGAATAGAACTAGGAGGGGAGAGACGAGTAAATCCTTCGCTAGTGTGTCCTACCTAAGCTTATATGTTGGTCGGTCATAATATAGGGATATTATGTGGTATGTTAATTTGTTAAATTAACCTTTATTTTATGGTAGTATTTGAGAATGTCGACTGAGAATGTTAACAGTGGAGTAAATAAAATCGTGGAGACGCCTGTACTCACCAACGAGGAGAACGATCACCGGTCATACGCTATAAGTGCGGAAAAGAAGGACATATCAGCCCAAACTGTCCATAACAGTTTAAGGTATGTTATAACTGTGGAAAGGAAGGACATATCGCTCGAGATTGCACTGTAGCGAAACCAAGTCCAACGGGGGTGGTGACTCAAAAAGTTGTCCCAGAAAAGTCAAAGTCAACGGTTCCCGGAAGAGCGTTTTTCGTGACTGGTCAGAATGCGAGGAACCCGAACGAAGTTAGCATGGGTTAGTTAATTATAAATTCCTGCGAAGTTTATACCTTATTAGATACCGGTTCTACCCATTCTTTTATTTCTCCTGCTTGCGTTCAACGTTTAAACTTGACTCCGGAGAAATTAAACTTTGACTTATCTGTTGAAACTCTGTTAGGAGAAATTTTCATCACATCCATTGTTTATAAATCTTGTTTGATCCAAGTTGGCACCATCACATTACCTGTTGACCTTATCTCTTTAAAGATACTTGCTTTTGATGTGATTTTAGAAATTGATTGGTTAACTACTCATCATGCCAAAATTGATTGCTTTCGTAAGGTTGTTAGTTTTCATATTCCTAAGCAACCTGTTATTCAAATTCAAGCAATCAAACCATTGAAGTCAAACTCTTTCATATCAAGCCGTAAAGTCATTCGTTTATTGAAAAACGGATGTCAAGCTTTCTTAGCCCATGTCATGGACTTGAACAAAAATACGTCAGATTTGAGTGATATTTCTGTTGTTTGTTTTCTGACGTATTTCCTGAAGAATTTCTTGGCTTACTCCCAGAGCGTGATATTGAATTTTGTATCGACTTTGAACCCGGTACAAAACCCATTTCTAAAATCTCATATCGAATGGCTCCTATTGAATTTCAGGAGTTAAAAACCCAACTATAGAAGTTGATAACCGAGCCTTTATCTGGTGACTTCCTTTGTGGAATGCATTGAAGCCAGACTCTCCGTAGGGGACGCCATATTCGTGTGGTAGTAAACTGATAGGTGACATTGTGACGTGCTATCCAATATTGGGATATGAGTCACAGTTGAGAGCAACCTAAGTTAGTAATCGAAATACGTAGCTTTCTGGTTATTATAGGAGATTCGTAAAAGGATTTTCTCGAATCGCTACTCCATTAACTCAGCTGACTCAAGAAGGATATCAAATTCGTATGGAGCGAAGAATGTGAGAAGAGTTTCCAAGAGCTTAAGAGGAGACTCATTTCGGCACCTGTTCTGACAATACCATCTGGTTCAGATGGATTTGTTATCTACAACGATACTTCAGACAAAGGGTTAGGATGTGTTCTCATGTAACGTGGGAAAGTCATAGCCTATGCCTCGCGACAACTTAAAGAATATGAGAGGAATTATCCTACTCATGATCTAGAGTTGGCAGCAGTCGTTTTCGCGCTAAAGATTTGGAGGCACTATCTATATGGGGGAGAAAGTGGAGATATATTCAGACCATAAAAGCCTTAAATATTTCTTCACTCGAAAAGAACTCGACATGCGGCAATGACGTTGGCTCGAGCTGTTGAAAGATTTCGATCATACCATCCAATACTATCCTGAAAAAGCGAGCGCGGTAGCTGACGCATTGAGTAGAAGATCATATGCAGGAACGAGTGCGATAATGTCAAGTATACGCGTAGAACCAACTTTAATCGATAAAGTTAAAGTTGCTTAAGCCACAGACCCGGAGCTGATGCGTATGAAGAAGAAAGTATAAGAAGGTGCTATTCTGGAAGCGAGAATCGATGAAGAAGGAATACTTCGAGTCCACTCCAGACTTTGTGTTCCTAACGACTCTGATGTGAAGTACAAGATCATGATGGAGGCACACAACACACCGTTTGCAATCCATCCTGGGAGTACCAAAATGTATCACGATCTTCGACATACATTTTGGTGGAGCAATATGAAAAGAGAGATCGCGGAGTTTATCTCGAGGTGTTTAACTTGTCAACGTGTAAAGGCAGAGCATCAAAGGGTCATAGTTGATAGACTAACGAAGTCTGCTCATTTCTTGCCGATACGGGAGACTTATTCCCTTGAACGTCTTGCTAGTATGTACGTGAATGAGATTGTGAGGTTGCATGGCATGCCAGTATCCATAGTTTCGGATCGTGACCCAAGATTCACTTCAAGATTTTGGGTTAGCTTGCAAAAAGCTATGGGCACGGATTTACGGTTCAGTTCGGCATACCATCCTCAAACGGACAGGCAATCAGAGAGGACTATTCAAACTCTTGAAGATCTATTAAGACTTTGTGTCCTCGATTTCAAAGGAAGTTGGGATAAGTACCTACCATTGGTGGAATTCTCCTACAACAACAGTTATCAGGCAAGTATAGGTGTGGCTCCCTTTGAAGCATTGTATGGACGAAAGTGTCGCTCTCCAGTATGTTGGGATGAGGTGGAAGAAGCAAGGTTGTTGGGACCAGAGTTGGTACGAATGACTACAGAGAAGATCCAAACGATTCGACAACGTATACAAACGGCACAGGATCGACAAAAGAGTTATGCGGATCTTCATCGAAAGGACGTGGAATTTGACATTGGGGATCATGTATTATTACGTGTAGCTCCATGGAAAGGAGTTACAAGATTTGGGAAGAGAGGAAAGCTCAATCCACGATTTATTGGTCCATTTCAGATTCTTGACCGAGTAGGAAATGTGACCTATAGACTCGCGTTACCTCCAAGCAAGTCTCGTGTTCATAACGT
Source organism: Panax notoginseng (assembly GCA_016801055.1). NCBI lineage: Eukaryota > Viridiplantae > Streptophyta > Magnoliopsida > Apiales > Araliaceae > Panax > Panax notoginseng. The sequence continues at coordinate 270,561,962 of CM029012.1, forward strand.
TTTTCACATATCTATGCTTCGTAAATATGTGAAAGACCTGAACCACATTATTGAGTTAGAACCAGACGAGATAGTTGAAGATTTAACGTACGAGGAGGTACCTGTTAAGATCTTAAATAGGAAAGAGCATGTCCTACGCACAAAGGTTATACCACAAGTTAAGATTTTGTGGAGAAACCATGCTATTGAGGAAATGACCTGGGTGTTAGAAACGGAAATGAAAGCGAGGTATCCTCATCTTTTCGAAACACCAGGTACGTATGTCAATTTCGATGACGAAATTTCATAAGGAGGGGAGGTTGTAAGACCCCAAATTATTAATAAATAAAATTTAATTTTCTCTATTTATTATTTTGAAATAGTAAGGATTGATTTGATTAATGTGATTAGTTATGGGTAAAATGCGCAAATATTTCAAATAAGCAAGTGGTTATATAATATTCATTTTGTCGGGAAATATTCGCTTGGTCGTGAAATATTCTTACTGCCGGAGAATATTCGTATGACGGCGCAGTCTTTTGTGGGCCCCATAACGGAAAGCGATTGGATGAAAAAAACGACAAAAACAAGTTGTTTATAAATAACGGCGTAGTTGTTACCGTTAATACTGTTAGAATACCCGGTGGTTAAAACACAGTAATACGCGTTGTTGCACAGTAGCACACGGTATTGCACCAATTATTGATTCTTACGTAAGAAGGCACTACTCAATAATTGTTACAGTAATTACTGTTCAATATTTTATTGATTCAATAATTGCTGCGTTGATATTTTATATTACTGTTATTTTAATAATTGTCACTACACAATATTTTCTATTATCGGAACAATAATTCATATTATCTGAATAATATTATTAGATAATATTATTGGCAATGTCTAGAAAGTTCTGTCTAAGGAGAGGTTTGGTCATCTAATTGCGCGCCAGTAAGGAGAAACCCTTATTGGAAAGCCCCATCTTTCCTGGGAACGGCCTGGTTGCCAGTACTGTGATTCTGTAATATTATTTGTGTATAATTAATTATTGATTTATATGATGAGGAAAATAGTGATTTTATGTGGATATAGATGAAGAAAATTTTTTAATGTGACAATTGTTGAAAATTAATATTTTATCTTTTTCTGATAAAATAATTCATTTAAATATATTATTTTAATAATATATTGATGGTGGCATTTTTACAATGAATGTGGGATATATGAGTATATGAGGAGGAAGAGTATTTTTGTGGCATTAAATGATTAACACATGTTTTGTGTGTTGGTGGATACAATTCTTGACCGAAAATTTATTATTGACTGTAAAATCGTCTGTTTGTGGATTTCGGTCAATTTCTGTTTGGAATTTAGAAAAACTTTCTTCTGTAAAGTTGTAGAGAATTGAATTTCCTATAAAAAATCGTGAGATTCGAATTTTCTGACAAAAGGGCTATTTATTATGAATTATTGAAGTTCTGAAGTTCTGAAATAATTAATTTTTGAAAGTTTTAATTATTATTTTAAAGAAAAACGTTTTTTGGCATTTAAGTGGGCTAACATGTGATAAGAATGGGCTGAATTCAGATCTCCCAAGGTGGGCTTGACAATTTTATAAATATAATATTATTATATTTAATTTTCTGCTTTGGTGTTCTAAGTAATTTCCTATAAATAGGGTGCTTAGGTTAGAATTGAAAATCACACCAGAAACACAAGTTTCTCTCTATTTTTCTCTCTATATCGAGCGTATTCTTGTGAGTATTTGATACTTTGAGTGTTGCTATACGGTGCAAGTTTCCTTCAGCACTATATCTAGTATTCCAGTCAGAAGTACCGTCTTTCCAGGTAAGGGATGTTATTTATTCTTAAATGATATTATTTTCTTCAATATCATTATGCCGAAGTATTGATCTGAACTTTTTATCAAATTTGGAACTTTTCATGTCGGGGTTACTATTCATGAGTTACTATTCACGAGTTACTATTCATGAGTTACTATTCACGAGTTACTATTCATCGAAAAATAAAAATTTCTTCTTTTCGTCCAAAATATCTATTCTGAATACTAGCTTTGATTGTATCCATATTTTGATCATTCTTGAATTTTACTTCACTATGATTGTTTATGAGGTATTTTTGGACATGAAATAGCTGAAATACGAATCCTTAATATTTACTCTTTTGTTTCACTGGATTCGTTTTCTCTAACATATTTTTCATCATCCTCAGTCCTAAATGATGATGTTACTGAATATCTTTGGCCTGTAGTGCAAAGATTGATGATTTTATGATGAATATCTTTGGCCCGTAGTGCAAAGATAAACAGGTGTTGAGGTGAACATGACCAACTAATGAATATCTTTGGCCTGTAGTGCAAAGATGAATATTTGATTCCAGATATATATTGATTGATGTTACAGGGATAAAATATCGACGATGAACTTTCAAATTCATATATAGAAGATAGTAGTTTGCATTCTCTACTTAACTCTTCTAATGAATTGATGTTTCCGCTGCAGTTGTTGATTTAAAACTTGTTGTCTATTGTATTCTATTAGATTTTTCCCTGTTGAAGACTAAGGATAATTTGTTGTATATTATCTTAGTCATAATATTCTTTACTGGGTTAGTTGAGCTCACCCTTTTCCTTGTTGTTCCATTTTCTTCTCAGGAGGCGAGAATGTAGCGAGTACTAGTCAGGGTGTGGAATGATGGTTCAAGACAGTTGTTTTAGTAGTCCTCACTATTTTGTAAAATAGTATATCAATAAGTATAATGAGGACTTAATTGAGTATGAATATTGTCTAGATGACAATATTTGTATTTAAACTCACAGTATTTGTGTTGTCGTATTTTGCACGACAATTGTAATAATAAAGTTGTAATTATTTTCTGTACCATATTTTTGGCGACTCAGAATGGGTTGGATGGATTAGACCTATTTTGGGGGTGTCACAAAACCTCTCCTTAGACAGAACTTTCTAGACATTGCCAATAATGGTATCTAATAATATTATTCAAATAATATGAATTATTGATCTGATAATGGAGATACTGTGCAGTAACAATTATTGAAACAACAATAATATAAAATATCAACGCAGCAATTATTGAATCAATAAAATAAAATATTGAACAGTAACTACTGTAACATTTATTGAGTAGTGTCTTCCTTCGTAAGAATTAATAATTCAAAAATACTGTGCAATCAGTGTGCTACTGTGTAACAACGCGTATTACTGTATTTTAACCACCGGGTATTTCAACAGTGTTAACGGTAACAACTACGCCGTTAATTATAAAAACTCAATTTTTATCGTTATCTTCATCCAACAGTTATTCGTTATGGGGCCCACCAAACGAATATTCCTCGACAACAATAAATATTTTATAACCACTTGTGTATTTTGAAAAAAAAATTATATATCACCTTTAACTTTAACATTTATCAATTTAACCATTTACTGAATAGTAATTATAAGAAAAATTGAATACTTTTATTTCATAAAATTCGGGGTCTTACATCTTCTATAATTTAAAAGGTTTTTCAACACTGTTATCGCTGGGACTCAGCTTAATAAAATAATCCACATCATCGAATCATCCCTGCACTACGACCAATGATATTCTTTAGCATCACGACCACAATTATCCATGCACTACGGCCAAGAATATTTGTGTACTCATTAATGGTCATGATCATGCCAACAACTGTTCATCAATGTACTACGGCCCAATGAGGACTTTTAACACATCATTTGTAATATTACGGTCATGATTATACCGAATAATCCCTGGTCATAATCATACCAAGTCCGTCTATGCACTACAGGCCACAGATGACTTTCAACATTTTATAAACATGAGGATGATGACAATGATATAAGAATTCAATAAAACAAGTTCAAGAATTAATTTATCCAAGAATTAACAACGTCCAAATTGTCAACACGATACTGCTTTGTGGAGTAAAATTCAAAAATGCTTAGAATAATATTTCCATGAAAAGATACTGGATGAAACACAATTATCAAGGATATTCCACTAATTTCATGAAGTATAGAAGTTAAAACTTAACCAACTGAGTATAATAAAGAATGAAATAACAAAAGAAATCACCCGGCATGCGATAGACCGCACTGACAGGTTATTCTAACAGAATAATAAATAATGGAACCAGGTCCGGCGTAAACGCACAGACAGGATATTTCGACAGAATAATAACTAATGGAACCAGGTCCGGCGTAAACGCACAGACATGATGTTCCAACAGAATAATAACAAGACGAAACCAGGTCCGGTGTAAAACACTCAGACAGGATGTTTCAACAAAATAATAATAAAAACGGATCCAGGTCCGGTGTAAAACACTCAGACAGGATGTTCCAACAGAATAATAATAAAAACGGAACCAGGTCCGGTGTAAAACACACAGGCATGATGTTCCAACAGAATAATAGAAGAATGTCACCAAGTATAGGGTAGACCGCGTATACAGGTTATTCCAACAGAATAATAAGAAATGGAATAATAACAGTTCTCTTCATGAATAATAAATAATAACACCCCTTACCGTTTTACAGAAGAACTGAAATAAGGAAGTAGTTAAGTAGCAGAATATTTTTTTTCTCTCTCTCTATAGTTTCTCTCTCTAGAGTTCAGTGAATTCGTAAGAAATAATGAAGGAATGTGCTGCTATTTATAGAAAAATGGAATGCATAGTAACTAATCCATGAACGGTCTAGATTGATTACTTTAATCTGACGGTCCATATTTAAAGAAAAATCTTTTAAATAAAATATAATATATTCTATTTATAGAATAACTTTAATAAAGTATTCTGTTTTATATAAAAAGATGTTTCTGTTTTATTACGTTAATAATACGAATAAAACAAAACTTCATTATCGCTAAATAATTCATATTATTAACTGACAATAATTGAATCAAACTGAGTGACTTCTCACATAAGCATTAATAATCAATACCGTGTGCTACTATGTAACCACACATATTACTGTACTTCTACTACCGAGTAGTTCAACAGTATCAATGGTAAAACTTCCGCCGTTATGTTTAATAAAATATTTTTGTCGTTTTCTCAATCCGACAATAATTCCGTTGTGGGTTCCACCAATGATTGTGCCGTTGTACGAATATTCCCTGTTAAAACGAATATTCCCCGACCAATCGAATATTATATAACAACTTGCGTACTTTGCAAAATTTATAAATATTACCCACAACTATAACATTATATCAAATTAACTCCATAATATTCAAAAATGATATTTATAGAAAATTCATCTTTATTTATAAAAATTGGGGTCTTACAAACACTAAATGACTCAATGGACTGGATGGCGGCTAAATAATTTTTTTTTTCAATATTAACTATTATATTAAGTAATATTAAATAAATTTACAATCATTTTGAATTTTTTCAGGGGGATAAAATAATAAAATTTTGTTATTCAGATGTTTCAGACATATTAATTATCAAATAATTTTTTTCATTTAAATTCATACTCAGATTCAGATTCAGATTCATTCAGTTTTTCTCAAACACCCCTAAGTTGAAGACAACTTATCTTAGGTCGATCTGAATCTAAAACACTATCTCTTAAATAGCACTCATATATTAAAATTAAGTCGTTTTGAAGATTCTTTTAAAATACAAAATAATATTAAAATAGAATGGTCCGACTTGCTTTTTTTTTATTCACAAAAATGTCACCGGCGGACCCACTTATTTTTTAAAAGAATTTCTAAAATGACGTAATTTTAATAAAATCGTGCTATTTAAGAGAAAATGCTATTTAAGATAAGTGTTTTAGATCCATCATATATATATATTGAAATAATGCAAAAGATCAAAAATGTTTAAGACCATATATGAATTTTAATACAAATTTGTTTAAATTTGCGACAAAGTGTTTTTTTCCCCGCAAAAAATGGACAAAAAATTAAATAATATAAGTCAATATTTTATATTCCTGTTATACTGTTTAAATAAAAATCTAACAAATTTAATACAAGAATAAATTAATAATTAAAATTAATATATATATATATATATATATATATATATATATATATTTTGAAATAGTGCAAAAGATCGAAAATGTTTAAGACCGTATATGACTTTTAATACAATTTGTTCAAATTTGTGACAAAGTATTTTTTTCCCTCAAAAAATGGACAAAAAATTAAATAATATAAGTTAATATTTTATATTCCTGTTATACTGTTTAAATAAAAATCTAACAAATTTAATACAAGGATAAATTAATAATTTAAATTAAAATTTAAGTATGTTTTATCTTTAAAATAATTAATGACAAGTTGAAAAAATGAATTTTTTTATTACATTTTTTTCCTATCCTAATTTAAGTTTTTCGTTTTCTTCTTGTTTGTCAAAAGCTCATAAATACAAATGATGAAAAAAGTTACTTGTAAAAATATTAATTTAAAAAAAAAGGAAAAAAAAGGGAGAAAGTAAAGAGAGAAAGAAAAAGGAAAGGGACAGGGTAGTGAGAGAAGATTGAATCTGGATATAGTTTATAGACCAAACAAGTCCTCCGTTTGATGGCCGTAAGGCCTCTGCAACTCATAGTCTCCCACCACCATTCCAAGCTTCTCAATCTCTCCCCGCCGTTTTCACATCCTTTCGTAATCCTCCGGCACATCGCTTCCAGGGCACCACTCTCTCTCCCTACAAAGCTCAAAAAGCCACAAAAGCTCCCACCACAACCACCCAATCACCCGCCGCCGTCACCTCACCGCCTTCGGCCGTTGCTGCCACATCAGGAAACCCTGGCGCAGAAAATCGGTAAATCCATCCGCCGCCCCGGCGCCCCTTCTAAGGCTAGGGTTTACTCCGACATTAATGTGATTCGGTCCAAGGATTACTGGGATTACGAGTCCGTCACCGTTCAATGGGGGTAACTATCTGAGCATATCTTTATATATTTACATATATAATTTTATTGCGTTAAAAAATGGTTTGATTCTATTTATTGGTTATGTAGGGAGCAGGATGATTATGAGGTTGTTAGGAAAGTTGGGAGGGGAAAATACAGTGAGGTTTTCGAGGGTTTTCACTGCACCAATAATGAGAAATGCGTCATTAAGATCCTTAAACCCGTTAAGAAGAAGAAGGTCAGTTTTTTAATTTATAATTCATACAAATCAACCCTTTTTTTGCTATATAAAATCAAAATTTATTTTCCCATTATTAGCAAGTCTCTGAATAACTCATAGGTCTATTTCAAAGAATTTTTGAAGCCTATATAGTCAATCCCAGGTTACAATTGTTAACAGAGATTTATTGCGAACCACCCTTTTTTGAAATAGGATAGTCTGATGATAAACTTCCGAATTTGATTAGTTTAGTTTTTTGTAGTCTCAGCTTTTAACAAAAGCTTGGCTTCTGAAAAATACAACTTGCTGTAATAGAAATAATCTTTTGTTCTGATGGCAATGCTTAGGTGAGGATATTGTTTGCTTTAATTCAAGTGAAAGGATTATACAGAGGCAGGCTATCCTAGTATTCTCACATGGTGGGGTTTATTTTTTGAATGTCAAATTTGTTAAGCTAGGGATACCTTTTCTGGGACTCATGCTATGTTGTGGATGATGTTATGTCTCTTCAAATTTTAGACTTGTTGTTATAGGTAGTCTGGTGAAGACGTCTGACTTCTGTAATGTTTGATATGGTCTTTCATGGTCATTACAGTTGCAAGATCCTAACTTGAAGAGAATTGGTAGTTATGCAGCCATAGTATAAACAAGAGGATGAAACATTAATTCTTTAGATTACATTTTCCAATAAAATCACGCACACTAACCCATATCACCTTCAACTTACCTATGGAGAAATTTATAATGCATTCTTAAATTTCATTTCCTCTTGATACATAGTCAAAGGCTCAGGGAGTTCTTTTAAAAAGCTGTTATTCTTTAAAGGCAGCTATCTATAGAAACATAAAAGGTTTCTGGTACAAAATTGAAGTCATTGTCATGTAATCAAGTTCTCGTTCTATTCAAATAAAAATCTCCCAAGTCAGGGAAGAGTCTTTTGATGCTAACCACTCCAATGCCTTATCAGTTACCAGATTAGAGAGATCAGCAAACCACCTGTTGAACTGGCTATGTGCATGTGTTACACAATTTCTAGTTGTCAAATGACATATTTTTATAAATTTATCTTTCACTCTATCAATTTGATGAACCAAGCCACACTCATTTTTGTTGCTATTTTATTTTTTGGTGCTACTCGCGATAAGGTTCTGAGCATCCTCTGATTAGGCTTCAGAAAGTTGTATCTTCTTTTTTTCCTAAACTCCTCACAGTCTTGAATAGTATAACAACCCTGACCATTCAAGTTTTTTAGAGTTTCAAGGTTACCCTTTATTGAAAGTACTTCAAATTTCTCTTTTTCAAATCATTAGTAAAGTGGAAATGTCATTGCAAGTGAAGAACTATGGTCGCAAGATTTTGTAACAACTGCAAAAGGAATGGGTGTTATCTAGATTGGGCAGAGGGATTAGTATTTTAGTTCTATAGCTGTGGAATATTTGTCCTTTTGGTGTTTCTCAGTTCATGACGTTTTTATAACTGTCAGTTCTTACTGATTGGTCGTTTGAGGTACGACTGTCAAAATTTACTTATATGAGGGGTTTCTCTGCACAAATTGATGTACATGGAAGAAACAAGAATGTGGATTCTGGGTACTCAACGCTTGTCTTGCTGTACTGAGTTTTCGTAATGTTGTATATTTGTTCTTCCTTGGAGTTGGTGATTCTTATGGATTGTCTTTCCTGGAGTTTCTTGAAGCTCTCTCTATGCTCATACATGTTTTGATTTCTTTTACATTTTGTTCCACGATCTACCTCAGACGTATATAATTATATCTCCCCCTATTTTTGAGTTTTTACTTAACTTGTATATATATATATATATAGGGAGCCCCATGTCAGTTCTCATTGCAAACCTGTTGTCAAGCATCACCATCAGATAATAGTAGTACATTGTACTTCTCACACAAGTATCTGAATTGATAGTTTCTTTTATTAGAAACTTCTGAATCTCTGATTGATGTTTAATTCTATCACAAATTGTCAACCAAACCAGATGAGTTCTGGAGTGGCTAATACTTAAAGTGTTCAAGATAAATAATTTAAATTTAACCCAAAAAGGATTTCAGGGTGACTTTCTTCATCATTCCATATTCATAGTGCTGTCCTGTTCCTATTTTCCGTGGATATGATATTGTGCATTTATGTTTGACCCAATCCTTTTTTAAGCTTTCTGCTTATGAAGAGTTATTGGTCAAAACTGGAGTGTTAATTCTAATCTTAATGATGGTTTACCTGTATGAAGTTATGATTTGTGGGTTAATAATACCTGTTATGTTATCTTGCATTACTGCACATCCTTTCTTTTGGTCTCTATCCCATAGAGTTGTGTAATATGTTTTTATCCAATGAGAAGGATTTGATTGTGTCTTAGAAAACTAGGCTGGTATCATTTGATTTGTGTGACATTCAATCTTCTTTATCTCCTTTTCAAAATCTCAAATCTCCTTGTTTGGAGCAATATATTTGAAAACTTCATTTCATTTTTTTGTTCTGTATTGCAGATCAAGAGGGAGATAAAAATACTACAGAACCTATGTGGCGGGCCAAATATTGTGAAATTGCTTGATATTGTTAGAGATCAGCAATCAAAGACTCCCAGTCTAATATTTGAATATGTGAATAATACCGATTTTAAAGTGCTCTATCCTACACTTTCTGACTTTGACATTCGGTATTACATGTATGAACTTCTTAAGGCAAGTTTCTCATTCTATAAACATCTATTGTTAACATTTGATTATGACAACTGTCCTTGATATTCTTCTTTCGTTTATTTCCAAATTTTTGTTTTCATGCACGAGTGAAGCAAGTAATCTACATTTTTTTGTTACTCCAATTAACATAATACTATTCAGTTCAGCATGTTTTTAAAATCTCTATATGTCCATGGGTTCTCATGTTCTTTTGCAGTGTCCAATTTTTTTTTCCATGGTCAGTCAAATAGTTAATTGATAAAAGGGTGATAAAACACTTAAAATATTTCTTTGAACATTTTCTGAGAAAACAATTTTTGTTTCCAATGTGGATTCCAGTAAAAGTGGGCCAGTAGATGTTGATCGTTGATCTTGCTAGGGTTAATTGCAAGTTAAGTGCATGTTGATCTTGCTAGGGTTAATTGCAAGTTAAGTGCATGTCCTCTGTTGTGGAATTCTTTTTCGTCAAGATGTGGCTTTTTTTGGTGGTGGTTGTTTTTATGTGATTATCTCAATAAAGCAAATATTAACTGTGAACTTCTGAAAGTGGTACTTCTTTCAACTGCAAGAGTTTCAGGCTGACATAGGTTTTCAACATATATTATTGCGCTTTAAGATTATCTGGACAATGAACATTATATCTCCTTTCTTGAACCTTGTTGTTGACTTTAAGAAGATTAATGTTCTAAAAGGCACGGCCTAGGCATGATTTTTGATTTTAAGCCAATTTTAATATTTTATCTTACATTTATCCAAACAAAATAATAATATAAAGCGAAACGATTTATAATAAAGATAATAAAGACCTTTGTTTAAAGTTTAAGCACATTTTTAATGTATTAGTTTTATTCATAAACAAGATTGCTATTAAATAATAAAATTTAAAATTTCAAGAATTCAATTCAATATTAAAACTAAAGAAACTAAACATAAATTTAAGAATTATATTGAATTAAACTAAATATTACAAATGTATCATCATTTATATAATTTGAAGTTGGTACAAGTTCAAAAAATTACAACTATAATAAAATTATCCATTTTGACTTGATCTTGTTACTTTTTATTGTGATTTGATATGCTACAGCCTACATTATTAATATGGTAAATCATTAGAAAAATAAATATATCAAGATCTGGTTTGGGTAGTTATTAATTTTTTTTAAAAAACTCTCAACCTAGGCCCCGTCTAGGCCCGCCTTTTCCGCTTAGGCTCCAATAGCTTTCCTGCTTAGGCCCCGCCTAGGTTCTGGCTAATTTTCTGGAGAGATTTTTTGGCCTAGGCGAGGTGCCTCGGGGGACCAACGCCTAGGCGGGGCCTTGGCGGCCACCTTTTAGAACACTGAAGAGGCCATGGAGTTACATTTGATTATATTTGATTATTGTCTATTATGGAATGTCTTAGTTGTACAATCTAACTAGAATTCACTTGATTACTCAGCTGATTGAATAGCTTTGTTCTTTTTCCTAGAATTCTTCTTGCTTTACAAATAAAATTTACAAACCCATGTAGAAGCTAGGAGGGGAATATTGTTGTTTACATTTATCTGGAGTCTGTATTACCTTAATGGCTTAATCAAGTGTATTTGTTTCATTAGGATTTTTTGTTAGTGTTGTGGCTGCAAGGAATATCTAATATGTTTCTTTTAATTTGGATTGGCACTAGAAAAAGGACTTTAGAAATATGGGTGAGTGTTCTATTTCAAAGCCAGGAGAGTATGCTTGTGTGATCTAATTAGAATTTTTGTTGGCAAGTCAACAATAGCATACTGAGCTAAGTTCAAAAGGAAGAAACAAGCGTTCATGAATGTTATTTGTGGGGAGTCATTATTAGGAGAATTATGCTCTTAAGGTCTCTTCTGTTTCTTCTTTCAGTCATCTGCTTGTTTCTCTTGATGCTGACTTAATGATATTATATGCTTCTGCAACCACTGACCTCGATTTACCTCTCTATTATATTTTTGTGAAACATATATGTTGAACTGTTCGGGATGTGAATTTGAAAATCCAACTTAGCAGAAATTTTAAGTGTCCCATGTAATTATGTGTAGGCATTAGATTATTGCCACTCTCAAGGTATTATGCACCGAGATGTGAAGCCCCATAATGTGATGATTGATCATGAGCAGCATAAGCTTCGTCTCATAGATTGGGGTCTTGCAGAGTTCTATCATCCTGGGAAAGAATATAATGTACGCGTTGCTTCGAGGTTCGCCTTCTTTCTAATATTTTATTGGAAGAATTTGCTTCCTTTTACATGCTATATTCATCTTATCTTTTATGAAAACTGTAAAGTTTGATTCTTTATGATTGTAGATGATAAAACTTTGAGCTTCCATATTCATCTGATTATGTTTTTTTTTACTGATAAGTATGTGATTATGCTTTATAGCATGCTTTTACTGGACTCATTTTCTATTGCAAGGACAATTTTTTGCTTTGCAACTTTATAGATGGCTTTTCAGTCGATAAATTCCAAATAATGATTATGTTGATGAGTATTGAATAAGTTGATCAGTTCATTCGTGTTGGATTTGAGTCAGTTTGCCCTGTCAAATTGCCATTTTCTCCAGTCGTATAGTGGCCTGATGGCATTTGCGGTAAGAAAATTCTGTAGAAAACTTATGAAAGCAAATTTGTCATATTAGCTCCCATGGAGCTTGCTTTGTTGGTTCTTTTTGTTTGTGTTTCCTGCACTACTTTTGGGTTTATGGGATACCATTCATTTGTTTGGTTATGACTGGTTACGGTAATTACTAGCATTGAAAATCTATTGAGATGAGTTGGAGAATTCATTTAATTTAGTATACACTTTAATTTTCCATGAACTGATGTGACCCTCTTATCCCACTTAATTTGTTCTGTTTCAGATATTTCAAAGGTCCTGAACTTCTTGTTGATTTGCAAGACTATGATTACTCTTTAGACTTGTGGAGCCTTGGATGTATGTTTGCTGGAATGGTGAGCATATCCTAAGCTCTTTGAATTGTTTGGTTGCTGCTTCGTATATTAATCTCCGTGTTAAGTGGCATTTTTCATATGGTACATCTTCTATTATAATGACATATCAATTGGTATGCCCCCTCTCCATCAAGCTAAGAAGCAAGGATTCGGGTTCGAGGACTAAGGTTCTCTACGGGAATTTGGCGGTTTGACGAATCTAAAAAAATGGAGATTGGAGATCTAACACTTATTTACATGATAAATTTTGGTTTATATTTATATATACACCAAAATTTCAATACCAAGAAATATAATTCATGATAAAATATAAACAAATTTAAGAAAAGATAAATTTTATGTAACAATAATATCTAGGAATTTAGGAAATATATACTTGTTAATCCTTATAATTTCCTTGATAGCATTAGTAATATAGAACGTTATGTTAATTAGTGTAAAGTAATATTTCCAATTTTTATCATTAAAAAAACTGCTGAAGAATTCCCTAAAAGACTTTAGAAGAATCCACAAATTTGGAATTGGAAGATTTGCCAGGATTCGGGGATTCGTTGACTTACAAAGTTACAGAAGAATTCTTGCTTTTAGCCATCAAGCCTCAGCCTAAAATTTACTTTGGTCAGACGATAATTAACTTTTCCTTGTGTGTGGACCCTTTTGGAATATTTTTAATTTAGGATATGAGTCTCTTTGTTTTTTGTGTTAGATTTTGATGATGCTGTAGCGAGATTATTTTTGTATGTTTGCATTATCATTCACGGGTGGAAGATGGTGAGGCTATAATTTAAGTCACACCAAGGCATGTCGAGATGTCTGTTCTTTATGATGCTTCTAACGAACGTTTGTTTGTACAGATATTCCGTAAGGAACCATTTTTCTATGGACATGATAATTATGATCAACTTGTCAAAATTGCCAAGGTATGTGGATTGCATCTATGAATGTACATCTCTATTAAATTTTACAACTGCATCTTATGTATTTGTGTGTGATACTCACACATGTATTGATGTGTTGTTGATTTATTGTGTGCTGCGGCTTTTGATTTATTGATGATATGCTTATTTGTTTTTAATCTCCTTTTTGACATTAGCAACGGCTCATATTATATAACCGGACAAACTTTTGCTGTACTATTCTTTTGTAAATTCATGTCTGGAGACATTATTTTGCTCATGTGCACGAGTTCTGTTTGATGATTCTTAGATTGTCATTTGCTTTGCAGATACTGGGGACTGACGAGCTAAATTCTTATCTAAACAAGTATCGGATAGAGTTAGACCCACATCTCTCAGTTCTCGTTGGGAGGTTGGTGAATCTTGTTACTTTATGTTCTTTTGCTATCGGGAATTGTATGTTAGTTGCTTGAATCCGCTTGTTGTGTTTGATATAGGCATAGCCGAAAACCTTGGACAAAGTTCATTAATGTTGATAATCAACATATAGCTGTCCCTGAGGTACATTTTTCTGTTATTTATTCCTGTGGTATGTTGTGGTTCCGTTAGCCTTCTAGTTCTAATATGTGCATGTTGTCTATAAAGGCTGTTGACTTTCTTGACAAGTTGCTGCGTTATGATCATCAAGAAAGGCCAACTGCAAAAGATGCAATGGTAAGATCCCCTGGCTGAGTACTTTTAAATAACCTCCCAAATGCTCTGCACAAACCCCTCCACCCCTTGGAAAAAAGAGAGAAGGAAGTGCGATTAGTGTAGCTATTTTTTTTATTTTAAAATAAATAATAAAAATTCAAACATATTTGATTGCACATGTTACACTTGAAGGGTGATTTAGGTGAAGCAATGATATATTGATATGTACTGCTTATTGACATATAAGAATTGTTTTTTTTATGCAGGCTCATCCTTACTTCTTTCCGGTAAGAAATGCAGAAACCAGAAGGACTCGCGCCTAATGGGTGTAAGGTGTAAACACCTGCTGACTCCAAAATTGGTCCCTCATTCTGTCTCATATAATAATTTAATTTATTGAGCTATATGCCTGAATTTGTTGAGCTTGCATTTGTTTTGAGAATCTCGTGGTTTGACGGTTAACTATCAGGTTTGTTCATAACAGGTTTTTTGAGACTGTATTTTGGTGTCCCAGACAAGCAAGAACTAATTTTATTTCTTGATCTGCATGTTACACAGTCACAGTAAGAGTATACACGCACGAGCGTGCGCACAAATATATAATTCATGAGTCTTGCATCGAGATTTTTGTGCCTTCTAACAGGAAGCACATTATTTATGTGTGAATCATATTGATCGGTTTGCTTAATCAACCAATAATTTATTCAGTTCAGGTGTATATAGTAATGAAAATAATTCTGCAAGTTATTTTACGTATAAAATGTAATTCAATTTCATGCAAGTTAATCTATAGTTCGTATGGATTTATCACCATGTTTTTTGGCTGAACCATTAAAACACAAAACTAGCGGATGCACCAATATGGATTATGGATTTGGCGTGGCAGATTGGATTGGATTCTTTGTTATCTAGCTGTGTCCACCGTTGTAAGAATGCAACGAATAAAGGTGGAATCATCATCACCACCTTCCTTTTGGCACTCCTAAATTGGGAGGGGAGGGGGGGGGGCGTCATAATAAAAAAATCTTATTAAAGATTCATTCATTCATTCATTCATTCCAAGTAAGGTGGATATAAAAAAGAAAGAGGATTATGAATCTATTTCATTCCTGCATCTGGTGATGGATTTATATATAAAATCCAATCTAATCAAAATCAGATCCGAACTATAACAGCCTGTGCTGATTTCCAATTTGTCCGGAGACCTTTTTCTAACGGTTTCTAATGCTATTCCATTTTTTTCCTTTAAAAAGGAAAGACTCTTATATCTAATGCTATCCGACTGGTTTGATTTATGTTTTTTAGGCCTATTAAGGTTTTGTTATTGTGAATTATAAACTTTAGATGGTTATTTGAGGATATTTGGATACATAAAGAAAGGCAGGCAGGCAGTAGTTGCTTTGTCATTGCGTTATCTTAAATTTGTTACCACAAAAGCAAAAGCAAAAGCAAAGAAAGAGACAAATTTTAAAAGGAGGTTGGAGAGAGAGAGAGAGAGAGAGAGAGAGAGAGAGAGAGAGAGAGTACGTTGACACAAACAAACTTAAAAGACAAAAATCCCACCAAGTTATGGAAAGTGAAAAGACATGGATTAAGATTACTTGGTTGGACCCTACCCCCCTACCCATCCTAATTACTATCAAGTACTATTAATATATACTACTACTTACTAGTATATTTTTTTATAGTAAGACAGAGATCGAGAGTACACACATCCTAATCCTCAGTAGTCTTGTGTCGTCAAGCCACACCACGGCCGCAGCCTCCTCCTCCTCCTCCTCCTCAAGTCACATCATTTTATTGTATTGTTGGCCAGGTTACTCCTTGTTCTGGTGTTGTTTTCACCTTTTTAACCAAAATAATAATCTTTTCCGTTGTAGTCAATGTTTTTGACGGATAATCAAATTAAAAAAATATTCGAACTGCTACTAAATGATGACATCTTAAATACACAGGTATATATTACTAACTAATAGGTTTTTTTTAATAAATTAAAATTAATAATCCATACGAATTAAACATGTTTAACAAAAAGAAAAAAATAATTAATATAAAATACCCTCACATACATACAAATAAACATATGGCGTGAAGGGGGCATGGGCATGGGCATATGGATATGGGCATGATGGCGATGGATCGTTAGAAAGAAGGTCGGGCGGGCAAAAGGCTTTATTAATAAATGTTCTTATCCTGGAGAGAGAGAATCGCGCGAAGAGTGAGTCGGTCAGTCAAGTCCCATGCTTAATTTCTGTTTCAGTACCTTTTTTTTGTCTTCTTCACCAACACATGCACCCGCCCATTAACTAATTAATTCCTACGAATACATGAACCAAAGATAAGATAGGGACTGATCACTTTTTACTTCCGACACCAAAATCACCTTGCATTTCTCCAGATATATAAACGTTCTCTCTTTTTGTTTTTTAATTTAATAATAATTATTTATAAACTATATATGTTAATACGTGTTAAGGGTAGGATTAGAGCATATTTTTAATTAGGACTAATTTTTTTATATAACAGCTGGTTATTAACACACATGACATGCAGCTTACATCTCCATATATTCAATTGAGTCGACAAAAGTTTTATTTTATAGGTGTATATTAGGAGTACTCCATAACCAAGAAAATATTTGCATTCATTTATTTATTACTACTAAACAAGGACAATTAGACGTCACATGCAAACAACCCAATATTAATTAGGTCCTTAATGCTCCCTTAAGCAATAATACTAGCTAATATTAATTCGATGATCAAGCATCTAGCGAGGACCATGTAAACCCTAAAGAAGCATGCATGCCTACATTACATTCATTAGAAAAATATTTAAACCATTAATTAATTTCCAGCTTCCAATTAAAGCTCAATTATCGAGCCCACAACTTTCTCATAATTACTTTTTTTTTTCTGATAAAATTTCACCCAAGTACCTAATTAAAGAGTGAGAGACAGTATGTATTATTATTATTAATTTTTTTTTTGCTAAATATCAGTATGTATTTGCATGATCATATGCATGCATGTAAGCGTATATTGGGTACGTCATGAGCTTTGTACGTTGATTTGAACCAAATGCAATAAAAAAACAAATAAGAGAGTCAAGCTTGAACTTGGCTAAACTTATGCAATATCATAAACCTTGAGAAAAAGATGATGTGTACGGTAAAAAATGAATCGATACTAGTATATAATAATTAAGCCAATGACTTTATCCCATCCACTTCTCAATTGAATTAAATTAATTTAGTTGATCGATTTAATTCAATTAAATTAACTCAAATTATATGTTAATAAATTATTCTTTATTAAGCTTATGAATTGTTTATTAAACTTTTATTTTTTATTCCATTCATTTTCTCTTACCACTATATTAATTATTCCTCTTCTTTTTCCTTTTCTTATTAGGTAGAAATATCCAAAATTAATTCTAACAACTTTCAACTTTATTAATATGTAACTTCACAATTTAAATGGTATACAAAAAATTTAATTATTTATATTTTTAAATTCATGTAAGTGCATATTTTTTTCTGTACTACTTGTACATATTCACTACAAATAAATACATATTACTTATCAACATACTCACACGAAAATTATATATATATATATATATATATATATATATATATATATATATATATATATATATATATATAATGAGTAAAAGATATAAGTATTCATTCACTTTCCTTAATTCCTTTATTTTTGAAAAATTAATTTATTATTGCGATGTAACTTAACACCACCGCTTAATGTGTAAGTTGAAATTTTACAAAATTAATCAATATAAATCCATTACTCTTTTTTTTTTTAATATTAACGAGTTTAATTTATTTAATTTTTTAAAAATATAATTGATATATAACTTACATGATTAACAAAAATACATCTAAAATTTTAACATTTAATAGAAATTTAATAAAATATAATACAAATATTATTTTAAAAAACTAGTCCGCGTGGCTGGCATAAATCGTAAGCTTGTGGTACCCAAAAACAGGAAAGGATAAAAAATTGACAACTTTAGTCAAATGCAATTGCACCACGTGTCTATGAAAGGTCATTTCGAAAATGTAATTAAGAGAGAGGGGGATGGGCAAATTAAGGGCACGTACGTACGTCTGATCTAGCTGTGCCTGTGAGACAATATGGTGAACAATCATACATGCCGACCAGGGCCGCACCCTATTGTCGGACACTCGGTCTACAAAAAAGCCAAGCTCAAAAATGAAGATAAAAACAAGAGGGAGAGAGCAGTGACAGGTCACTCAGCCCTCCAATACGCCCCCCTCCGGTCCCTTCCCCTTCAATTCTCTCAAGTACATGCCAAATCCACTCCAATATCCATCTTTTGTCTCCTCTTGGCCGTTTCCCTTTTCTCACTCCTCTGCCAAACGAATATATAAATAAAATACATATCAAATAAAGAATTCATATAAAATAAAAACTAAAATCTAATTTTCACCTCAAACTTTTTTTTTAAAAAATTAATTATTTTTTCTATTAAATGCATCATAAACTTAATCTCAGACAATTAAATATACTCGACTCATTTTTTTGATCAAATCTTCACCAGAAGTTTGACGACATCATAGAGTCAGGGGTATTATAATCATATCACTTTAATTTTTTAACGATTATTTTATTTCCACACATTTGGGATGAAAAATGTATCCTAACAAACCCTAATAACCAAATCAGTTGTGCTAAACTTCACTGCAATAAAATTTTAGAGCTAAGTCGCGATATATTGTTCTTGCTTCCTTCTTCACCATCTTCACAAATTGGTCGAGTTTCATAAGTAAGATGTGTCGATCATCTCAATTTTTAATAGATAGAGCCGATCATGATGCATATGCACTAATGGATGGCCCTGATTATGGTAAGTCTTATATTTTTAAAAAGTTAATTGATTGCTAATGAGTTTGAAGTAAATAAATATGAGTTTTTATTTATGTATCTCATGCTTGTGTCTTATTTGTATATACGTGTCTTCTTTTTTGGTATCTTCTATTGACTAGGATTATGGTGATCTTATTTTCCTTTATAATGTGTGTGATTGTGTTTATTAAATTTTCATATGCAATGGATACTAAGTATTTCATTGTTAAATACTTTCATGGTGGACAATTTATAAAAGAACCAAATTTAGCCTATGTGCGAGGTCCATTTGATTATTATGATACGCGTTATACAGATTTTATGTCTCTAATTGAATTTCGTGCAATGGCTAAACCATTTGGATATATTGGTGGTATGTTTGAGTTTAAGTATAGAATACCTAAGACTAATATGGAAAGGGGGCTATTTTAATTAGATACAGATGATGAAGTGATGGATATGTGTGGATCCGGTTAGCATGAAGTTTAATTTTTGGTAAGTTGATCAATAGAATACTGACACACATAGAACCTCGACTGCGTGTCATCACTCTATTGGCCAATTAACCAACTTACCCAAAAATAAATTTCATGCTAATCACTTCCATTATGTGTGCATTGATTCCTAAGAATAAAATGATGGAAGTTTACTTACTTCATACGTCAGCTGTGACCCTTCATACCAAATGTAATAAATGAAGTAGAGCCACAATTCCTAATATGTGAAGCAGGGGAAGACCCCCAAACCAGGTGTGAAGCCAAGATTTTATCGAGGGAACGAGGGAGGGAGCGAAGAATATTTTTATAACATTATAATATATTTTTAGAAAAATGGTATTCGGGAAGAATATATTGATATGGACCGTAATTAATGTAAGCTCGTCGAAGTTCATCAAGTAGATCACCACATTTCTATATTTCGATATGTTTTCAAGGATCACGCTCCAAATAATTAATATCTCATTCTTTACCTTTCAATTCTTGGCGATTTTAGAGAACGTTGTTATAGTTTAGGGGTAAGCAGAGATGTTTGAACATGAGGCTCAAGGGTAAGCAATGTCAACATGATTTGATTACTTTCTCTTGAAAAATGAATCAATAATATGTGATTTTCTCATTATTCTAAAATAAAAAATAAAAAAATTCAATTAACTACACTACAAGAATGAGTTAATCAATATTATTGAACCACCCATTGAACTTTTTAATAATAAAATATTCATAAATTTGCAATCAAATAAGTAATGGTTACCGAAAAACAAATTGAATATGCAATTGGAATTAACATATATAATATTATGATCACTCATTAAACTTTTAAAAATATTAAGTTTCATAAAATAAACAAAGAATGAAAAAAATTAAACAAGGGTTTTAGTTGGTTGCCTAAATACAAATATATCATTCAATTGAAATAACACATATACAATATTATACTCAAATTATACAAACCAACAATTATAATGAATTTTATAATAAAATTAATTTGCAATAAAATACATAATAAATAAACATATGGGCATTATAAAATTTTCAAACCTTGGTTGGGGGGGGGGGTGTGTGTGGCCCTCTTTAGTCTTAAAATAGCTCCGTCTCTGCCCCAAACTGAAAGAGAGGATGAGAGGCATTATGAAACAGAGAATGAGGGGCAATGTGAGCTCGAAGACGTGTGTAAGACCCCAATTTTTATGAATAAAGATTAATTTTTCTCTAAATGTTATTTTGAATAATAAGGTGTGGATTTGATATAATTAATGTTATAGTTGTGGGTAATATTTATAAATTTTACAAAGTAAGCAAATTGTCATAAAATATTCGTTTGGTCGGGGAATATTCGTTTTATTAGTGAATATTCGTACGACGACACAATCATTGGTGAACCACACAACGGAATTACTGTCGGAGTTAGAAAACGACATAAATAACTTTTTATAAAAATAACGGCAAAACTTTTACCGTTAACTGTTGAAATACCCGGTGATAAAAATACAATAATACGCGTGGTTGCATAGTAACACATAGTATTGTACAATATCTTTAATTATTGTTACTTACGTGAGAAGTCATTTACTTTTACTTAATTATTGCAACAGTAATTGTTGCATAGTATCTCAAATTACTGATTCAATTATTGTCACAATATCATCTGTATAATATTTTATATTATTAAATCAATAATTGAATCGACAAAATTATTCATATTATTATTTACATTATTGACGATGTCTAGAAAGCTCTGTCGAGGAAAGGGATTTGGTTACCTAATTGCGTGTCAATAAGGAGAAGTCCTTATCGGAAAGCTCCCTCTTTCCTGGGAATGATCTAGTTGTTAATATTGTGAGTTATAATATTAATGATGAAAAAATATTATTAAAAATGTGTTTAGTGAAGCCAAGTGAATTGATATAAATAGAAGAGTTTTTTATGAAGTATTTGTTGTAAGTTTGTCTTATTACATGGACCCCCACTTACTCATTTTTCAAAATAGTCGGTAAAAAGTTATCTAAGTTTTGTTATATATATATATATATATATATATATATATATATATATATATATATATATATATATATATATATATACGGTCTGAATTTTAAGCTCACCCCTTATCTAGCTCACCTTGCTCACCCCTTTTTAGTGACAGACCGGGCGACGATTCGGTCCGTCGCTATATGTTCGGTTCGTCGCTAAAAGCTAAGACGACGGTTCTACATATAGCGACGGATCGAATCATCGCCTAGTCCGTTGCTAAAGGGGGTGAGCAAGGTGAGCTAGATAAATAGTGAGCTTAAGATCCGGATCGTGTATATATATATATATATATATATATATATATATATATATATATAAAGTGTGCCCGTGTATGTGTGTGTAACGTGTGTGTGTATATATGTGAATTATATATATTATATAAGTTTTGTTTTTTTTATATAAAATAGAATATATTATATTTTATTGTATTGTATTGTATAATGTTTGCATAGTACTGCATAATGTGTGCATAGTGCAACATAGTAAAATTAAAATTTTTAAAAGAATTCGTCCGTGAATTCTTTTTACTGTGCGTCCGTGATTTTTCCTAAATAGTAACTTGCCATTCTCTTATAAATAGGATCCTTAGTTTAGAATTGAAAATCACACCAGAATCAGAGAATTCTTCTTCTATAATCAGAGATTCTTCTTCTATAATTAGAGAAATATATATTATGACTCCTAGTGATGACTAATCTTACCATCAATGTATTATAATTGTGATGACCATGTCAATCACACTAAATTTTTAACACAAAATAAATTTTCTTTTTGTAACACACTAAGTCATCACTTATAGATATACCTTTTTCGTGATTGCATTTAAGCTGTCACTAAAATTTTAATATAAGAAATAATCAAAATAATATTTTATAACGGCCATGCCAATCAATAAAAAAATAGATTTTTGTGACGACATTTATTTACAATAACAAAAAGAAGGTATTTTGTGATGAAATTTTCAAGTCATCACAAAACAATAAAATATATGATGGCTTTCAGTGATGACTAATTTTACCATCATTATAGAGTATTTGTGACTGTCATTGCAATCACCAAATCTTATGTGGAAGTAATTTTGTTTAGTAAGTCAACTCACTATGTTTCCTTTTATATTTTGTTTTAAAATTATAATCATGATCTGAGCTTTAGTGTGTTGTGACGCCCCCAAAATAGGTATACATCACCCATCTTAAGTCGCCAAATACATGGTACACAATTCAAATACAAACTTAATTAATACAACTGTCGTGTAAAATACGACAGAACATAGCTGAGTTTTTACACGAATATTGTCTCATAGACAATATCCAAACTCAAATTCAATACTCATTACATTTATTATCACACAAAATAGTGAGGACTACTAAAACAACCATCTCGGACCATCACTCCGTTTCCCGACAAGTCCCGGCTACGTTCTCATTTCCTGAAGAGAACAATGAAAGAAAAAGGGTGAGCTCAACTAGCCCAGTAAGAAATATTATGACTGAGATAATGCAGAATAAATTATCGTTAGCATTCAACAATGTTAAACTGATAAAATACAATAAACATCAAGTTTAACTGCAGCGGAACAAATAATCCATTAGAAGAGTCAAGTAGAGCATGATATCTACTATCTTCTATGATTTAAGAAGTTCATCATAAATTTTATCGTTGAGACTCACCTTAATAAATAAACCACATCATCGAATCATCCCTGCACTACAGGCCAATGATATTCATTAGTATCACGAACACGAATTATCCATGCACTACGGGCCAAGGATATTCGTATTTTCACCAATGGTCCTGATCATACCAACAACTGTCCATCAATGCACTATGGGCCAATGATGACTTTTACCACATCATTTGTAATATTACGGGTCATGATTATACCGAATGATCCCTGGTTATAATCATACCAATCAACAGTCCATCTATGCACTACGACCAAAGATGACTTTTATCACAATATATGCATGAGGATGATGACAATGATATAAGAATTCAATTAAAAGAAAGTAAATGATAAATTTCTAAAGATTTATAATTTAATTTATCCAGAATTCAATAATGTCCAAATTGTCAACATGATACTGCTTTGTGGAGTAAAATTCAAGAATAATATTCATGTATCAAAAATAATTTGGATAGAAAAGAAATTAATTTTCTGGGTGGATATTACCCGGGTGAATAGTATCCAGTGAATAGTACTTTGTGAATAGTATCCTGACACAAAAAGTATCCCGAATTCCCGAGTGAATAATACCCGAGTAAATAGTAACCCGTGAATAGTACCCCGGGTGAAAATATTGATATTTAATAAGAAAGTTCAGATCAATATTCCAATGAAACGATACTGGATGAAGCGCAAAACTCAAGGATATTCCACTAATTTCAGGAATTATAGAAGCAATACTTACAATAGTAAGTTTAGATGAAAAGAAATAACATACGAAACTGCAAATAGATTTTCACCTGTCATGCGCTACGTAATCCGCGTAGACAGATTATTCCGACATATTAAAGGATGAATACGAAAAATTGTATTCCTTATGAATACGAAAGAAATAATACCCCTTACGAATACTGTGACGTCCCCAAAATAAGTATACATCACCCATCTTGGGTCGCCAAATATATGGTACAGAATATAAATACAAACTTAATTATACAACAAGAGCTGAGAGTTTTTACACGAATATTGTCTCATAGACAATATCCAAACTCAAATTCAATCCTCATTACATTTATTATCACACTAAATAGTGAGGATTACTAAAACAGCCATCTCGGACCATCACTCCGTTCCCGATTAGTCCCGGCTATGTTCTCATTTCCTGAAGAGAATAATGAAAATAAAAGGGTGAGCTCAACTAGCCTAGTAAGAAATATTATGACTATGATAATGCAGAATAAGTTATCGTTAGCCTTCAACCATGTTAAACTGATAGAATATAATAGACAACAAGTTTAACTGCAGCGGAACAATCAATCCATTAGAAGAGTCAAGTAGAACATGATATCTACTATCTTCTATGATTTAAAAAGGTTTTTATCAACTTTATTGTTGAGACTCAGCTTAATAAATAAACCACATTATTGAATCATCCCTGCACTACGTGCCAAGGATATTCATGTAATCATCAATGGTCATGATTATATCGAATAATCCCTGGTCATAATCATACTAACCACTGTCCCTCAATGCACTACAGGCCAATGAGGACTTTTACCACATCATTTGTAACATTATGGATCATGATTATACCGAATGATCCCTGATCATAATCATACTAATCAATAGTCCATCTATGCACGTAAGCCAAAGATGACTTTCATCACAATATAAGCATGAGGATGATGACAATGATATAAGAATTCAATTAAATGAAAGCAAATTATATATTTTTAAAGATTTATAATTTAATTTATCCAGAATTCAATAATGTCTAAATTATCAACATGATACTACTTTGTGGAGTAAAATTTAAGAATAATATCCATGTATCAAAAATAATTTGGACAGAAAAGAAATAAATTTTTCGGTGAATAGTACTTCAGGGATAGTACCACGTGACCAGTACCCCTGTATGAAAAGTGTCCCGAACACCCGAATGAATAATATTTGAATGAATAGTAATTAGGTGAATAACCCGTGAATAATAACTCGTGAATAGTATTCTAGCATGAAAAGTGCCTCGAATACCCGAGTGGATAATATTTTAGTAAATAGTAATCGGGTGAATAATAACCCGTGAATAGTACCCCAAGTGAAAATATTGATATTTAATAAGAAAGTTCAGATCAATATTCCAATGAAACGATACTGGATGAAGCGCAAAACTTTAAGGATATCCCACTAATTTCAGGGATTATAGAAGCAATACTTACAATAGTAAGTTTAGATTTAAGAATATGAAAAGAAATAACATACGAAACTGCAAATGGATTTTCACCTGTTGTGACAACCCCAAAATAGGTTCATTCCATCCAACCTATTCTGAGTCGCCAAATACATGGTACAGAAAACAACTACAACTTTATTACAACAATTGTCGTGCAAAATACAACAACACATATGCTGTGAGTTTGGATACAAATATATACCAAATGTGACTCATGTTCCAACCGTGGACATCACCTCACAATAACACCTTACATAAAGGTATAGTCAAAAACTGTTTTAAAAATTAGAATCTTTGGGAAGTGCTCAAGGAAACCTTCGTACATGGGAGGCCACGCATCTAGGTTATGATAGATATCATATGGCCACAGAATTATCCTTGGTTGACCCAATAGACCCCAAAAAAAACGAGAAGATTACTATCATATTCTTCCCAATGGTGAGTCTTCTCTTGACTTATCATTATCTCCACTGTCTCTAATTGAGAATTATACTTCAAACAAACACCAAGATTATATAGGTAGTGCTCGTATATATACTCAGCAAGTGGATGAGCACATCCCTGTCTTATGATGACACGAGGTTGTATGTCGTTAGACATCTTGTATGATAGTGGCAAACCACCCTTCCAACGTTGGGTACACCTTACCCTATTAGATTCACCAAATATAACTACTAAATGAACTTTTCTATACTGCTTCGGGTCCACAGCTAGAGACCACCGTTCTATTTTTCCGTTACCCTCGCTCGACCCAGCTACACTCTTATTACCTGAAAGGAATTGTGAAGCAAAAGGGTGAGCACAACTAGCCCAGTAAAGAATATCATGACTAAAGATAATTAAATTATCAGTAGCCTTCATCAATAATAAATCAGAGATTTAGAACATATGGTAAATGATAAAAATTTCAACCATAGTTGCAGCGGAACGAGCAATCCATTAGAAGAGTCAAATAGACTATAAAGTCTATTATCTTCTCTATGTTAAAAATCCATCAACAATGTTTTATCCCTGTAACATCAATCAACAGTTCCTTTCCACAATCATATGAATAACTCATAATCATAATTGTGATTCTAAATTTTTCTTCGCACCCAGGACGAAGAATATTTTCATCACATGTCTTTACCTGAAACATCAAAGATCATGGTTATACCAAATCACAGTTCCTGTTCATAATCATACTAATAAATCCATCTTTGCACTACGACCAAAGATATTCAACAACAGTTTATCTTTGCACTACGGGCCAAAGATATTCATCAACAGACCATCTTTGCACTACAGGCCAAAGATATTCATCAACCGTTCATCTTTGCATTACTGGCCAAAGATATTCAACAACAAGTCATCTTTGCACTACGGGCCAAAGATATTCATCTACAATTCATCTTTGCACTACAGGCCAAAGATATTCCTCAACAATTCATATTTGCACTACATGCCAAATATATTAATACCTCAGAGAATATATAATCATTTAAGAATTTATATAAACAATAATTATAACCATGTTGATCATTTCACCTTTGCACTTAAGCTAAAGATATTCAATTATAAATTCAATGGTCATGATCATACCAGTCAACAATTCAACTTTGCACTACTGGCCAAAGAGAACCCATAGTCATGATCATACCAATAATTTACCCATCTTTACACTCAAGCGAAAGAGAATTTCAACATCAAGGTTATAAAAATGTTATATATGATTATAAAAATAATATGATCAAAACATGGATTTAATTTCAAGAGCAATATTCATAAATCAACTATAATTTGGTTAGAAAAAGAAACCAATTTTGTCGTGAATAGTAACTCATGAATAGTAACCTCGACTCAAAAAGGTAGAAATTCCACAATAAAATCTATACCAATATTTCGGTATAATGATATTGAAAGAATAACATTTCTTAAGCTTATAAACAATTTATTTAAATTGTTTACACTTTACTAAATAATGCATTTAATCATCATAAAATGCCAAACTCATAATATTTCATCACCAATAACCAAAAACCCTCATCAAAAATCTGCATATACCTCATATAGGATTCTCAAGCCATAAAATCCTATTTTCCAATTTTCTTTCTTCACAAAACATATTTAATTCATTTACTCATAACTAGACCATTTTCATAAAAAATACCAAATCAGTTCCAAAAATATTTCTTTTCTGGGATTTAGCATAATATAGTCCCATAGTGAACATATATTTTTCTCAGAATTTTTAAAAGTCATTTACTATTTTTCATATGGCCAAAATAGCCGAATATTTAGACATTTATCAAAAATTGTACTTTTGTCTAAAAATTCTGAAATTTACAGAGTATACTTCTATCATATACATGTACTCCCAATAAAAATTTCATCAATTTTGGAGTTAACCACAAGGAATTATAAGCTGTTACTTTTAAAATAGTCTTTTCTCATAAAATTCATAACTCTCAATCTATACATCCAAAAATCACCATTTTTGGACACAATCAATAAAACTCATCAAAATATCATTTCAAATTTTTCCAAAATTTTTGAAGGTCAGAAAAATTACGAAACTGAAAATCATAACAACCCTTAAAATCCCTTAATATCCCTTACTATCCCTTACTATCCCTTACCTCAAAAGAGCAGTACTTCTGACTGGATATCGGATATGATGCTGAAGGAAACTTGCACTGATGAATAGCAACTCACCAAGTATCTAAAAACTCACAAAATATGCTTCATAATATAGAGAGAGAAAGAGAGAAAGCTTATGTTTCTGGTGTGATTTTCAATTCTAACTTAGCCCTCTATTTATAGGAAAATTTTGGTAGGTTTGACCTGCAACCTGATGGCTTTACCTGCTACTATTCCCACCCACCACATTTGAAATATAATTCAGCACATTTCTTCACCAACCACAAGTGGGGCCCACCAATTCTAGAATTTTCTACCAAAATGATAAACTCCGAAAATTCAACAATTTCTGAACCAGTCATCTCGTAAAATTCATAATAAATCATACGTTCATTTTTAACGGTTCAAAATTTGTGGGCATATACTCAACTTATATATGTATAACATATCCAAAAATTACCACGATCCAACGGTCGGATTAAAAATTATAACCCCCGCAAAATATCTCAAAAACCCTGATTTTTAATACCTCCATTCCGACAAAAATACGGATAAAAATCTCAACATTAACTCCTTCATTTTTAACCACAAAAATATATCCCTCATTTATATCCACATAAAATAAATATTTTCTTATCATATGAATCAATAATTAATTATTCACAAATAATATTACAGAATCACATTTATGACAACCAGGCCGTTCCCAGGAAAGAGGGGGCTTTCCAATAAGGATTTCTCCTTACTGGCGCGCAATTAGATGACCAAACCTCTCCTTAGACAGAACTTTCTAGACATTGCCAATAATGTTATCTAATAATATTATTCAAATAATATGAATTATTGATCTGATAATGGGAAATACTGTGCAGCAACAATTATTGAACAACAATAATATAAAATTTCAACGTAGCAATTATTGAATCAATAAAATAAAATATTGAACAGTAATTACTGTAACAATTATTGAGTAGTGCCTTCTTACGTAAGAATCAATAATTTCAAAAATACTGTGCAATACCGTGTGCTACTGTGCAATAACGCGTATTACTGTATTTTAACCACCGGGTATTTCAACAGTGTTAACGGTAACAACTACGCCGTTATTTGTAAAAACTCAAATTTGTCATTTTCTTCACCCGACAGTTATTCTGTTATGGGGCCCACAAATGGCTGCGCCGTCGTACGAATATTTCCCGACAGAAAGAATATTCCACGACCAAACGAATATTCCCCGACAACAATGATTATTTTATAACCACTTGCTTAAAAAAAAATTCATATTTCACCCATAACTTTAAAATTTTATCAATTTAACCATTTACTGAATAGAAAAATTGAATACTTTTATTTCATAAAATTCGGGGTCTTACAATCTCCCCTCCTTATGAAATTTCGTCCCCGAAATTTACGTACCTGGTATTTCAAAGAGTTGAGAATACCTTGCTTTCATTTCAGATTCCATCTTCTCTGTCATCATAATTTCTCCATTGCTCATCTCCTGTATTTCAAATAACATTCTAGAATACAGCTTCAAAACAAGTGTTAATTTAACAAATTAACATATCACATAATATCTCGATATTATGACTGACCAACAAATAAGCTTAGGTAGGACACACTAGCGAAGGATTTACTCATCTCTCCCCTCCTAGTTATATTCCCCGATCTCCGCCAAAGATCATATCCCTAAGCTCTGATACCACCTGTGACAACCCCAAAATAGGTCCATTCCATCCAACCTATTCTGAGTCGCCAAATACATGGTACAGAAAACAACTACAACTTTATTACAACAATTGTCGTGCAAAATACAACAACACATATGCTGTGAGTTTGGATACAAATATATACCAAATGTGACTCATGTTCCAACCGTGGACATCACCTCACAATAACACCTTACATAAAGGTATAGTCAAAAACTGTTTTAGAAATTAGAATCTTTGGGAAGTGCTCAAGGAAACCTTCGTACATGGGAGGCCACGCGTCTAGGTTATGATAGATATCATATGGCCACAGAATTATCCTTGGTTGACCCAATAGACCCCAAAAAAAACGAGAAGATTACTATCATATTCTTCCCAATGGTGAGTCTTCTCTTGACTTATCATTATCTCCACTGTCTCTAATTGAGAATTATACTTCAAACAAACACCAAGATTATATAGGTAGTGCTCGTATATATACTCAGCAAGTGGATGAGCACATCCCTGTCTTATGATGACACGAGGTTGTATGTCGTTAGACATCTTGTATGATAGTGGCAAACCACCCTTCCAACGTTGGGTACACCTTACCCTATTGGATTCACCAAATATAACTACTAAATGAACTTTTCTATACTGCTTCGGGTCCATAGCTAGAGACCACCGTTCTATTTTCCGTTACCCTCGCTCGACCCAGCTACACTCTTATTACCTGAAAGGAATTGTGAAGCAAAAGGGTGAGCACAACTAGCTCAGTAAAGAATATCATGACTAAAGATAATTAAATTATCAATAGCCTTCATCAATAATAAATCAGAGATTTAGAACATATGGTAAATGATAAAAATTTCAACCATAGTTGCAGCGGAACGAGCAATCCATTAGAAGAGTCAAATAGACTATAAAGTCTATTATCTTCTCCATGTTAAAAATCCATCAACAATGTTTTATCCCTGTAACATCAATCAACAGTTCCTTTCCACAATCATATGAATAACTCATAATCATAATTGTGATTCTAAATTTTTCTTCGCACCCAGGACGAAGAATATTTTCATCACCTGTCTTTACCTGAAACATCAAAGATCATGGTTATACCAAATCACAGTTCCTGTTCATAATCATACTAATAAATCCATCTTTGCACTACGACCAAAGATATTCAACAACAGTTTATCTTTGCACTACGGGCCAAAGATATTCATCAACAGACCATCTTTGCACTACAGGCCAAAGATATTCATCAACAGTTCATCTTTGCACTACTGGCCAAAGATATTCAACAACAAGTCATCTTTGCACTACAGGCCAAAGATATTCATCAACAATTCATCTTTGCACTACAGGCCAAAGATATTCCTCAACAATTCATATTTGCACTACAGGCCAAATATATTAATATCTCAAAGAATATATAATCATTTCAGAATTTATATAAACAATAATTATAACCATGTTGATCAATTCACCTTTGCACTTAAGCTAAAGATATTCAATTATAAATTCAATGGTCATGATCATACCAGTCACAATTCAACTTTGCACTACAGGCCAAAGAGAACCCATAGTCATGATCATACCAATAATCTACCCATCTTTACACTCAAGTGAAAGAGAATTTCAACATCAAGGTTATAAAAATGTTATATATGATTATAAAAATAATATGATCAAAACATAGATTTAATTTCAAGAGTAATATTCATAAATCAACTATAATTTGGTTAGAAAAAGAAACCAATTTTGTCGTGAATAGTAACTCATGAATAGTAACCTCGACTCAAAAAGGTAGAAATTCCACAATAAAATCTATACCAATATTTCGGTATAATGATATTGAAAGAATAACATTTCTTAAGCTTATAAACAATTTATTTAAATTGTTTACACTTTACTAAATAATGCATTTAATCATCATAAAATGCCAAACTCATAATATTTCATCATCAATAACCAAAACCCTCATCAAAAATCTGCATATACCTCATATAGGATTCTCAAGCCATAAAATCCTATTTTCCAATTTTCTTTCTTCACAAAACATATTTAATTCATTTACTCATAACTAGACCATTTTCATGAAAAATACCAAATCAGTTCCAAAAATATTTCTTTTCTGGGATTTAGCATAATATAGTCCCATAGTGAACATATATTTTTCTCAGAATTTTTAAAAGTCATTTACTATTTTTCATATGGCCAAAATAGCCGAATATTTAGACATTTATCAAAAATTGTACTTTTGTCTAAAAATTCTGAAATTTACAGAGTATACTTCTATCATATACATGTACTCCCAATAAAAATTTCATCAATTTTGGAGTTAACCACAAGGAATTATAAGCTGTTACTTTTAAAATAGTCTTTTCTCATAAAATTCATAACTCTCAATCTATACATCCAAAAATCACCATTTTTGGACACAATCAATAAAACTCATCAAAATATCATTTCAAATTTTTCCAGAATTTTTGAAGGTCAGAAAAATTACGAAACTGAAAATCATAACAACCCTTAAAATCCCTTAATATCCCTTACTATCCCTTACTATCCCTTACCTCAAAAGAGCAGTACTTCTGACTGGATATCGGATATGATGCTGAAGGAAACTTGCACTGATGAATAGCAACTCACCAAGTATCTAAAAACTCACAAAATATGCTTCATAATATAGAGAGAGAAAGAGAGAAAGCTTATGTTTCTGGTGTGATTTTCAATTCTAACTTAGCCCTCTATTTATAGGAAAATTTTGGTAGGTTTGACCTGCAACCTGATGGCTTTACCTGCTACTATTCCCACCCACCACATTTGAAATATAATTCAGCACATTTCTTCACCAACCACAAGTGGGGCCCACCAATTCTAGAATTTTCCACCAAAATGATAAACTCCGAAAATTCAACAATTTCTGAACCAGTCATCTCGTAAAATTCATAATAAATCATACGTTCATTTTTAACGGTTCAAAATTTGTGGGCATATACTCAACTTATATATGTATAACATATCCAAAAATTACCACGATCCAACGGTCGGATTAAAAATTATAACCCCCGCAAAATATCTCAAAAACCCTGATTTTTAATACCTCCATTCCGACAAAAATACGGATAAAAATCTCAACATTAACTCCTTCATTTTTTAACCACAAAAATATATCCCTCATTTATATCCACATAAAATAAATATTTTCTTATCATATGAATCAATAATTAATTATTCACAAATAATATTACAGAATCACATTTATGACAACCAGGCCGTTCCCAGGAAAGAGGGGGCTTTCCAATAAGGATTTCTCCTTACTGGCGCGCAATTAGATGACCAAACCTCTCCTTAGACAGAACTTTCTAGACATTGCCAATAATGTTATCTAATAATATTATTCAAATAATATGAATTATTGATCTGATAATGGGAAATACTGTGCAGCAACAATTATTGAACAACAATAATATAAAATTTCAACGTAGCAATTATTGAATCAATAAAATAAAATATTGAACAGTAATTACTGTAACAATTATTGAGTAGTGCCTTCTTACGTAAGAATCAATAATTTCAAAAATACTATGCAATACCGTGTGCTACTGTGCAATAACGCGTATTACTGTATTTTAACCACCGGGTATTCCAACAGTGTTAACGGTAACAACTACGCCGTTATTTGTAAAAACTCAAATTTGTCGTTTTCCTTCACCCGACAGTTATTCTGTTATGGGGCCCACAAATAGCTGCGCCGTCGTACGAATATTTCCCGACAGAAAGAATATTCCACGACCAAACGAATATTCCCCGACAACAATGATTATTTTATAACCACTTGCTTAAAAAAAAATTCATATTTCACCCATAACTTTAAAATTTTATCAATTTAACCATTTACTGAATAGAAAAATTGAATACTTTTATTTCATAAAATTCGGGGTCTTACAATCTCCCCTCCTTATGAAATTTCGTCCCCGAAATTTACGTACCTGGTATTTCAAAGAGTTGAGAATACCTTGCTTTCATTTCAGATTCCATCTTCTCTGTCATCATAATTTCTCCATTGCTCATCTCCTGTATTTCAAATAACATTCTAGAATACAGCTTCAAAACAAGTGTTAATTTAACAAATTAACATATCACATAATATCTCGATATTATGACTGACCAACAAATAAGCTTAGGTAGGACACACTAGCGAAGGATTTACTCATCTCTCCCCTCCTAGTTATATTCCCCGATCTCCGCCAAAGATCATATCCCTAAGCTCTGATACCACCTGTGACAACCCCAAAATAGGTTCATTCCATCCAACCTATTCTGAGTCGCCAAATACATGGTACAGAAAACAACTACAACTTTATTACAACAATTGTCGTGCAAAATACAACAACACATATGCTGTGAGTTTGGATACAAATATATACCAAATGTGACTCATGTTCCAACCGTGGACATCACCTCACAATAACACCTTACATAAAGGTATAGTCAAAAACTGTTTTAGAAATTAGAATCTTTGGGAAGTGCTCAAGGAAACCTTCGTACATGGGAGGCCACGCGTCTAGGTTATGATAGATATCATATGGCCACAGAATTATCCTTGGTTGACCCAATAGACCCCAAAAAAAACGAGAAGATTACTATCATATTCTTCCCAATGGTGAGTCTTCTCTTGACCTATCATTATCTCCACTGTCTCTAATTGAGAATTATACTTCAAACAAACACCAAGATTATATAGGTAGTGCTCGTATATATACTCAGCAAGTGGATGAGCACATCCCTGTCTTATGATGACACGAGGTTGTATGTCGTTAGACATCTTGTATGATAGTGGCAAACCACCCTTCCAACGTTGGGTACACCTTACCCTATTAGATTCACCAAATATAACTACTAAATGAACTTTTCTATACTGCTTCGGGTCCATAGCTAGAGACCACCGTTCTATTTTTCCGTTACCCTCGCTCGACCCAGCTACACTCTTATTACCTGAAAGGAATTGTGAAGCAAAAGGGTGAGCACAACTAGCCCAGTAAAGAATATCATGACTAAAGATAATTAAATTATCAGTAGCCTTCATCAATAATAAATCAGAGATTTAGAACATATGGTAAATGATAAAAATTTCAACCATAGTTGCAGCGGAACGAGCAATCCATTAGAAGAGTCAAATAGACTATAAAGTCTATTATCTTCTCCATGTTAAAAATCCATCAACAATGTTTTATCCCTGTAACATCAATCAACAGTTCCTTTCCACAATCATATGAATAACTCATAATCATAATTGTGATTCTAAATTTTTCTTCGCACCCAGGACGAAGAATATTTTCATCACATGTCTTTACCTGAAACATCAAAGATCATGGTTATACCAAATCACAGTTCCTGTTCATAATCATACTAATAAATCCATCTTTGCACTACGACCAAAGATATTCAACAACAGTTTATCTTTGCACTACGGGCCAAAGATATTCATCAACAGACCATCTTTGCACTACAGGCCAAAGATATTCATCAACAGTTCATCTTTGCACTACTGGCCAAAGATATTCAACAACAAGTCATCTTTGCACTACGGCCAAAGATATTCATCAACAATTCATCTTTGCACTACAGGCCAAAGATATTCCTCAACAATTCATATTTGCACTACAGGCCAAATATATTAATATCTCAAAGAATATATAATCATTTAAGAATTTATATAAACAATAATTATAACCATGTTGATCAATTCACCTTTGCACTTAAGCTAAAGATATTCAATTATAAATTCAATGGTCATGATCATACCAGTCACAATTCAACTTTGCACTACAGGCCAAAGAGAACCCATAGTCATGATCATACCAATAATCTACCCATCTTTACACTCAAGTGAAAGAGAATTTCAACATCAAGGTTATAAAAATGTTATATATGATTATAAAAATAATATGATCAAAACATAGATTTAATTTCAAGAGTAATATTCATAAATCAACTATAATTTGGTTAGAAAAAGAAACCAATTTTGTCGTGAATAGTAACTCATGAATAGTAACCTCGACTCAAAAAGGTAGAAATTCCACAATAAAATCTATACCAATATTTCGGTATAATGATATTGAAAGAATAACATTTCTTAAGCTTATAAACAATTTATTTAAATTGTTTACACTTTACTAAATAATGCATTTAATCATCTTAAAATGCCAAACTCATAATATTTCATCACCAATAACCAAAACCCTCATCAAAAATCTGCATATACCTCATATAGGATTCTCAAGCCATAAAATCCTATTTTCCAATTTTCTTTCTTCACAAAACATATTTAATTCATTTACTCATAACTAGACCATTTTCATGAAAAATACCAAATCAGTTCCAAAAATATTTCTTTTCTGGGATTTAGCATAATATAGTCCCATAGTGAACATATATTTTTCTCAGAATTTTTAAAAGTCATTTACTATTTTTCATATGGCCAAAATAGCCGAATATTTAGACATTTATCAAAAATTGTACTTTTGTCTAAAAATTCTGAAATTTACAGAGTATACTTCTATCATATACATGTACTCCCAATAAAAATTTCATCAATTTTGGAGTTAACCACAAGGAATTATAAGCTGTTACTTTTAAAATAGTCTTTTCTCATAAAATTCATAACTCTCAATCTATACATCCAAAAATCACCATTTTTGGACACAATCAATAAAACTCATCAAAATATCATTTCAAATTTTTCCAGAATTTTTGAAGTCAGAAAAATTACGAAACTGAAAATCATAACAACCCTTAAAATCCCTTAATATCCCTTACTATCCCTTACTATCCCTTACCTCAAAAGAGCAGTACTTCTGACTGGATATCGGATATGATGCTGAAGGAAACTTGCACTGATGAATAGCAACTCACCAAGTATCTAAAAACTCACAAAATATGCTTCATAATATAGAGAGAGAAAGAGAGAAAGCTTATGTTTCTGGTGTGATTTTCAATTCTAACTTAGCCCTCTATTTATAGGAAAATTTTGGTAGGTTTGACCTGCAACCTGATGGCTTTACCTGCTACTATTCCCACCCACCACATTTGAAATATAATTCAGCACATTTCTTCACCAACCACAAGTGGGGCCCACCAATTCTAGAATTTTCTACCAAAATGATAAACTCCGAAAATTCAACAATTTCTGAACCAGTCATCTCGTAAAATTCATAATAAATCATACGTTCATTTTTAACGGTTCAAAATTTGTGGGCATATACTCAACTTATATATGTATAACATATCCAAAAATTACCACGATCCAACGGTCGGATTAAAAATTATAACCCCCGCAAAATATCTCAAAAACCCTGATTTTTAATACCTCCATTCCGACAAAAATACGGATAAAAATCTCAACATTAACTCCTTCATTTTTTAACCACAAAAATATATCCCTCATTTATATCCACATAAAATAAATATTTTCTTATCATATGAATCAATAATTAATTATTCACAAATAATATTACAGAATCACATTTATGACAACCAGGCCGTTCCCAGGAAAGAGGGGGCTTTCCAATAAGGATTTCTCCTTACTGGCGCGCAATTAGATGACCAAACCTCTCCTTAGACAGAACTTTCTAGACATTGCCAATAATGTTATCTAATAATATTATTCAAATAATATGAATTATTGATCTGATAATGGGAAATACTGTGCAGCAACAATTATTGAACAACAATAATACAAAATTTCAACGTAGCAATTATTGAATCAATAAAATAAAATATTGAACAGTAATTACTGTAACAATTATTGAGTAGTGCCTTCTTACGTAAGAATCAATAATTTCAAAAATACTGTGCAATACCGTGTGCTACTGTGCAATAACGCGTATTACTGTATTTTAACCACCGGGTATTTCAACAGTGTTAACGGTAACAACTACGCCGTTATTTGTAAAAACTCAAATTTGTCATTTTCTTCACCCGACAGTTATTCTGTTATGGGGCCCACAAATGGCTGCGCCGTCGTACGAATATTCCCCGACAGAAAGAATATTCCACGACCAAACGAATATTCCCCGACAACAATGATTATTTTATAACCACTTGCTTAAAAAAAAATTCATATTTCACCCATAACTTTAAAATTTTATCAATTTAACCATTTACTGAATAGAAAAATTGAATACTTTTATTTCATAAAATTCGGGGTCTTACACCTGTCATACGGTATGTAATCCGCGTAGACAAGTTATTCCATCATATTAAAGGATAAATACGAAAAAAATAGTATTCCTTATGAATAGGAATGAAATAATATCCCTTACCTTAGTAGAAGACTGGATACTGTAATAGTGAAGTAGCAGAATATTTTTCTTCTTGCTCTCTATAGTTTCTCTTGTGAGTCTCAGTGAATTGGTGAGAATGAAAGAAGAATTAAACTTCTATTTATAGGAGAAATGACTAAATAATAACTAATTCACGAACGGTCCAGATTGATTTACTATTAGAATGGACGGTCCAGATTGATTACTATTAAAGCCATAATCGACGGTCCAGATTGATTTACTTTTAAAACCACCACCGACGGTCCAGATTGATTTACTTTTAAAACCACCATCGACGGTCCAGATTGATTTACTATCAAAACCACCACCAATGGTCCAGACTAATTTATTATTAAAACCACCACCAATGGTCCAGATTAATTTAACTTATTACACTTTAGTACCCATAAAGTTTTCCAAGTTTGCATTATTTCCCTCTAACTTTTGTAATTCACTTATCTTCAATAAACACATTCTTAATACTTCAACAATTATTCATCATTAATATTATAACTCACAATATTTAACAACCAGATCATTCCCAGGAAAGAGGGGGCTTTTCGATAAGGATTTTTCCCTATTGGCGCGCAATTAGGTGGCCAAACCTCTCATCGACAGAACTTTCTAGACATTGTCAATATTGCAAATAATAATATGAATAACTTTATTGTCTCAATTATTGATTTAATAAGTTAAAATATTATGCAGATGATACTGTGACAATAATTGAATAAAAAATATGAGAGATATTATGCAGCAATTACTGCAGCAATAATTGAGTATAACTGAGTGACTTCTTACGTAAGCATCAATAATCAATATAGTGTGCTACTATGCAACCATGCGTATTACTGTACTTTTACCACCGGGTAGTTCAACAGTTAACGGTAAAACTTTCGCCGTTATTTTTATAAAAAGATATTTCTGTCATTTTCTAACTCCGACAATAATTTCGTTGTGCAGTCCACCAATGATTGTGCCGTCGTACGAATATTTTCTGTTTAAAACGAATATTCTCCGACCAATCGAATATTTTATAACAACTTGCATACTTTGCAAAATTTATAAATATTACCCACAACTATAAAATTATATCAAAATCACACCATAATATTCAAAAATATATTTCGAGAAAAATTAATCTTTATGAAAGTTGGGGGATTACGAATACAACAAATAATATTCCTTACGAATACAACAAATAATATTCTTTACCTTAGTAGAAGACTGGATACTGCAATAGTGAAGTAGCAGAATTTCTCTTCTTCTTGTGCTCTATAGTTTCTCTCTCTGTAATTTCTCTTGTGAGTCTCAGTGAATTGGTGAGAATGAAAGAAGAATTAAGCTTCTATTTATAGAAGAATGGACTAAATAGTAACTGATTCACGAACGGTCCGGAATGATTTACTATTAGAACGGACGGTCCATACTGATTACTATTAAAACCACAACCGACGGTCCATATTGATTTACTTTTAAAACCACCACCGACGGTTCAGATTGATTTACTATTAAAACCACCATCGACGGTCCATATTGATTTACTATTAAAACCACCACCAACGGTCCATAAAATTAGTAAATCTTTACATGGAATACTAAGTTAAACTTATAACAAATGCCTCATAACAAATCCCTATATTTAAATCAAAAATTGAATAAATATTTATCACAAATTATTTATCTTTAATAAACACATTTTTAATATTTTAACAATTATTCATTATTAATATTATAACTCACAATATTTAACAACCAGATCATTCCCAAGAAAGAGGGGGCTTTCCGATAAAATTTTTTCTCTATTGGCGTGCAATTAGGTGACCAAACCCCTTTTCTCGACAGAACTTTCTAGACATCATCAATATTGTAAATAATAATATGAATAACTTTATCGTCTCAATTATTGATTTAATAATATAAAATATAATGTAGATGATACTGTGACAATAATTGAATCAATAATATGAGATAATATGCAGCAATTACTGTTGTAATAATTGAATAAACTGAGTGACTTCTTACGAAAATATCAATAATCAATACCGTGTGCTACTATGCAACCACACGTATTACTGTACTTTTATCACTGGGTATTCTAATAGTTAACGGTAAAACTTTCGCCGTTATTTTTATAAAAAGATATTTCTGTCGTTTTCTAACTTCGACAATTATTTCGTTGTGGGGTCCACTAACGATGGTATCGTCGTATGGATATTCCTTGAC
The DNA here is from genome assembly GCA_016801055.1 of Panax notoginseng. NCBI lineage: Eukaryota > Viridiplantae > Streptophyta > Magnoliopsida > Apiales > Araliaceae > Panax > Panax notoginseng. The sequence continues at coordinate 270,602,511 of CM029012.1, forward strand.
AAAAATAATATTCCCCGACCAAACGAATATTTTCCGACACAATGAATATTTTATATCAACTTGCTTACTTTAAAAAATTAATAAATATTACCCACAACTATAACATTATATCAAATTCACACCATAATATTCGAAAATATATTTCGAGAAAAATTAATCTTTATTTATGAAAGTTGGGGTCTTACAGTAGTGGTAATACTTGTTATTTAGTTTGAAAATGGGGAAAGGGTTCGAATCTTACAAAGTATTATTTGATAAATAATAGAGTGAGATAAATTATAAATAATTAGAAATTCACAATCTTACATTTGATCCCTCAAGTCTTATTTTTTTGTGATGACTTTGACAATCACAATAGATTATGTGTTACTGTTATTGTATTTATCATCACAAAAGCTTATGATGACTTTAACAATCACAATAGATTACGTGTTATAGTTATTGTATTTATCATCACAAAAGCACTAAGCGTTTGCGTGATTGCCAAAACCATCACGTAAAACCTTTTATGATGGGCGTATAAAAGGCGACAATTGACTTTTCGTGAAGGTTTTTCTACTTTTTTTGATGGATTTTGGCCATCACAAATGACTATTTTTTTAGTAGTGTTTTTGGAAAAAAATTTGGAGTCCAAATTAAATTTTAGTTTGAAATAAAGTACATGAGAGAGTAAAATTCATGTATTCTTTAATTTATATCTGTTAGTGCATGATTAATTAGCATATACAAAATTCAGTCACTTATTATTTAGGTTAGTAGCTAGATTTTTACATGTGACTGCTGTGGGCAAGAAAATTGTGCCTTGCCAGTTAGGGTTTCGTGTTGGCTGAGGAGGAGAGAAATTCACGAAGAGCACGAAATTGATTGGTTGATTGAAGAGGGGAGAACGATAGCTGGGCGATTACTCCAATGACGCGTGGCAGAACCCCTAGAATCCGGGAACCGTGTTAGGGTAGCAGGGATTCCAAGAGCCTTCTTGAGTCCTTCGAGTTGAGAGAATGTCCAAACCCCTTTTAGTGCTTTTAGGTGATATCTCCAAGTCTTTAAGTCACCAAAAGGGTCCTTTGATCTTCCAAGAGTCCAAGTCTTGAGTCTACAGAGAAGTCCCCTTCCCAATGGAATAGAAGTGGTATTTATAGGGTTCTCTAGAAAGTAGTCATGTGCAAGGCACATGCTTTCAGAAAAATTTTAGAAATACCCTTTAGTCATTAGAATAATACCCATATCGCCTTGCTCTTCTAGCCACCAATCCAATCCCTCAATCAATTCCCAAAATGAGACGCCTCCACAAGTCTTCTGCCTCAGGACCCGTGGAGGCTTCTCCCGGGTCTAGCATATTTATTTTTGACTTTTTTGTCTTCATTCTATTAGGTTATGCGAACCCTAATTTGCACATTTAATGAGGTCGTGGAACCCTAATTGTGCATTTAATTCAATTAGGTTGTAACACCCCAGTCCCACATCGAAAGATAGGAAAAAATTTGTCTGCATATAAAGAATTAAGTAACTACCAATAGTACCTTCAAGTCATGACCTTTTGGGAGCCTGTGGTGGGCTAAGATGACCCAAAAAGATGCTATTGGGCCAGTGGTTTGAGGCCTTATTTTGATGGATTTGATTCGATTAGGACTTGGGATTTGACCCGAGATTTGTTTCGGACTCGGGATTTGACCCGGATTGTTTCATATGGTATCAGAGCCGACTCTCGAAAGCTCGGGTCGGGTCATCCGATCGGGTTGCTGGAGGTGGGGACACGAAGGCTGGTGGTATTATCCCACAATGGAGAGATGGAGGTCCGGAGGTGGGGACACGAAGCCAGCCGGTATTATCCCACAATGGCTAGAGAGACAAAGATCTTTGGGCTGTGTGTGTGATCGGTTCTGACGGGGACGTCAGAAATTTAAGTGGGGGAGTTTGTAACACCCCAGTCCCACATCGAAAGATAGGAAAAAATTTGTCTGCATATAAGGAATTAAGTAACTACCAATAGTACCTTCAAGTCATGACCTTTTGGGAGCCTGTGGTGGGCTAAGATGACCCAAGAAGATACTATTGGGCTAGTGGTTTGAGGCCTTATTTTGATGGATTTGATTCGATTCGGACTTGGGATTTGACCCGAGATTTGTTCCGGACTCGGAATTTGACCCGGGTTGTTTCATAGGTCATGTGAACCTTAATTTTACACTTGGGCCCATATTTGCCCCCTGCGCGAGAGTCGCATTCTTAAATAGACGATCGTGTAAGAAATTGCAAGCCTTTGAATAATTTTGCGGGACTTCACTTTACAGGTTTTGAAGACAATAGTCCTAGTAGAGGAAACCCCTAGGGAGCCAAACTCTTAGGGTTAAATCCTAAAGAGGTAAAACCTAGCAGGGCACTTCCTGGGACAAATTGGGAAATTCTCCAAAAATCTTTCCATAGCTTGCCCAATATTTGTTTCCTTATTTTTCTGGAAATTGAAACAAGAAAACATAATCAAATATAAATAAAATTTAATCTAATAAAATCCTTCTTTTGGGTAAACTAAATCTTTCTAATAAAATCCTTCTTTTGGGTAAACTAAATCTTTCTTTTTTACTAACTCAAATTTGAATTTTTGGAAATAAAAAAAAACAAATTTGAATTTCATATTGGAAATAAAACCAAATCCGGATTTTTATGTTAAAAATAAAAAATCTTAATTTGATTTTGAAAACAAAAATTCAGATATACTAATATATTATTATTATTATTATTTTTATTTTATATATATATTTTTAAAGGAAATTAACAATTTTCAAAATCTTCCCTTGTTAGGAATAAAATTAAATCTTCTTTATATTTAGCAAATAATATCTTTAATATATTTCTATTTAAAAGCAAGATCGGATTCACTTATCTTTTGGAAACTCGATCAAATCTTTCCTTAATAGGAACATGGTAATTAAGTGCTTCTTTTTTGTTGTTGTTGTAAGTAGACTTTGAGGGCTATATGCACATTCCTTTGAAGCTCTTTGTTTTCTTCATCCTCGTCTTGCACATTTAACGCATCAATTTCTTGATCAATCGTCGTGCTACGAAGGTTCATCGTGTAAGGTAATCTTCAACTTCTCATCTGAATAATCCTCTGAAGTTATTTGGTGACGATTGGGCTCGTATTTCAAGACTTGATACCATGTCTTCTATGAGTATTATGAAACCCATATGCTAGATTTTCTATGTAGTCATCTCAAATAACTTTGTTAATGAATGGAATTACTGGGGTCCATTAGGCATATAATTCCATCTTCCCGAACCCTTATGTGTTCGCAGTAGGTCTTGCTTCATGTTATGTTCTTGCCACGAATTCGGAGATTATATTCCAAATAAAGAAAAACCAAACAAACTTCTTTATATTTGAATTCTTCTTGCTTCCTCTATTTGTCTTTTCAGCTAATTGTAGCATTTCTTCTATTTTTCAAGCCCCATCACCTTGATTATATCTTAGTTTTTTCCCTCGAAATTCGTTAGAAGAAGGCTATAATCTTCGCGGCGAAGGAGCATTCATTCCTAGCAGTTGATTGGTAGAGCAACATGACTTCAAAGGTATGAAGGGGAATAACCCCTAGGTAGTCGAGCCCCATAGGGGCCGAACCCTATAGGGCACCGAACCCTAGGGGGCGAACCCTATAATAATAATTTTTTTTAAGGCTGAAAGGAATAAGCCCTAGGTGGCCGAAGCCTACATAGCTGAACCCTAGGGGTCCTAGGCCAACAGAGCCGAACCCTAGGGGTCCTAGGATAATATGTAATTTTTTTTTAATTTTTTTTAAAGGGAGAAAGGAACAACTCTTAGGTGGCCGAAGCCTACATAGCCGAACCCTAGGGGTCCTAGGCCAACATGTAATTTTTTTTAAGGGAGAAATGAAAAACCCCTAGGGGTCCTAGGCCAACATGGCCGAACCCTATGGAGGAATTGAAGTTTAAATGAAAAAAAAATGAAGTTTTGGAGGAGCACTTACTATTTTGATCATAACTTTTGACTCGTTTGGAGTTTCGGGGCCCGTAATATATCAAAACGATCGTAACGACGAGCCCAACAAAAGTCATGGCCAACAACCATGACATATGTCATTATAAGTCCAAAAAAGGCTCCAGAGGATGCCTTTTGGATGTCCGATGTTTTTTCACAAATTTTCAGGAATTTTTTCTTGCATAAATGTACTCCCTAACTCTTTCTGACTTTGTTTCTTCTTCTTTTAAGGTGTTTTGAAGCTTAACTCTCGAACATTCCTCTTTACCATGGTGAGTACTTCAAGCTCAAATACTTTACTTAACATCCTTTCTTTGCTTTCTAGATCCCTTATGCTGAATTCTTTTTTCTTGCAGGCCCTCCCTATTGAACATTCTGCAGACTTGGAAACAACCAAGGAGGCCCCGTTTCTCAATGATTGGGGAAGGGCCACCCTCTTTGGTCTTTTCGACGTTGTTTGGGAGCAAGTCCAGACTTATAAGTGTACAATTCTTCCTCTGCCAGATAAGGAATGCTTGTTCCTATATGCAACGGCTTATGGAGGTTGGGATGACCTTCCCCATTCCGATCTCATTCCCCGTCTATGCATAGAAAAACATGAGTACTCTTTCAGTTCCCTTCACTTTTTGTCTGATTCATCTAGCCTCCTTTAAGAATGGCATCATTGGATCGACGAGGTACTTGGGAATGTTGACTATGTGGGTATACTAAAGAAAGAGCCGACATTCTTCAGTACATCAAGCTATGCAGGGACATTCGTATCCAACAGGGCCATGGTGCTTCTCTACATGTCATTTGTACCCAACAGGACATTCTTCATTCGTCATGGCTTGGGGGAAAGCACCTCTACTCTCACTACTAGAAAATCGACCTATAGCTACGGTCGGCGACCGTCGCTATAGGCCAAAAGACCGTCGCTAAAGGTATTAGCAACGGTCGCGGACCGTCGCCATAGATGCCGTCGGTAAATCTTTTAGCGACGATCTTTTAGCCTATAGCGACGGTCGGCGACCGTCTCTATAGGTCATGCCAAAACCGTGTATTAGATCTTTACCAACAGTCGTTGAAAGCTATTACTACGGTCAATGACCATCACTATAGCCTTTTTAGATTTCAAAAAAAATAAAATAATGCACATTTATTCCACAAACACAAATACAATATAAAATAAAACATAAAAATATATATATTATTTAAAATCATTCACAATACAACATTACAATATAATCGTTAGATAATTCATCTCCTAAAATATGATGAATATTATTATACCAAAATATAAAACTAATAACGTTTACCATCTTTCTTATAATACAATAATTCAGTGATATGTATCAGTGATATGTAGAAGAGCTAATACACACAATAATACATACTACAAAGCTAAGTTCTTATGTTGCACCATCACTTGTACCGAATGTGTGCACATGCAATTGCCTTGGTTTGTGCTGCAACAACCTCCATAGTAGATACTGATTCTCTCGTTGGTCTAAAATCTCCCCAACACATGTAATAACTTTCAGACCCTGAGAAAGAGCATACGCAACCTTATCTCCAACAAACTGAAACAAAAAATATTTGCACAAATATTTCCAAACTGAAACAAACTGATAAACTTGTGAAATCAATATTTATGGCAACATACAGCTTTACTGCTAATAAGTATACTAAACAAAGTAAAAAATGTAGTAATTAACAATCTGGAATAAATAATACAAAATTCAGATGCATTGATGTCAACAACTGAAAAATTAGCATTATAATGGCAGCAAAATATAATATAAATAAACTTTTATGGCAGAAAGATAATTTCTAAACTTGTGTTGCCACCCAGTTTCTCAATCTGGCTAGTTATAATGTTGAAATAACCTGCTCAGCCCAAGCTATAGCTCTAGAACCAAAAAATTATTCACATAAAGATAATGTTTGAACTATATCACATGAATAGTTGTTCCAGACTAGAAAGGGACCAAATGTAGTACCTTTATCAACAATTGTGTAAAGTGTCCCAAATCAGCAAATATAGCTTCTGAACCTGAAAGAAAAATTTTGTCTCAAGAATGGACCCTTGTCATTTGTGATTGTAATCTTTTCAGATTTACCTGAGGCCTTGTCTTCAGCCTTGACATTCAGAATCCCGTTGGCATCAACCTCAAATGTGACTTCAATTTGAGGAGTTCCTCTGCTCAACAATAATAATAATCATTGTAAGGAAATAGGGAGTCCAAACTTAAAAAGATATCTCTAGAAATATGTTGAAATAGATACCTTAGAGCTGGAGCTATTCCAGTTAAATCAAATTTCCCAAGTAGCCTACAATCTTTTGTAAGACTCTTTTCACCTTCAAATACCTGTTACAAAGTTGAGCTCAAATCAGAACAAATGCAACCAACTAATTTCAGCTAGAACCTCTTGAAGACCTCCATGTCTAGTGTATGTAGCTTCTAGTATGTGACAGTTTCAGATTCTACCATTGTAAGAAGATAGAGTACCTGAATGGAGACAGTAGTCTGCTGATCCTGATAAGTGGTAAAAGTTTGAGACTTTTTGGTTGGGATAACTGTGTTTCTAGGAATTAACTTGGTCATCACTCCACCAACAGACTCAATGCCAAGAGTGAGAGGGGCCACATCCAAGAGAAGACTATCTGATTGAAAGCATCAAGAGTCATCAGTCACTTTCATTCTGAAGATTTATAACTAAACATAATTATATAATTATTTCTAAAAATACATCCTATTAAGAGTGATACCTTTTGTTTCATCTCCACCCTCTTCACTTAAGATGCCTCCTTGTACAGCAGCACCATAAGCAACAGCTTTATCAGGGTTAACTCCTTTGTTAGGCTCATTGCCATCAAAATAATCCTTTAGAAGCTGTTGGACTTTAGGAACTCTGGTACTGCCACCAACAAGTACAATTTCATCAATTTGACGTTTCTCAAGTCCAGCATCCTCCATGGCCTTCTTTACAGGTCCCATGGTCTTTTTGAATAGATCACTGTTCAACTCCTCAAAATGAGCTCGGGTAAGTGGTTCAGATAAATCAACACCATCGAATAGTGATTCAATCTCTACTCGGACTTGATGTTGGCTGCTCAAAGCTCTCTTAGCACGTTCAGTTTCCCTTCTCAGTTTCCCAAGAGCTCTGTTGTCCTTGCTGATATCCTTCCCATGCTTCTTCTTGATCAACTTCATAAAGTACTCCATGATTCTCTGATCAAAATCCTCACCTGCATGAAAATAAACATACTGAGTTCTCGGTGAATTATAACATGCCAGATTTATCATGCAATATGAACTTCAGTCCATCACTAAGCCAAGCAAAACAATATCTATGATAAGTTGGTAATCATTTCAAATACGAGCATTTTCAAAAAAAGTATATTGCAACTGACCGTAGTACGTACCAAAGAGAAAGAAATCCAAACTAGAAAGAAATCTAGAAAAGGAAAACTTAATAATAGTCTTCTGTGCGTAATCAACTGCAGACTTCGGATTATTAGGAAAAGTCTGTAATTTAACTAACAAATTTCACTAAAATGTTACTGACAATAGATGTACTAATTCATATATCTTCACAGACTGTTCTAGAAAACTTCAACTCATACAAATGCTAAGAAGAATGCACTTTTTCCTTTTGTTCAGAAAAGTTTAAGTAAATTGTGCATACCAGAGCCAAAGCATATTGTACAAGGTAATTGTGGTAAGCTGTTCCTTCAGGCTGCAAAATATGAAGCATATTAGATATTATAATCTGAGGACAGAAGCATCAATTATAGTATACCTAAAGCAATAGCCACAGCTGCACCCCTGAACTGGGTTAGCAAGTCCTTACTCTCTGAAGGGTCTCTATAGTTCTTAGTCCAGGATGACATTATAATGGCCATACCAATTACAAGAAAGCATGCAGCAGCATCAAAGGGTGCAACAGGCCCGAGATTAAGGGTATCAACTAGCAGATTTCCAAACAACCCGGAGATTATAGCAACAAGACCATTTCCAAGAAATATAGCCTTGGAGAAAGTTAGCGAGAGCCATTGTAGATCAAAGTTCCTCTACAGAAATAAGAAGAAAACAAGGATCAACATTCATCATCAAAATGGGGAGGTAGACTACGTGACTAGTTCTACCTGTTAAGACTCGCGAGTTCTCTTCACACTCGAAATAACAAAAGATAGATAAGAACTACAATGAAAGTATAAAACAGGTAAGAAGTACTAATATCAGAAAGAAAACATAAGACAAACAACATGCTATGAATTACTATCAAAGTCTATTAGTTACTCTCTAAAGGTAGGATCACCCTCCCTCAATGTCCTATGAATTACTATCAAAGTCTTTATTGCAACCTGTTAACAATCACAAGGAACAAAAAAGTATAATTCCAGCTTCAATATAAATTATGAAGTTGATATATAAGCATTTTCTTATTTCTGCGTACTCCAGCTTCAATATAATTCCCCTTTTCTGAAAAAAAGTATATCTAATCCTATCTTTTCTACCATAACCAAACCTTCCATCTACCTGGGTTTTCCCTTTTATCATAACCAAGAGAGAAATTGGGGGTTCTTATTTTCAGTTGTATAATAAAAATTAAAACACAAACAGTATATTACAGTCAACAAGTAAGAAAGTACTCCCTATAAGTATAACTCAGTAGGAACAATTCTGAGCTACTTTTTATTTTTTTTCCTAAAATACAGAAATTATTACTGTTTATTCAGTCAATTACGATAGTGAAATTTTCAACGGAAATAAATTGAAAACATGGTGATTTCAAGGTCGATACCACTGGTGGATTCGGTGATGATGCAAGTGATATCGTTGAGAGGAGGAAGAGGTAAAGGATTATGCAAATGGCTGGCCTGTATTCTCTGAAATAGCATTTCGTAAATCAAATTTAACCATCCTCTCATCCATTCTATCCATCCCAAGCCCTCTTTCTTCTTCACAGTACCAGCCTCTCTCCTTCCACCGATTTCTATCTTTAACAAATCTATAAAGGTTTGATTTACTGCACAAAAAATTGAAATAATTAAACAAAAAAAAAACCCTAAATTTTGCTCTAACAGATCGATTAGCAAATAATAGATTGACAAAAAGTATAGATCGAGGATTGCGTCTTCATCTTCTTTACCGGTAGTGACGACGACCGCTTCTGGCCTTACTATCAGAAGGACTTGTGCTTCAGTATCTTCATCTTTGTCGGTAACATTTTCTTCCTCTTCTCTTTGCTCTGAATCGTTGTTGGCCATCTAGGGGTTGGGTAAAATGATTTTGTCTTATGAGATTTACGGTTGGGTATATGAGAGATTTAGGGATGGCTCAGATTTAGAGGACTTGAGAGGGATCGAGTTTTTGGGGAAAAAAATTAGTATACTGATAACTTTAGCTAAGACTTCAGTTTTTAGAGCCTAAAAATAATGGAGGGAGTAAATTCAGTTTGTAGCGAAATTCCCATTAGCTACGGCCAAATAACAGGCCTCGGTATAGGGCTTATGTCTATAGCGGTGGTCAAGCGGCGACCCTCGCAATAGAGCTCTGTTTTCTCTCTATATCGACGGCCAGTCCGTGACCGTTTCTATAGACACCCTATACCGACGATTTCGTCCCGACCGTCGCTATAGCTCGTCGCTATAGATTAAATTTCTAGTAGTGTCTGGAGGACGTCTATGTCATGTACCAATCTACCAGTAAACATTTGCTCCCTGCGTATGAGTCACGCTTTTGGTGAGATGATAGCGCAAAATATTGTAAGTGTTGAAGTCTTGATTCCAGTGTCTAAACACTTCGCGGGGCTTGATGTTTTGTGAACCTCACCAACGAAAGTCCTAGGAGAGGGAACCTCTAGGGGAGCAAATCCTAGAAGGGCGAACCTTAGAGGAGCTCTCCTGGGATATTTTGAAAATCTTCGATCTAATCCTTCTTACCCTCTCTTGGAATTTCTCTTTTCTTTAGAATCAAGAAGTCATTGAGAACCAAATCCGTGAAGTCCATGAAGGCCTGAAAGCCTCGAAGGCTTGATAGCCTCGAAGACCTGCTGATAGTTTCGAAGGCCTGATAGCATCGAAGACCTGATAGCATCGAAGACCGGAAGATACCCTTGAAGACCTACTGATAACTTTGAAGACATGCTAATAGCCTCGAAGGCCTGATAGCCACGAAGACCAAGCTTTAGGTATTCCTCTCTCTTCAATTCGACAGGTCATGACCTTTAGATCATGAACTTTCGTAGTTTTTTTTTCATTTCCTGTATCAGAAAATCATGTGCATATATTTCATACAAACTAACACTTGAATCTATACTTTTCTTTTCTTTCTTTTTTATAAATCAGAAGAAATAATTAAGTATAAGTGAAAGTTTGACAAATTTATTGATAATCAAATTGCTTTTAACGAAAAGTATAATGTCTCATATAAATCTTGCTTTTGTCGTCGAAAGCATAACGTTCACCACTTTTAGAGATAAAGTGTAACTTTTTTCGGGGTTGAGAGCTTATACTCAGGCGCCTCAATTACTTTTATTAAAGTTGAAAGTATAACTTTTTGGGTCTGAGGACTTATAGTCAGGTGCCTCATTCACTTTTAATGATAAAGTGTAACATTCATTCGGGTGCCTCGTCACTTGGGTCGTCTAATTTCTTGGCAAGTGCAGTCTACGAGGACTTGAAATCGGGTACCTCGTCACTTGGGTCGTCCAATTTCTTAGCAAGTGCAGTCTACGAGGACTTGAAATTGGGTATCTCGTCACTTGGGTCGTCCAATTTCTTGGCAAGTACAGTCTACGAGGACTTGAAATCGGGTACCTCGTCACTTGGGTCGTCCAATTTTTTGGCAAGTGCAGTCTACGAGGACTTGACCACCATTTAGAGTGGCCCACCATCTTGGGTGGGTTTTTTTTTATTCGTCAATTCTTATGCCTCCTCCCTTGGTCATCCAATTGCTTGGCAAGGGATATTCCTGAGGGCTTAAACCACCATTTTTGGTGGACCACCATCTTGGGTGGATTTTTAATTCGTTTGTAGTTCAGAGTTTTTCGATGGTACGCAGAGCCAGTATTTGAGTTCTTAACTTTCGGGACTGCACCATGGGTGATAGTGTTGCACGTTTCTTCTCCTAGTTCAATCTCCCCGGCCGCCAGTTTCTCATGGTATATCCTCCACAGGCTGTAATAGTCCATAGTGGAATGTCCTGCGTATTGGTGGTATACACAGAAGTCTGGTCTTCTTTTCATTTCTTCCGTTAAAACAAACCGGGGCCTTGGAGGTTTCACCACTCCGTGCTCGACCCATTGTTCATACAGGGTCCTAAATGCCTTCTCGCTGCATGTAATAGCCTTCGGAACTGGCATTCTGGTATACTTGTCCCCATGCTTTTCTCTGCTTCGTTCAAATTTATCATTCTTCTCCCTCTTGTCTCCTTGTGGTTTGGACTGAGAATCCACCAAAGCCACAGTTGCTGTCCTCTTGCTCTTCCATGTATCCATCGCATGGCTGGTGGAAAATGTCATGATTCCCCCCAAGTCTTGTGCAAAAGATGAGAGGGTCGCAAATGACTCACACGCCTTGGTAATGAGGTGGGGCTTGAAGGCGTCTAAAGCACCATTGTTGCATATGCTAACCAAGTTCTTTTCTTCAATTGGCTCTGCACACTTCTGTTGTGACGCCCCCAAAAATAGGTATACATCACCCATCTTGGGTCGCCAGATACATGGTACAGAATTCAAATACAACTTACTAATACAACTGTCGTGCACAATACGACAAAATATAAACTGTGAGTTTGAATACAAATATTATCTTCTAGAGAGTATCCATACTCAAAAGGAGTCCTCATTACAATTATTATCACACTATTACATAGAATAGTGAGGACTACTAATACTATCATCTGGTCCATTACTCCGTTCCCCGACTCGTCCCAGCTATATTCTCATGTCCTGAAGAGAACAGTGAAAGAAAGGGTGAGCTCAACTAGCCCAGTAAGAAATATTATGACTAAGATAATGCAGAATAAATTATCATTAGCCTTCAACAGTGTTAAACTGATAAAATATAACGAACATCAAGTTTAACTGCAGCGGAACAAGCAATCCATTAAAAGAGTCAAGTAGAAAATAAAATCTAATATCTTCTATGATTTAAAAGGTTTTTCAACACTGTTATCGCTGAGACTCAGCTTAATAAAATAATCCACATCATCGAATCACCCCTGCACTACAGCCAAGGATATTCGTGTATTCATTAATGGTCATGATCATGCCAACAACTGTCCATCAATGCACTACGGGCCAATGAGGACTTTTACCACATCATTTGTAACATTACGGTCATGATTATACCGAATAATCCCTGGTCATAATCATACCAAGTCCATCTATGCACTATAGGCCACAGATGACTTTCAACATTTTATAAACATGAGGATGATGACAATGATATAAGAATTCAATAAAACAAGTTCAAGAATTAATTTATCCAAGAATTAACAACATCCAAATTGTCAACATGATACTACTTTGTGGAGTAAAATTCAAGAATACTTAGAAGAATATTTTCATGAAAAGATACTGGATGAACCGCAATTATCAAGGATATTCCAATAATTTCATGGAGTATAGAAGTTAAAACTTAACCAACTGAGTATAATAAAGAATGAAATAATAAAAGAAATTACCCGGCATGCGATAGACTGCACAGACATATTATTCCAACAGAATAATAAATAATGGAACCAGGTCCGGCGTAAACGCACAGACAGGATATTCTGACAGAATAATAAATAATGGAACCAGGTCTGGCGTAAACGCACAGACAGGATATTCCGACAGAATAATAAATAATGGAACCAGGTCCGGTGTAAAACACACAGACATGATGTTCCAATAGAATAATAACAAGACGGAACCAGGTCCGGTGTAAAACACACAGACAGGATGTTCCAACAGAATAATAATAAAAACGGAACCAGGTCCGGTGTAAAACACACAGACATGATGTTCCAACAGAATAACAGAAGAATATCACCAAGTATAGGGTAGACCGCGTATACAGGTTATTCCAACAGAATAATAAAAAATAAAATAACAACAATTCTCTTAATGAATAAGAAAGAATAACACCCCTTACCGTTTTAAAGAAGAGTTGAAATAAGGAAGTAGTTAAGTAGCAGAATACTTTTCTTTTCTCTCTCTATAGTTTCTCTTTATAGTTTCTCTCTCTAGAGTTCAGTGAATTCGTAAGAAATAATGAAGGAATGAGCTGCTATTTATAGAAAAATAGAATGCATAGTAACTAATCCATGAACGGTCCAGATTGATTACTTTAATCTGATGGTCCATATTTAAAGAAAAATCTTTTAAATAAAATATAATATATTCTATTTATAGAATAACTTTAATAAAGTATTCTGTTTTATATAAAAAGATGTTTCTGTTTTATTACGTTAATAATACGAATAAAACAAAACGTCATTATCGCTAAATAATTTATATTATTAACTGATAATAATTGAATCAAACTGAGTGACTTCTCACATAAGCATTAATAATCAATACCGTGTGCTACTATGCAACCAAACGTATTATTGTACTTTTACTACCGAGTAGTTCAACAGTATCAATGGTAAAACTTCCGCCGTTATTTTTAATAAAATATTTTTATCGTTTTCTCAATTCGACAATAATTTCGTTGTGGGGTCCACCAATGATTGTGCCGTTGTACGAATATTCCCTGTTAAAACGAATATTTCCCGACCAATCGAATATTATATAATAACTTGCGTACTTTGCAAAATTTATAAATATTACCCGCAACTATAACATTATATCAAATTAACTCCATAATATTCAAAAATGATATTTATAAAAAATTCGTCTTTATTTATAAAAGTTGGGGTCTTACAACCTCCCCTTCTTATGAAATTTCGCCCTCGAAATTAGGGTACGTACCTGGTATGTCGAAGAGGTAAGGATACCTTGATTTCATTTCAGATTCTAACTCCCAAGTCATGTCCTCAACATCGTGGTTTCTCCACAAAACTTTGACTTGAGGTATAACCTTGGAGTGTAGAATATGTTCCTTCTTATCCAAGATTTGAACAGGAACTTCTTCATACGTTAAATCTTCTGCTATTTCGTCCGGTTCTAACTCAATAATATGGTTCGGGTCTTCCACATATTTACGTAACATGGATATGTGAAAAACGTTATGAACACGAGACATACTTGGTGGTAAAGCGAGTCTATAAGCCACAGTTCCTACTCGATCGAGGATTAAAAATGGACCGATGAATCGAGGATTGAGCTTTCCTCTCTTTCCAAATCTCGTAACTCCTTTCCATGGAGCAACACGTAAGAACACATGATCTCCTATATCAAATTTCACGTCCTTTCGATGAAGATCAGCATAACTCTTTTGTCGATCTTGTGAGGTTTTTATACGTTGTTGGATCGTTTGAATCTTTTCTGTAGTCATACGTACCAACTCCGGTTCCAACAACGTTGCTTCACCCACCTCATCCTAGCATACTGGAGAACGACATTTTCTTCCATACAACGCTTCGAATGGAGCCATGCCAATACTTGCTTGATAACTGTTGTTGTAGGAAAACTCCACCAATGGTAAGAACTTGTCCCAACTTCTCTTGAAGTCAAGGACACAGAGTCTTAATAAATCTTCTAGAGTTTGAATAGTCCTCTCTATTTGTCCGTTCGTCTGAGGATGATATGCCGAACTATATCGTAAATCCGTGCCCATAGCTTTTTGTAAACTAACCCAAAATTATGAAGTGAATCTTGGGTCTCGATCAGAAACTATGGATACTAGCATACCATGCAGTCTTACAATCTCGTTTATGTACATACGAGCAAGACGTTCAAGTGTATAAGTTTCTTGTATCGATAAGAAATGAGCAGACTTGGTCAATCTATCAACAATGACCCAAATCGCATCTATACCTTGAGAAACCTTAGGAAGACCGGTAACGAAATCCATGGTAATGTGCTCCCACTTCCATTCTGGAATTTCAAGTGGTTGTAATGGACCTTTTGGTACTTGATGCTCCGCTTTGACTCATTGACAAGTTAGACACCTTGAGATAAACAACGTTATCTCTCTCTTCATATTGCTCCACCAAAATGTATGACGAAGATCATGATATATTTTGGTACTTTCAGGATGGATTGCAAACGGTGTATTGTGCACCTCCATCATGATTTCATACTTTAAATCAGGGTTGTTAGGAACACAAAGTCTGGAGTTGACTCGAAGTATTTCTTCTTCATCGATTCTTGCTTCCGGCATAGCATCTTCTTGCACTTTCTTCCTCATACGCATCAGCTCCAGGTCTGTAGCTTGAGCAGCCTTAACTTTATCAATTAAAGTCGGTTCTACTCGTATATTCGCCATCATCACGTAGGTCCCTGGAGTCTTTAACTCTATCTCCATCCTTTGTAAGTCACACAAAATGGGCCTTTGTGTTGACAATATTGCACTCGTACTTGCATATGATCTTCTAGTCAATGCGTCAGCTACCACGTTCGCTTTTCCAGGATGGTATTGAATGGTATGATCATAATCTTTCAACAGTTCAAGCCAACGTCGTTGTCGCATGTTGAGTTTCTTTTGAGTGAAGAAATATTTGAGGCTTTTATGATCCGTAAAGATCTCCACCTTCTCCCCATACAAGTAATGCCTCCAAATTTTAAGTGTAAAGACAACTGCTGCCAACTCTAGATCATGAGTAGGATAATTCCTCTCATATTCCTTGAGTTGTCTTGATGCATAGGCTATGACTTTTTCATGTTGCATGAGAACGCATCCCAACCCTTTGCTCGAAGCATCATTGTAGATGACAAATCCCTTTGAGCCAGATGGTATTGTTAGAACAGGTGCTGAAATGAGTCTCCTCTTGAGTTCTGGAAAACTCTTCTCACATTCTTCGCTACAACCGAACTTTGTATCTTTCCGAGTCAGCTGAGTTAATGGAGTAGCGATTCGAGAAAATCCTTCCACGAATCTCCGATAATAACCAGCTAAACCAAGAAAGCTACGTACTTCGGTCACTGATTTAGGTTGCTCCCAGCTTTGAATAGCTTCAATCTTTGCCGGGTCAACCGATATTCCACGACTTGATACTACGTGCCCAAGGAATGCTACCTCCTCCAGCCAGAACTCGCATTTCTTCAACTTGGCATAAAGCTTGTATTCACGAAGCTTTTGGAGTACCAGCCTCAAGTGTTGCTCATGATCTTCACGACTTTTAGAATAAATAAGGATGTCATCAATAAAGACGACCACAAAGTGATCCAAATATTCCTTGAATACCCGGTTCATCATATCCATGAAGACAGTAGGAGCATTAGTCAATCCAAAGGACATGACTAGGAATTTATAATGTCCGTACCGAGTTCTGAAAGCCGTCTTTGGAATATCCTTAGTTCTAACCTTCAGCTGATGATATCCAGAATGAAGATCGATCTTTGAAAAGAATTGTGCTCCTTGCAACTGGTCAAACAGGTCATCAATACGTGGCAATGGGTACCTGTTTTTGATGGTGACATGATTCAACTCCCGATAATCAATACAAAGTCGCATACTTCCATCTTTCTTCTTCACGAATAACACATGAGCACCCCAAGGAGAAGTACTAGGACGAATAAAGCCAATATCTAACAATTCCTGCAGTTCGATCTTTAACTCCTGAAGTTCAATAGGAGCCATTCGATATGGGGCTTTGGAAATGGGTTTTGTACTGGGTTCAAGGTCGATACAAAATTCAATTTCACGCTCTGGGAGTAGGCCAGGAAGTTCTTCAGGGAATACGTCAGGGAATTTATAAACAATAGAAATATCATTCAAAACTGACGTATTTTTGTTTAGATCCGTGACATGAGCTAAGAAAACTTGACATCCGTTTTTCAATAAACGAATAGCTTTATGGCTTGAGATGACAGAGATTGATTTTAATGGTTTGGTTGCTTGAATTTGCATAATAGGTCGATTAGGAATATGAAAGCTAACAACCTTACGAAAATAATCAATTTTTGCATGATGAGTAGTTAACCAATCAATCCCTAGAATCACGTCAAATGCAAGTATTTTTAATAAAATAAGATCGACATGTAATGTGTGAGTACCAACTTGAACCAAACAAGACTTATAAATCGTGGATGTAATGAAGGTTTCCCCCAATGGAGTTTCAACAGATAAGTCAAAGTCTAATTTCTCCGGAGTCAAATTTAATCGATGAACGCAAGTAGGAGAAATAAAAGAATGGGTAGAACCGGTATCAAATAAGGTATAGACTTCGTTAGAGTTTATGATAAGCTTACCCGTGATGACGTCATTCGGGTTCCTTGCTTTCTGGGAGGTCACAACAAACGCTCTCCCTTGCACTACCGGTTTTGACTTTTCTGGGACGGCCTTTGGTGTCTCCATCTTGGCTGAACTTATTTTTGGTAAACGACAAAATCGAGCTACATGACCTTCTCTTCCACAATTATAACATGCTTTAGACGGCATCGCGCAGTTTGGACTGATGTGCCCCTCCCCTCCGTATTTGAAACATATGATAGGTGGTCATTCTCCTTCTTTAACAACGGGTGCTGGTGCTGAAGTCTTTCCATCATTGTTAAATCTCCTCTTCTTGAAATGACCATTCTTATTATTTTGGCCCTGATTACCACCGAAGTGGTTATCATTTCTGGCCTGTTGATTCCCTCTACGCTTGTTATCACCGCTTCGATGACTACTCTCACTGGTATTATCATTTTGCCGACTGCTCTCTTTTGGTTGCGTTGACTCGTTATCGCGCTCCACTAACTGAGCCCTATTCACAACATCTGAATACAAACACAGTTTATGAGAAATAAGATGTTGACGTATCTCAGGTTTTAAACCTCACAAAAATATTCGCGTCATTCGCTCTTCATTATCCACCAAGTGGGACGCAAACCGGGACAACTCAACAAATTTAGCCTCATACTGCGACACGGTCATATTATTCTGCTCCAATTTGATGAACTCCACCTCCTTCATGTGACGAACACTTTCGGGAAAGTATTTGTCATTGAACAGCTCTTGGAACTTCTCCCAAGACATCTTCAGTGCGGCAGGTTGAGTACGCTTAATCGATTTCCACCAGTAATCTGCCTCTCCTCGCAACATAAAGGCAGCAAAGGGAACCTTTTGCTCCTCGGAGCATCCCAAGACATCAAATATCTTGGTGATCTACTTTATCCATGTTTCCGCTATAAGTGGTTTTGGCTCTCCCTTAAACTCCGGTGGTCCCAGCTCCTTGAACTGTTTAGCGGTGACCGTCCGAGAGTTTTCAGTGTTTCCACCTATATCGACGGCCAGTCCGTGACCGTTTCTATAGACACCCTATACCGACGATTCCGTCCCGACTGTCGCTATAGCTCGTCGCTATAGATTAAATTTCTAGTAGTGTCTGGAGGACGTCTATGTCATGTACCAATCTACCAGTAAACATTTGCTCCCTGCGCATGAGTCACGCCTTTGGTGAGATGATCGCGCAAAATATTGTAAGTGTTGAAGTCTTGATTCCAGTGTCTAAACACTTCGCGGGGCTTGATGTTTTGTGAACCTCACCAACGAAAGTCCTAGGAGAGGGAACCTCTAGGGGAGCAAACCCTAGAAGGGCGAACCTTAGAGGAGCTCTCCTGGGATATTTTGAAAATCTTCGATCTAATCCTTCTTACCCTCTCTTGGAATTTCTCTTTTCTTTAGAATCAAGAAGTCATTGAGAACCAAATCCGTGAAGTCCATGAAGGCCTGAAAGCCTCAAAGGCTTGATAGCCTCGAAGACCTGCTGATAGTTTCGAAGGCCTGATAGCATCGAAGACCTGATAGCATCGAAGACCGGAAGATAGCCTTGAAGACCTACTGATAACTTTGAAGACATGCTAATAGCCTCGAAGGCCTGATAGCCACGAAGACCAAGCTTTAGGTATTCCTCTCTCTTCAATTCGACAGGTCATGACCTTTAGATCATGAACTTTCGTAGTTTTTTTTTCATTTCCTGTATCAGAAAATCATGTGCATATATTTCATACAAACTAACACTTGAATCTATACTTTTCTTTTCTTTTTTTTTTTTATAAATCAGAAGAAATAATTAAGTATAAGTGAAAGTTTGACAAATTTATTGATAATCAAATTGCTTTTAACGAAAAGTATAACGTCTCATATAAATCTTGCTTTTGTCGGCGAAAGCATAACGTTCACCACTTTTAGAGATAAAGTGTAACTTTTTTCGGGGTTGAGAGCTTATACTCAGGCGCCTCAATTACTTTTATTAAAGTTGAAAGTATAACTTTTTGGGTCTGAGGACTTATAGTCCGGTGCCTCATTCACTTTTAATGATAAAGTGTAACATTCATTCGGGTGCCTCGTCACTTGGGTCGTCCAATTTCTTGGCAAGTGCAGTCTACGAGGACTTGAAATCGGGTACCTCGTCACTTGGGTCGTCCAATTTCTTAGCAAGTGCAGTCTACGAGGACTTGAAATTGGATATCTCGTCACTTGGGTCGTCCAATTTCTTGGCAAGTGCAGTCTACGAGGACTTGAAATCGGGTACCTCGTCACTTGGGTCGTCCAATTTCTTGGCAAGTGCAGTCTACAAGGACTTGACCACCATTTAGAGTGGCCCACCATCTTGGGTGGGTTTTTTTTTATTCGTCAATTCTTGTGCCTCCTCCCTTGGTCATCCAATTGCTTGGCAAGGGATATTCCTGAGGGCTTAAACCACCATTTTTGGTGGACCACCATCTTGGGTGGATTTTTAATTCGTTTGTAGTTCAGAGTTTTTCGATGGTACGCAGAGCCAATATTTGAGTTCTTAACTTTCGGGACTGCACCATGGGTGATAGTGTTGCACGTTTCTTCTCCTAGTTCAATCTCCCCGGCCGCCAGTTTCTCATGGTATATCCTCCACATGCTGTAATAGTCCATAGTGGAATGTCCTGCGTATTGGTGGTATACACAGAAGTCTGGTCTTCTTTTCATTTCTTCCGTTAAAACCAACCGGGGCCTTGGAGGTTTCACCACTCCGTGCTCGACCCATTGTTCATACAGGGTCCTAAATGCCTTCTCGCTGCATGTAATAGCCTTCAGAACTGGCATTCTGGTATATTTGTCCCCATGCTTTTCTCTGCTTCGTTCAAATTTATCATTCTTCTCCCTCTTGTCTCCTTGTGGTTTGGACTGAGAATCCACCAAAGCCACAGTTGCTGTCCTCTTGCTCTTCCATGTATCCATCGCATGGCTGGTGGAAAATGTCATGATTCCCCCCAAGTCTTGTGCAAAAGATGAGAGGGTCGCAAATGACTCACACGCCTTGGTAATGAGGTGGGGCTTGAAGGCGTCTAAAGCACCATTGTTGCATATGCTAACCAAGTTCTTTTCTTCAATTGGCTCTGCACACTTCTGTTGTGACGCCCCCAAAAATAGGTATACATCACCCATCTTGGGTCGCCAGATACATGGTACAGAATTCAAATACAACTTACTAATACAACTGTCGTGCACAATACGACAAAATATAAACTGTGAGTTTGAATACAAATATTATCTTCTAGAGAGTATCCATACTCAAAAAGAGTCCTCATTACAATTATTATCACACTATTACATAGAATAGTGAGGACTACTAATACTATCATCTGGTCCATCACTCCGTTCCCCGACTCGTCCCAGCTATATTCTCATGTCCTGAAGAGAACAATGAAAGAAAGGATGAGCTCAACTAGCCCAGTAAGAAATATTATGACTAAGATAATGCAGAATAAATTATCATTAGCCTTCAACAGTGTTAAACTGATAAAATATAACGAACATCAAGTTTAACTGCAGCGGAACAAGCAATCCATTAAAAGAGTCAAGTAGAAAATAAAATCTACTATCTTCTATGATTTAAAAGGTTTTTCAACACTGTTATCGCTGAGACTCAGCTTAATAAAATAATCCACATCATCGACTCACCCCTGCACTACGGCCAAGGATATTCGTGTATTCATTAATGGTCATTGTGACGCCCCCAAAACAGGTCCAATCCATCCAACCCATTCTGAGTCGCCAAATACATGGTACAGAAAATAACTACAACTTTATTATTACAATTGTCGTACAAAATACGACAACACATATACTGTGAGTTTAAATACAAATATTGTCATCTAGACAGTATTCATACTCAATTAAGTCCTTATTATACTTATTGATACACTATTTTACAAAATAGTGAGGACTACTAAAATAACTGTCTTGAACCATCATTCCACACCCCGACTAGTACTCGCTACATTCTCGCCTCCTGAGAAGAAAATGGAACAATAAGGAAAAGGATGAGCTCAACTAGCCAAGTAAAGAATATTATGACTAAGATAATATACAACAAATTATCGTTAGTCTTCAACAGGGAAAAATCTAATAGAATACAATAGACAACAAATTTTAAATCAACAACTGCAGCGGAAACATCAATTCATTAGAAGAGTTAAGTAGAGAATGCAAACTACTATCTTCTATATATGAATTTAAAAGTTCATCGTCGATATTTTATCCCTGTAACATCAATCAATATATATCTGGAATCAAATATTCATCTTTACACTACAGGCCAAAGATATTCATCAGTTGGTCATGTTCACCTCAACACCTGCTCATTTTTACACTACGGGCCAAAGATATTCATCATAAAATCATCAATCTTTGCACTACAGGCCAAATATATTCATCAGAAATCATCAATCTTTGCACTACAGGCCAAAGATATTCAGTAACATCATCATTTAGGACTGAGGATGATGAAAAATATTTTTAAGGAAACGAATCCAGTGAAACAAAATAATAAATATTAAGGATTCGTATTTCAGCTATTCCATGTCCAAAAATACCTCATAAATAATCATAGTGGAGTAAAATTCAAGAATGATCAAAACATGGATACAATCAAAGCTAGTATCCAGAATAGATATTTTGGACGAAAAGAAGAAAATTTCATTTTTCGGTGAATAGTAACTCGTGAATAGTAACTCGTGAATAGTAACTCATGAATAGTAACCCTGACATAAAAGGTTCCAAATTTGATAAAAAGTTCAGATCAATACTTCGGCATAATGGTATTGAAGAAAATAATATCATTTAAGAAGAAATAACATCCCTTACCTCAGCAAAAATAGTACTTCTAGTTGAAACACCGGATATAGGCTATGACTTGAACTTGCACCGTATAGCAATACTCAAAGTATTAGAATACTCACAAGAATACGCTCGATATAGAGAGAGAAAGAGAGAGAAACTTGTGTTTCTGGTGTGATTTTCAATTCTAACCTAAGCACCCTATTTATAGGAAAATGCTTAGAACACCAAAGCAGAAAATTGAATATAATAATATTATATTTACAAAATTGTCAAGCCCACCTAAGAAATCTGATTTTAGATCATGTATAACACATGTGAGCCACTCAATTGCAACAAAAAACGTTTTTCTTAAAAAAAACATTTTAAACTCCAAAAAGCAATTATTTCGAAACTTCAGAACTTCAATAATTCATAATAAATAGTCCTTTTATCAAAAAATTCGAATCTCGCGAGTTTTTATAGGAAATTCAATTCTCTACAACTTTACAGAAGAAAGTTTTTCCAAATTCCAAACAGAAATTGATCGAAATCCACAAACGGGCGATTTTACAGTCAATAATAAATTTTCGGTCAAGAATTGTGTCCACTAACACACAAAACATGTGTTAATCATTTAATACCACAAAAATACTCTTCCTCCTCATATACTCATATATCCCACATTCATTATAAAAATATCATCATCAATATATTATTAAAATAATATATTTAAATGAATTATTTTATCAGAAAAAGATAAAATATTAATTTTCAACAATTGTCACATTAAAAATTTTCTCCATCTATATCCACATAAAATCACTATTTTTCTCATCATATAAATCAATAATTAATTATACACATATAATATTACAGAATCACAGTACTGGCAGCCAGGCCGTTCCCAGGAAAGAGGGGGCTTTCCAATAAGGATCTCTCCTTACTGGCGCGCAATTAGATGACCAAACCTCTCCTTAGACAGAACTTTCTAGACATTGCCAATAATGTTGTAACAACCCCAAAATAGGTCCATTCCATCCAACCTATTCTGAGTCGCCAAATACATGGTACAGAAAATAACTACAACTTTATTACAACAATTGTCGTGCAAAATAGAACACCACATATGCTGTGAGTTTGAATACAAATATATACCAAATGTGACTCATGTTCCAACCGTGGACATCACCTCACAATAACACCTTACATAAAGGTATAGTCAAAAACTGTTTTAGAAATTAGAATCTTTGGGAAGTGCTCAAGGAAACCTTCGTACATGGGAGGCCACGCGTCTAGGTTATGATAGATATCATATGGTCACAAAATTATCCTTGGTTTACCCAATAGACCCCAAAGAAAAACGAGAAGATTACTATCATATTCTTCCCAATGGTGAGTCTTCTCTTGACTTATCATTATCTCCACTGTCTCTAATTGAGAATTATACTTCAAACAAACACCAAGATTATATAGGTAGTGCTCGTATATATACTCAGCAAGTGGATGAGCACATCCCTGTCTTATGATGACACGAGGTTGTATGTCGTTAGACATCTTGTATGATAGTGGCAAACCACCCTTCCAACGTTGGGTACACCTTACCCTATTGGATTCACCAAATATAACTACTAAATGAACTTTTCTATACTGCTTCGGGAAAACATCCACAGCTAGAGACCACCGTTCTATTTCCCCGTTACCCTCGCTCGACCCAGCTACACTCTTATTACCTGAAAGGAATTGTGAAGCAAAAGGGTGAGCACAACTAGCTCAGTAAAGAATATCATGACTAAAGATAATTAAATTATCAATAGCCTTCATCAATAATAAATCAGAGATTTAGAACATATGGTAAATGATAAAAATTTCAACCATAGTTGCAGCGGAACGAGCAATCCATTAGAAGAGTCAAATAGACTATAAAGTCTATTATCTTCTCCATGTTAAAAATCCATCAACAATGTTTTATCCCTGTAACATCAATCAACAGTTCCTTTCCACAATCATATGAATAACTCATAATCATAATTGTGATTCTAAATTTTTCTTCGCACCCAAGACGAAGAATATTTTCATCACATGTCTTTACCTGAAACATCAAAGATCATGGTTATACCAAATCACAGTTCATGTTCATAATCATACTAATAAATCCATCTTTGCACTACGACCAAAGATATTCAACAACAGTTTATCTTTGCACTACGGGCCAAAGATATTCATCAACAGACCATCTTTGCACTACAGGCCAAAGATATTCATCTACAATTCATCTTTGCACTACAGGCCAAAGATATTCCTCAACCGTTCATCTTTGCATTACTGGCCAAAGATATTCAACAACAGGTCATCTTTGCACTACGGGCCAAAGATATTCATCTACAATTCATCTTTGCACTACAGGCCAAAGATATTCCTCAACAATTCATATTTGCACTACATGCCAAATATATTAATACCTCAAAGAATATATAATCATTTAAGAATTTATATAAACAATAATTATAACCATGTTGATCATTTCACCTTTGCACTTAAGCTAAAGATATTCAATTATAAATTCAATGGTCATGATCATACCAGTCAACAATTCAACTTTGCACTACTGGCCAAAGAGAACCCATAGTCATGATCATACCAATAATTTACCCATCTTTACACTCAAGCGAAAGAGAATTTCAACATCAAGGTTATAAAAATGTTATATATGATTATAAAAATAATATGGTCAAAACATGGATTTAATTTCAAGAGCAATATTCATAAATCAACTATAATTTGGTTAGAAAAAGAAACCAATTTTGTCGTGAATAGTAACTCATGAATAGTAACCTCGACTCAAAAAGGTAGAAATTCTACAATAAAATCTATACCAATATTTCGGTATAATGATATTGAAAGAATAACATTTCTTAAGCTTATAAACAATTTATTTAAATTGTTTACACTTTACTAATTAATGCATTTAATCATCATAAAATGCCAACTCTTACAATTTCATCATCAATAATCAAAACCCTCATAAAAAATCTGCATATACCTCATATAGGATTCTCAAGCCATAAAATCCTATTTTCCAATTTTCTTACTTCACAAAACATATTTAATTCATTTACTCATAACTAGACTATTTTCATGAAAAATACCAAATCAGTTCCAAAAATATTTCTTTTCTGGGATTTAGCATAATATAGTCCCATAGTGAACATATATTTTTCTCAGAATTTTTAAAAGTCATTTACTATTTTTCATATGGCCAAAATAGCCGAATATTTAGACATTTATCAAAAATTGTACTTTTGTCTAAAAATTTTGAAATTTACAGAGTATACTTCTATCATATACATGTACTCCCAATAAAAATTTCATCAATTTTGGAGTTAACCACAAGGAATTATAAACTGTTACTTTCAAAATAGTCTTTTCTCATAAAATTCATAACTCTCAATCTATACATCCAAAAATCACCATTTTTGGACACAATCAAGAAAACTCATCAAAATATCATTTCAAATTTTTCCAGAATTTTTGAAGATCAGAAAAATTACAAACTGAAAATCATAACAACCCTTAAAATCCCTTAATATCCCTTACCTCAAAAGAGCAGTACTTCTGATCGGTATAAGGCTGAAGGAAACTTGCACTGATGAATAGAAACTCACAAGTATCTAAAAACTCACAAAATATGCTTCATAATATAGAGAGAGAAAGAGAGAAAGCTTATGTTTCTGGTGTGATTTTCAATTCTAACTTAGCCCTCTATTTATAGGAAAATTTTGGTAGGTTTGACCTGCAACCTGATGGCTTTACCTGCTACTATTCCCACCCACCACATTTAAAATATAATTCAGCACATTTCTTCACCAACCACAAGTGGGGCCCACCAATTCTAGAATTTTCCACCAAAAATGATTTATAACCTGATTTCTGAATCAGTCATCTCGTAAAATTCATAACAAATCATACGTTCATTTTTAACGGTTCAAAATTTGTGGGCATATACTCAACTTATATATGTATAACATATCCAAAAATTACCACGATCCAACGGTCGGATTAAAAATTATAACCCCCGCAAAATATCTCAAAAACCCTGATTTTTAATACCTCCATTCCGACAAAAATACGGATAAAAATCTCAACATTAACTCCTTCATTTTTAACCACAAAAATATATCCCTCGTTTATATCCACATAAAATAAATATTTCCTTATCATATGAATCAATAATTAATTATTCACAAATAATATTACAGAATCACATTTATGACAACCAGGCCGTTCCCAGGAAAGAGGGGGCTTTCCAATAAGAATTTTCCTTACTGGCGCGCAATTAGATGACCAAACCTCTCCTTAGACAGAACTTTCTAGACATTGCCAATAATGCTATCTAATAATACTATTCAAATAATATGAATTATTGATCTGATAATGGGAAATACTGTGCAGCAACAATTATTGAACAACAATAATACAAAATTTCAACGTAGCAATTATTGAATCAATAAAATAAAATATTGAACAGTAATTACTGTAACAATTATTGAGTAGTGCCTTCTTACGTAAGAATCAATAATTTCAAAAATACTATGCAATACCGTGTGCTACTGTGCAATAACGCGTATTACTGTATTTTAACCACCGGGTATTCCAACAGTGTTAACGGTAACAACTACGCCGTTATTTGTAAAAACTCAAATTTGTCGTTTTCTTCACCCGACAGTTATTCTGTTATGGGGCCCACAAATGGCTGCGCCGTCGTACGAATATTCCCCGACAGAAAGAATATTTCACGACCAAACGAATATTCCCCGACAACAATGATTATTTTATTAACCACTTGCGTATTTTGAAAAAAATTTCATATATCACCCTTAACTTTAACTTTTATCAATTTAACCATTTACTGAATAGTAATTATAAGAAAAATTGAATACTTTTATTTCATAAAATTCGGGGTCTTACAATCTCCCCTCCTTATGAAATTTCGTCCCCGAAATTTACGTACCTGGTATTTCAAAGAGTTGAGAATACCTTGCTTTCATTTCAGATTCCATCTTCCCTATCATCATGATTTCTCCATTGCTCATCTCCTGTATTTCAGATATCATTCTATAATACAGCTTCAAAACAAAGGTTAATTGAACAAATTAACATATCACATAATATCCCGATATTATGACTGACCAACAAATAAGCTTAGGTAGGACACACTAGCGAAGGATTTACTCGTCTCTCCCTCCTAGTCCTATCCCCGATCTCCGCCAGAGATCATATCCCTAAGCTCTGATACCAAATGTAACTCTGGACACCAACCTATGTCAGCACCTTACATTGATACCTATCAGTTTGCCACCGTAGAACGGCGTCCCCTACGGAGAGTCTGGCTTCGGTGCATCCCCCATCAACAGAAAGTCACCAGCGAGAGGCTCGGGGCTCTTTACTTATAGCTCTGATACCAAATGTAACAACCCCAAAATAGGTCCATTCCATCCAACCTATTCTGAGTCGCCAAATACATGGTACAGAAAATAACTACAACTTTATTACAACAATTGTCGTGCAAAATAGAACAACACATATGCTGTGAGTTTGAATACAAATATATACCAAATGTGACTCATGTTCCAACCGTGGACATCACCTCACAATAACACCTTACATAAAGGTATAGTCAAAAACTGTTTTAAAAATTAGAATCTTTGGGAAGTGCTCAAGGAAACCTTCGTACATGGGAGGCCACGCATCTAGGTTATGATAGATATCATATGGCCACAGAATTATCCTTGGTTGACCCAATAGACCCCAAAAAAAACGAGAAGATTACTATCATATTCTTCCCAATGGTGAGTCTTCTCTTGACTTATCATTATCTCCACTGTCTCTAATTGAGAATTATACTTCAAACAAACACCAAGATTATATAGGTAGTGCTCGTATATATACTCAGCAAGTGGATGAGCACATCCCTGTCTTATGATGACACGAGGTTGTATGTCGTTAGACATCTTGTATGATAGTGGCAAACCACCCTTCCAACGTTGGGTACACCTTACCCTATTGGATTCACCAAATATAACTACTAAATGAACTTTTCTATACTGTTTCGGGAAAACATCCACAGCTAGAGACCACCGTTCTATTCCCCGTTACCCTCGCTCGACCCAGCTACACTCTTATTACCTGAAAGGAATTGTGAAGCAAAAGGGTGAGCACAACTAGCTCAGTAAAGAATATCATGACTAAAGATAATTAAATTATCAATAGCCTTCATCAATAATAAATCAGAGATTTAGAACATATGGTAAATGATAAAAATTTCAACCATAGTTGCAGCGGAACGAGCAATCCATTAGAAGAGTCAAATAGACTATAAAGTCTATTATCTTCTCCATGTTAAAAATCCATCAACAATGTTTTATCCCTGTAACATCAATCAACAGTTCCTTTCCACAATCATATGAATAACTCATAATCATAATTGTGATTCTAAATTTTTCTTCGCACCCAAGACGAAGAATATTTTCATCACATGTCTTTACCTGAAACATCAAAGATCATGGTTATACCAAATCACAGTTCATGTTCATAATCATACTAATAAATCCATCTTTGCACTACGACCAAAGATATTCAACAACAGTTTATCTTTGCACTACGGGCCAAAGATATTCATCAACAGACCATCTTTGCACTACAGGCCAAAGATATTCATCTACAATTCATCTTTGCACTACAGGCCAAAGATATTCTCAACCGTTCATCTTTGCATTACTGGCCAAAGATATTCAACAACAGGTCATCTTTGCACTACGGGCCAAAGATATTCATCTACAATTCATCTTTGCACTACAGGCCAAAGATATTCCTCAACAATTCATATTTGCACTACATGCCAAATATATTATATAATACCTCAAAGAATATATAATCATTTAAGAATTTATATAAACAATAATTATAACCATGTTGATCATTTCACCTTTGCACTTAAGCTAAAGATATTCAATTATAAATTCAATGGTCATGATCATACCAGTCAACAATTCAACTTTGCACTACTGGCCAAAGAGAACCCATAGTCATGATCATACCAATAATTTACCCATCTTTACACTCAAGCGAAAGAGAATTTCAACATCAAGGTTATAAAAATGTTATATATGATTATAAAAATAATATGGTCAAAACATGGATTTAATTTCAAGAGCAATATTCATAAATCAACTATAATTTGGTTAGAAAAAGAAACCAATTTTGTCGTGAATAGTAACTCATGAATAGTAACCTCGACTCAAAAAGGTAGAAATTCTACAATAAAATCTATACCAATATTTCGGTATAATGATATTGAAAGAATAACATTTCTTAAGCTTATAAACAATTTATTTAAATTGTTTACACTTTACTAATTAATGCATTTAATCATCATAAAATGCCAACTCTTACAATTTCATCATCAATAATCAAAACCCTCAAAAAATCTGCATATACCTCATATAGGATTCTCAAGTCATAAAATCCTATTTTCCAATTTTCTTACTTCACAAAACATATTTAATTCATTTACTCATAACTAGACTATTTTCATGAAAAATACCAAATCAGTTCCAAAAATATTTCTTTTCTGGGATTTAGCATAATATAGTCCCATAGTGAACATATATTTTTCTCAGAATTTTTAAAAGTCATTTACTATTTTTCATATGGCCAAAATAGCCGAATATTTAGACATTTATCAAAAATTGTACTTTTGTCTAAAAATTTTGAAATTTACAGAGTATACTTCTATCATATACATGTACTCCCAATAAAAATTTCATCAATTTTGGAGTTAACCACAAGGAATTATAAACTGTTACTTTTAAAATAGTCTTTTCTCATAAAATTCATAACTCTCAATCTATACATCCAAAAATCACCATTTTTGGACACAATCAAGAAAACTCATCAAAATATCATTTCAAATTTTTCCAGAATTTTTGAAGATCAGAAAAATTACAAAACTGAAAATCATAACAACCCTTAAAATCCCTTAATATCCCTTACCTCAAAAGAGCAGTACTTCTGATCGGTATAAGGCTGAAGGAAACTTGCACTGATGAATAGAACTCACAAGTATCTAAAAACTCACAAAATATGCTTCATAATATAGAGAGAGAAAGAGAGAAAGCTTATGTTTCTGGTGTGATTTTCAATTCTAACTTAGCCCTCTATTTATAGGAAAATTTTGGTAGGTTTGACCTGCAACCTGATGGCT
Organism: Panax notoginseng; assembly: GCA_016801055.1. Taxonomy (NCBI): domain Eukaryota; kingdom Viridiplantae; phylum Streptophyta; class Magnoliopsida; order Apiales; family Araliaceae; genus Panax; species Panax notoginseng. The sequence continues at coordinate 270,632,907 of CM029012.1, forward strand.
TTACCTGCTACTATTCCCACCCACCACATTTGAAATATAATTCAGCACATTTCTTCACCAACCACAAGTGGGGCCCACCAATTCTAGAATTTTCCACCAAAATGATTTATAACCTGATTTCTGAATCAGCCACCTCTTAAAATTCATAACAAATCATACGTTCATTTTTAACGGTTCAAAATTTGTGGGCATATACTCAACTTATATATGTATAACATATCCAAAAATTATCACGATCCAACGGTCGGATTAAAAATTATAACCCCCGCAAAATATCTCAAAAACCCTGATTTTTAATACCTCCATTCCGACAAAAATACGGATAAAAATCTCAACATTAACTCCTTCATTTTTAACCACAAAAATATATCCCTCGTTTATATCCACATAAAATAAATATTTCCTTATCATATGAATCAATAATTAATTATTCACAAATAATATTACAGAATCACATTTATGACAACCAGGCCGTTCCCAGGAAAGAGGGGGCTTTCCAATAAGAATTTTTCCTTACTGGCGCGCAATTAGATGACCAAACCTCTCCTTAGACAGAACTTTCTAGACATTGCCAATAATGCTATCTAATAATACTATTCAAATAATATGAATTATTGATCTGATAATGGGAAATACTGTGCAGCAACAATTATTGAACAACAATAATACAAAATTTCAACGTAGCAATTATTGAATCAATAAAATAAAATATTGAACAGTAATTACTGTAACAATTATTGAGTAGTGCCTTCTTACGTAAGAATCAATAATTTCAAAAATACTATGCAATACCGTGTGCTACTGTGCAATAACGCGTATTACTGTATTTTAACCACCGGGTATTCCAACAGTGTTAATAGTAACAACTACGCCGTTATTTGTAAAAACTCAAATTTGTCGTTTTCTTCACCCGACAGTTATTCTGTTATGGGGCCCACAAATGGCTGCGCCGTCGTACGAATATTCCCCGACAGAAAGAATATTTCACGACCAAACGAATATTCCCCGACAACAATGATTATTTTATAATTAACCACTTGCGTATTTTGAAAAAAATTTCATATATCACCCTTAACTTTAACTTTTATCAATTTAACCATTTACTGAATAGTAATTATAAGAAAAATTGAATACTTTTATTTCATAAAATTCGGGGTCTTACAAATGTTATCTAATAATATTATTCAGATAATATGAATTATTGTTCTGATAATAGAAAATACTGTGTAGTGACAATTATGAAAACAACAGTAATATAAAATATCAACGTAGCAATTATTAAATCAATAAAATAAAATACTGAACAGTAATTACTGTAACCATTATTGAGTAGTGCCTTCTTACGTAAGAATCAATAATTGGTGTAATACCGTGTGCTACTATGCAACAACGCGTATTACTGTGTTTTAACCACCGGGTATTCCAACAGCATTAACGGTAACAACTACGCCGTTATTTATAAATAACTTATTTTTGTCATTTTCTTCATCCAATCGCTTTCTGTTATGGGGCTCACACAAGGCTGCGCCGTCGTACGAATATTCCCCGACAACAAGAATATTCCACGACCAAACAAATATTCTCCGACAACAATGAATATTTTAGGACAACTTGCTTATTTGAAATATTTGCGCATTTTACCCATAACTAACCACATTAATCAAATCAACCCTTACTATTTCAAAATAATAAATAGAGGAATTAAATTTCATTTATTAATAATTTGGGGTCTTACAACCTCCCCTCCTTATGAAATTTCGTCCTCGAAATTGACATACGTACCTGGTGTTTCGAAAAGATGAGGATACCTTGCTTTCATTTCCGTTTTCAACTCCCAGGTCATTTCCTCAATAGCATGGTTTCTCCACAAAACTTTAACTTGTGGTAAGACCTTCGTGCGTAGGACATGCTCCTTCCTATCCAAGATCTTGACAGGTACCTCCTCGTACGTTAAGTCTTCGGCTATCTCGTTCGGTTCTAACTCAATAATGTGGTTCGGGTCGTTCACATATTTACATAACATCGATACGTGAATAACGTTATGAACACGTGACATACTTAGCGTTAAGGCGAGTCTATAGGCCACAATTCCTACTCGATCGAGGATTTCAAATAAATCGAAGGCTTGAGCTTTCTTCTCTTCATCGACTCTTACTTCTAGAATAACACATTCTTGCACCTTCTTCTTTATATTCATCAGATCTAGGTCTGTAGCTTGAGCGGCTTTAACGTTATCGATTAAAGTCGATTTTACTCGCATATCATCACGTGGGTCCCTAGAGTCATTAACTCTATCTCTATCATTTACATATTATACAAAATAAGTCTTTGTGTTCAACAATATCGCACTCGTACTCGCATACGATCTTCTACTCAATGCGTCAGCTACCGCTTTCACATTTTTAGGATGGTATTGGATGGTATGATCGAAATCTTTCAACAGCTCGAGCCAACGTCGGTGTCGCATGTGGAGTTCTTTTTGAGTGAAGAAATATTTGAGGCTTTTATGGCCTGAATATATCTCCACTTTCTCCCCATATAGATAGTGCCTCCAGATCTTTAGCGCAAAAACGACTGCTGCCAACTCTAGATCATGAGTAGGATAATTCCTCTCATATTTTTTAAGTTGTCGCGAGGCATAGGCTATGACTTTCCCACGTTACATGAGAACACATCCTAACCCTTTGCCTGAACCATCGCTGTAGATAACAAATCCATCTGAACCAGATGGTATTGTCAGAACGGGTGCCGAAATGAGTCTCCTCTTAAGCTTTTGAAAACTCTTCTCGCATTTTTCGCTCCATACGAATTTGATATCCTTCTTGAGTCAGCTGAGTTAATGGAGTAGCGATTCGAGAAAATTCTTTTACGAATCTCCAATAATAACCAGAAAGCTACGTATTTCGATTACTAACTTAGGTTGCTCTCAACTGTGACTCATATCCCAATCTTGGATATCACGTCACAATGGCACCTATCAGTTACTACCATACGAATATGGCATCCCCTACGGAGAGTTTGGCTTCAGTGCATTCCACAAAGGAAGTCACCAGATAGAGGCTCGGGTACAAACTTCTACAGTTGGGTTTTTAACTCCTGAAGTTCAATATGAGCCATTCGATATGAGATTTTAGAAATGGGTTTTGTACCGGGTTCAAAGTCGATACAAAATTCAATATCACGCTCTGGGAGTAAGCCAAGAAATTCTTCAGGAAATACGTCAAAAATTTTACTAACAATAGAAATATCATTCAAATCTGACGTATTTTTGTTCAAGTCCATAACATAGCTAAGAAAGTTTGACATCCGTTTTTCAATAAACGAATGACTATACGGCTTGATATGAAAGAGTTTGACTTCAATAGTTTGGTTGCTTGAATTCGAATAACAGGTTGCTTAGGAATATGAAAACTAACAACCTTACGAAAGCAATCAATTTTGGCATGATGAGTAGTTAACCAATCAATTCCTAAAATCACATCAAAAGCAAGTATCTTTAAAGAGATAAGATCAACAGGTAATGTGATGGTGCCAACTTGGATCAAACAAGATTTATAAACAGTGGATGTAACGAAAGTTTCTCCTAACGGAGTTTCAACAGATAAGTCAAAGTCTAATTTTCTCCGGAGTCAATTTTAAACATTGAACACAAGCGAGAGAGATAAAAGAATGGGTAGAACCGGTATCTAATAAGGTATAAACTTCGCAAGAATTTATAATTAACTAACCCGTGCTAACTTCGTTCAGGTTCCTCGCATTCTGACCAGTCACGAAAAACGCTCTTCCAGGAACCGTAGACTTTGACTTTTCTGGGACAGCCTTTTGAGTCACCGTCTCCGCTGAACTTGGTTTCGCTATCATACAATCTCAAGCGATATGTCCTTCCTTTCCACAGTTATAACATACCTTAAACTGTTGTGGACAGTTTGGGCTGATATGTCCTTCTTTTCCGCACTTATAGCATATGACTGGTGGTCGTTCTCCTCCCTTGGAACTAGTTGCTGCTGGTGCTGACATCTTCGTATTATCATTGTTGAATCTCTTCTTTTTAAAATCTCCTCCCGACTCGCTTCTTCTATATTCATGGCCACGATTACCACCAGAGTGGTTACCGTTCTTGTCTGTATTCTTCTTTCTCCGCTGGTTATCATTGTTCTGATGACTGCTGTCACCGGTATGATCCTGGTTGTGGTCCCTCGATTAACCGTACTCGTTATCTCGCTCTAATAATTGAGCCCTGTTGACAACATCTGAATAGAGAGAAAATTTATGAGAAATGAGATATTGACGTATGCCGGGTTTCAAACCTCTCAGAAACATCCGCGTCATACGTTCCTCATTCTCCACCAAATGAGGTGCAAACCTGGACAACTCTGCAAACTTCGCCTCGTACTGGGACACCGTCATGTTGTTCTGCTCCAGTCTAATAAACTCCACCTCCTTCATATGACGAATACTTTCAGGAAAGTACTTGTCATTGAACAGTTTCTGAAATGTCTCCCAAGACATGCTGAGTGCGGCTGGATGGGTACGCTTCACAGACTCCCACCAGTAGTCTGCCTCGCCACGGAACATAAAGGTGGCGAATGGAACCTTCTGTTCCTCCGTGCATCCCAAGACATCGAATATCTTGGTAATTTGCTTGACCCACGTTTCCGCCTTAATCGGATCCGGCTTTCCCTTAAATTCGGGTGGTCCCAACTCTTTGAACTGCTTGGCTGTGATAAGCCGCGCATTGCTATCATTTCCACCCGTATTCTGTATACGAGTCTTCCTCGTCTGATTTTGCATGAACTGCAAAAAGCTTCTAAACATCCCATCGTTCATCATCTGCTCATTGGTGTTATTCACAGGAGGAACATTGCCAGCCTGTTGCACGTTCTCCTCGTTGGTGAGTATAGGCATCTCCACCGTCTCATTTACTCCACTGTTAACATCCTCAGTCGACATTCTCAAATACTGTCATAAAATAAGGGTTAATTTAACAAATTAACATATCACATAATATCCCTATAATATGACCGACCAACAGATAAGCTTAGGTAGGACACACTAGCGAAGGATTTACTCGTTTCTCCCCTCCTAGTTCTATTCTCCGATCTCCGCCAGAGATCATATCCCTAAGCTCTGATACCAACTGTGACTCTCATGGTGCTTCAACCACAGCACCTCACAATGGTACCTATCAGTTTGGCACCGCAGAACGGCGTCCCCTACGGAGAGTCTGGCTTCGGTGCATCCCCCATCAACAGGAAGTCACCAGCAAGAGGCTCAGGGCTCTTTACTTATAGCTCTGATACCAACTGTGATGCCCCCAAAACAGGTCCAATCCATCCAACCCATTCTGAGTCGCCAAATACATGGTACAGAAAATAACTACAACTTTATTATTACAATTGTCGTACAAAATACTACAACACATATACTGTGAGTTTAAATACAAATATTGTCATCTAGACAGTATTCATACTCAATTAAGTCCTTATTATACTTATTGATACACTATTTTACAAAATAGTGAGGACTACTAAAATAACTGTCTTGAACCATCATTCCACACCCCGACTAGTAGTCGCTACATTCTCGCCTCCTGAGAAGAAAATGGAACAACAAGGAAAATGATGAGCTCAACTAGCCCAGTAAAGAATATTATGACTAAGATAATATACAACAAATTATCAATCTTTGCACTACAGGCCAAAGATATTCATCAGTTGGTCATGTTCACCTCAACACCTGTTTATTTTTACACTACGGGCCAAAGATATTCATCATAAAATCATCAATCTTTGCACTACAGGCCAAAGATATTCATCAGAAATCATCAATCTTTGCACTACAGGCCAAAGATATTCAGTAACATCATCATTTAGGACTGAGGATGATGAAAAATATTTTTAAGGAAACGAATCCAGTGAAACAAAATAATAAATATTAAGGATTCGTATTTCAGCTATTCCATGTCCAAAAATACATCATAAATAATCATAGTGGAGTAAAATTCAAGAATGATCAAAACATGGATACAATCAAAGCTAGTATCCAGAATAGATATTTTGGACGAAAAGAAGAAAATTTTATTTTTCGGTGAATAGTAACTCGTGAATAGTAACTCGTGAATAGTAACTCATGAATAGTAACTCATGAATAGTAACCCCGACATAAAAAGTTCTAAATTTGATAAAAAGTTCAGATCAATACTTCGGTATAATGATATTGAAGAAAATAATATCATTTAAGAAGAAATAACATCCCTTACCTCAGTAAAAATAGTACTTCTAGTTGAAACACCAGATATAGGCTATGACTTGAACTTGCACCGTATAGCAATACTCAAAGTATTAGAATACTCACAAGAATACGCTCGATATAGAGAGAGAAAGAGAGAGAAACTTGTGTTTCTGGTGTGATTTTCAATTCTAACCTAAGCACCCTATTTATAGGAAAATGCTTAGAACACCAAAGCAGAAAATTGAATATAATAATATTATATTTACAAAATTGTCAAACCCACCTAAGAAATCTGATTTCAGATCATGTATAACACATGTGAGCCACTCAATTGCAACAAAAAACGTTTTTCTTAAAAAAAATACATTTTAAACTCCAAAAATCAATTATTTCGGAACTTCAGAACTTCAATAATTTATAATAAATAGCCCTTTTATCAGAAAATTCGAATCTTGCGAGTTTTTATAGGAAATTCAATTCTCTACAACTTTACAGAAGAAAGTTTTTCCAAATTCTAAACAGAAATTGACCGAAATCCACAAACGGGCGATTTTACAGTCAATAATAAATTTTCGGTCAAAAATTGTGTCCACCAACACACAAAACATGTGTTAATCATTTAATACCACAAAAATACTCTTCCTCCTCATATACTCATATATCCCACATTCATTATAAAAATATCATCATCAATATATTATTAAAATAATATATTTAAATGAATTATTTTATCAGAAAAAGATAAAATATTAATTTTCAACAATTATCACATTAAAAATTTTTTCCATCTATATCCACATAAAATTACTATTTTTCTCATCATATAAATTAATAATTAATTATACACAGATAATATTACAGAATCACAGTACTGGCAGCCAGGCTGTTCCCAGGAAAGAGGGGGCTTTCCAATAAGGATCTCTCCTTACTGGCGCGCAATTAGATGACCAAACCTCTCCTTAGACAGAACTTTCTAGACATTGCCAATAATGTTATCTAATAATATTATTCAGATAATATGAATTATTGTTCTGATAATAGAAAATACTGTGTAGTGACAATTATGAAAATAACAGTAATATAAAATATCAACGCAGCAATTATTGAATCAATAAAATAAAATACTGAACAGTAATTACTGTAACCATTATTGAGTAGTGCCTTCTTACGTAAGAATCAATAATTGGTGTAATATCGTGTGCTACTATGCAACAACGCGTATTACTGTGTTTTAACCACCGGGTATTCCAACAGTATTAACGGTAACAACTACGCCGTTATTTATAAACAACTTATTTTTGTCGTTTTCTTCATCCAATCGCTTTCTGTTATGGGGCTCACACAAGGCTGCGCCGTCGTACGAATATTCCCCGACAACAAGAATATTCCACGACCAAACAAATATTCTCCGACAATAATGAATATTTTAGGACCACTTGCTTATTTGAAATATTTGCGCATTTTACCCATAACTAACCACATTAATCAAATCAACCCTTACTATTTCAAAATAATAAATAGAGGAATTAAATTTCATTTATTAATAATTTGGGGTCTTACATTCATGATCATGCCAACAACTGTCCATCAATGCACTACGGGCCAATGAGGACTTTTATCACATTATTTGCAACATTATGGTTATGATTATACCGAATAATCCCTGGTCATAATCATACCAAGTCCATCTATGCACTATAGGCCACAGATGACTTTCAATATTTTATAAACATGAGGATGATGACAATGATATAAGAATTCAATAAAACAAGTTCAAGAATTAATTTATCCAAGAATTAACAACGTCCAAATTGTCAACATGATACTACTTTGTGGAGTAAAATTCAAGAATACTTAGAAGAATATTTTCATGAAAAGATACTGGATGAACCGCAATTATCAAGGATATTACACTAATTTCATAGAGTATAGAAGTTAAAACTTAACCAACTGAGTATAATAAATAATAGAATTACAAAAGAAATCACCCGGCATGCGATAGACCGCACAGACAGGTTATTCCAACAGAATAATAAATAATGGAACCAGGTCCGGCGTAAACGCACAGACAGGAATAAATAATGGAACCAGGTCCGGCGTAAACACACAGACAGGATATTCCGACAGAATAATAAATAATGGAACCAGGTCCGGTGTAAAACACACAGACATGATGTTCCAATAGAATAATAACAAGACGGAACCAGGTCCGGTGTAAAACATACAGACAGGATGTTCCAACAGAATAATAATAAAAACGGAACCAGGTCCGGTGTAAAACACACAGACAGGATGTTCCAACAGAATAACAGAAGAATGTCACCAAGTATAGGGTAGACCGCGTATACAGGTTATTCCAACAGAATAATAAAAAATGAAATAACAACAGTTCTCTTAATGAATTAGAAAGAATAACACCCTTTACCGTTTTAAAGAAGAGCTGAAATAAGGAAGTAGTTAAGTAGTAGAATACTTTTCTTCTCTCTCTCTATAGTTTCTCTCTCTAGAGTTCAGTGAATTCGTAAGAAATAATGAAGGAATGAGCTGCTATTTATAGAAAAATGGAATGCATAGTAACTAATCCATGAACGGTCCAGATTGATTACTTTAATCTGACGGTCCATATTTAAAGAAAAATCTTTTAAATAAAATATAATATATTCTATTTATAGAATAACTTTAATAAAGTATTCTGTTTTATATAAAAAGATGTTTCTGTTTTATTACGTTAATAATACGAATAAAACAAAACGTCATTATCGCTAAATAATTCATATTATTAACTGACAATAATTGAATCAAACTGAGTGACTTCTCACATAAGCATTAATAATCAATACCGTGTGCTACTATGCACCCAAACGTATTACTGTACTTTTACTACCGAGTAGTTCAACAGTATCAATGGTAAAACTTTCGCCGTTATTTTTAATAAAATATTTTTGTCGTTTTCTCAATCCGACAATAATTCCGTTGTGGGGTTCACCAATGATTGTGCTGTTGTACGAATATTCCCTGTTAAAACGAATATTCCCCGACCAATCGAATATTATATAACAACTTGCGTACTTTGCAAAATTTATAAATATTACCCACAACTATAACATTATATCAAATTAACTCCATAATATTCAAAAATGATATTTATAAAAAATTCGTCTTTATTTATAAAAGTTGGGGTCTTACATCTGTGCTTGAGCCCTAAACTTATCCACGTAATCTGACAGCTCCTCGTTTGGCTTCTGCTTGAATCGCATGAGCTTTACGATGGTTACTTGTTTCTGCACATAGAAAAATTTCTTAAAAATTTTAGTTTTAGATCATCCCAATCATGAACTGATCCCTTCTCCAAGTTGTAGTACCAACTGAAGGCATTATCCGTCAAAGTCTTGTTGAATTCTCTCATCAACAAATTGTGATTATTCCTTTCATCATATCCTAACCATGGAGACATCGACTCCACGAACCTGGCAATGTGTTCCCTGACATTTCCTTTCTCCCCATTGTATTTTGGAAATTGAGGGGGATGCCCGATATACCCTACCGGGTAGGGTTGTCTCCGAATGTGTGCTGGGTAAGGTGGAGTAAAGTCTAACTCCGAAGGTCGGGATGTTTGCCTGTGAAGTTGATTAATCATATCGATTATATCATCCTTTGTCACATATTGGCTTGTGGTATGGACTCTCTGTGGTACAGAAATTGGCTGATGTACATTGGCCTCATGTAAATTCTGTATCGGTTGTGTTTGTGGGCTGGTTCGTTGAACGAGGCTTGGGATGGTTGGCATCTGCACTTGTGAAAATTAGGGGATAGTAATCGGAATGATGTTTGTCTGAGGTTGGCTGACTTTCAGTCTGGGTTGTGGCACGTCACCACTGTTTTGAGGTTCCAAGTGGATGATTGGAATGGACTGATTCTCCGTCAATGGAGGTGTAGTCTGATTCACCTTATTGTTGTCCTTCACTCCTGCTTGTTCTCCCTATGAATTGTCTGGGAACATGGCCTTGAAGGCGGGGATCTGTATCAACTGCTGACGAAAATTTCCCATTTTCTCTTGCTTCTTCTGCATCTCTGGCATTATAGCCATCATCATCCCTTGTCCTTCCCGTGCTTCCTTCAACGCCTTGAGTATCTCCAGTTGCACAGCATTTGCCTATTCCCCACTTTCTTCCTCGCTTTGCCTTCCCGCGCCTGTCTGCCTAACATTCGCTGGTTGTTGCTCAGCCATATATGGTGATGTTGAACTACCTTTCGACGCGTCTTTAAGGATGGGTTGATCAAGATCTAGATTCAAGCCTTGGAAAGTTTGACTTGCTCGCCTTGGAACTGGACCCGGTGAGGTAATGCTATTTGTTGGTGAAGCTCTTCCTGTTGTTCTCCCACTTCGAGTTGTGGGCATACCCTTCACGAATTATACACCTCCCCAGCAGAGTCGCCAAATAAATGTGGGCAAGAAAATCGTGCCTTGCCAGTTAGGGTTTCGTGTTGGCTGAGGAGGAAAGAAATCCACTAAGAGCACGGAATTGATTGGTTGATTGAAGATGGGAGAACGACAGGTGGACGATTACTCCAATGACGCGTGGCAGAACCCCTAGAATTCGGAAACCGTGTTAGGGTAGCAGGGATTCCAAGAGCCTTCTTGAGTCCTTCGAGTTGAGAGAATGTTCAAACCCCTTTTAGTGCTTTTAGGTAGAATCTCTAAGCCTTTAAGTCACCAAAAGGGTCATTTGATCTTCCAAGAGTCCAAGTCTTGAGTCTCCAGAGAAGTTCCCTCCCAATGGAATGAAAGTGGTATTTATAGGGTTCTCTAGAAAGTAGTCATGTGAAAGGCACATGCTTTCAGAAAAATTTCAGAAATACCCTTTAGTCATTAGAATAATACCCATATCGCCTTGCTCTTCTAGCCACCAATTCAATCCCTCAATCAATTCCCAAAACGAGACACATCCACAAGTCTTCTGCCTCGAGACCCGTGGAGGCTTCTCCCAGGTCTAGCACATTTATTTTTGACTTTTTCGTCATCATTCCATTAGGTTATGCGAACCCTAATTTGCACATTTAATGAGGTCGTGAAACCCTAATTGCGCATTTAATTCAATTAGGTTATGTGAACCCTAATTTTACACTTGGGCCCACAACTGCAACTTGAGAAGAATATAAAATTACTTGATCTATAAAATACTACAAATGATACAACTGTAAGGTTTTATTTATTAATTAATTGGTTTCGATTGCAAGTCGTTTTGAGGTAAGTTGTTATGTATAGTCGTACGTACTAATCGGTCAATCTCCATTATAATATTACTCCCTCTGTTCCTTAATATAAATCGTTTTAGGGTTATGCACAACCATTAAGGTAATGATTATATATCATTAACTATATTATCAATTGTCTATATTACCCTTGTATTGAAATAAGAGATTGTTATTTATTGGACATAAAATAGTGAGAGAACTAAAATTATATTTAATATTTGGGATAATATTGGAAACTAAGCAATTAATACTTGCTTGAAATTTTAAAACGACTTATATTAAAAAATAAAAATATTTTTCTAAAAAGATTTATATTAAGGAACGGAGGGAATATTAAAATGGCACCGACCCTTAAAACAATGCAACAAGAACGAAACAATGGTGTGATTTTCTGTTCTTTTTGGACCGGAATTTTCAATCTTACCGCACAGGGTCAAATATGAAGGTTCCTATGACAGAGAACAAAAGTCACAGGTGGACGCTGTCCAACTCACTGTCACCCTAATTTATTTTTTACAAGTCATACATAATTGCACCAAGTTGTGAGTATTGAATAATAAATATTACTACTTCAGTCGTCAAACCTATAATATATTTCATATTATTGAATAAAAATTTAGAGTATATAATGTCAGATAATTACTACAAATTACGTACCTCTGTCTTTATATCAATCTCTCTCTAGCTAGATTTATATATATATAAATAATTAAAGCAAGATGTCACTCAAGTAATAATCCGATCTATAATTCCTCGAGCCACACCACCCACTGATGAGTCTAATATTTTTTTTTGTTGAGGAGGAGGGGGGGGGGGGGTTTCAACTTGTTCAAACCTTACTTTCCAACTATCTAACACAAATTTTAAAACTAAATCTACACACACACACACACACACACACACACACACACATATATATATATATATATATATATATGTATGTGTGTGTGTTAATATATTCGCCATTATTAACTAGCTAAGTACGTAGCTAGGGTTTATATTTTTTTCATATAATAATTTCCATGTGATCTACGACGTTGCATGATATGAGGACTAGTTGGTCCCTACAATGTCCCTTGTGCTTCGTGTTTATTTTGTCATGGGAATATGATTGGCTAATGTCCACGTACGGACCATAAAACAGATAACGAAAAGGGAACAAGATCCCTACCATTATCATACACGGCATTTGTCTAGGTTTATGTCACTAATTGTTTCTTTTTATTGATTTCTTTCTTTGAATCTTTAATTGCGAAGCCTATAGATGTGGTACGTGTCCACAACTAATACTTCTTTCTTTTTGAGCTTCGCATTAGGAGATTAAGTTTGTGCAAATAACTTTGTGGTCCTGCTCTCATTTAACTCAAATTTTCCATAGACTAATATTGTTAATTAAGTATCTAGTGACACAGCCCAACACATAATGGAGAGTACAAATAATCATAAGAATTGAATTTATCTAATTTTACGATCACATAAATTTATATAGTTGGATAAATTGACAAAGTAACCACAATATTTATAAATTCTAAATAACAAGAGGAGTTGTTGTTCCATTATAATAACCCTACAAGACTATTTATCCAACCTAAATCTTAAAAATAAATAAAATCCAGTAAACTTAAAACGTAAGCACAAAACATAAGAGCACCCAAATAATTTAACCTACCTGACTACTAATTAATAAATAAAATTACATCAAATATTTAAATTGTCTATAAATACCAAAATATAAATTATATCGAATCTTAAGAGATAACTCTTTCCGTGTCATGAAGCTAGCTTATAACAACTCATTCTGGATTATATATGATGTTTTCTTTGATTCTTGGCGTCGACATAATCTATCTATCTTAGTATCGTCAAGAGACAATGTGAAGGCTGGACGTGGAACAAAGGCCAGAGTCGTCGCACAAATCATGTGTTCCATTTAATAATTTGGTTGGCATTTAATTCTTTCATCATCAGATTATCATCGATCGCTAGATCCAAAACGATGAAAATGTGATTATAGTCATTTTTAAGTGAGATTAAATATTCCAAGTCTTAATCTTCATTAAGAGATGCTAATATTCAATCTCCTAAAGTTAATTATATATGGGGATTAATGATTTATAATATGTATTTCATATTCATACTTAATTATAGGACATACACTATCTATAATATTAAAAACAAACGGTTAAGATTAGAAATTAAAAATCGACATCCACTACTATCATTAGTAGCGAACGGTAAAAAAAACACATACTATCAGTAATAGTAGCGCTACTAATACTAGGACGCTAATCAGGATAAGGACAAAGGTTTAATTAACTTTCTTAACTAAGTTAAAAATGAGTTAATAAACTTTAAACTCTAGTTAATAAAATCAAACCATTATTTTAATTAGCGTCGGCTACTTATATGTTTTTTTTACCGTTCGCTGCTAATTGTAGCGGACGGTATATGTTTTTTTTACCGTTCGCTACTAATTGTAGCAGACGTAGATTTTCAGTTTCTAATACTGGTCGTTCCTTTTTTTTTTCAATGCTATAGATGGTGTATACCCTATACGAATCTATAACAAATATATTCTATTAATTATTTCCGTATATATATATATATATATATATATATATATATATATATATATATATATATATATATATATATATATATATAAGTTAGCTAGCTTTAGCCAAATATGCCGATATAGCTTTAGATCTTTTATTTAGTATATTCATATAAATCATTTCAAAAATCTTTTTGATTCTAATTCTAGTGGAGGGGTTATTCTACACTAATTGTCAGACAAAGAAGAATAATATATGATCACTAATAGTTAAGAGGATTCTCAGGATCGGATCACCTCAAGGAAAAGGAAGAACAAATAAGAACAAGAATCTTATTTATATATATATATATATATATATATATATATATATATATATATATATATATATATATATATATATATATATATATATATATTTCAATGTTACTTTATTCCAATCCCCTTTTTTCCCCATTAATTCTTCTAGTATATATCCGTAGTATGCTCTCTATTTTTTGAGTATGAATTAGTTGGAGTTAGTACATTGAAAGCTTATATTTAGAAACCACTTAAGATCATAACTCTATATTATATATATATATATATTTCAATGTTACTTTATTCCAATCCCCTTTTTTCCCCATTAATTCTTCTAGTATATATCCGTAGTATGCTCTCTATTTTTTGAGTATGAATTAGTTGGAGTTAGTACATTGAAAGCTTATATTTAGAAACCACTTAAGATCATAACTCTATATTAGCCGTACGATGGAAGTCTATATTCGGAAACTCTATATATAAAAACACGAATCTATATTAGCCGGTCAAAATATTAATACTTCTCATCATCCGATAATCATATTATCAACATATAATAAATCATCATAGATTCATTGAATAATCATTGTTCTTATTCGGTAACCTAATATTGAAAGTAATGGATATGCATATTATATAGCTTATAATATGTGTGTTTGTCAGCTACTTTCTTTTGCCATTTTTATCCCCATCATCTTCATATGTCCTTTTTTTGGTTGTTTTGCTAATGCTTAGAATTTATTCATTGTGGTACATGGCAGTAGTTATGTAACAATATTGCACCGAAAAGACTTCTTTCCAATCTTGTACGCACAAAATTAAAATATGTCAAGACTCAAGACAACACAGGGCTATATAGGTAGGTCAATGGGTCAAATCAGAGCAAATCATGCTTTGATCTAATATGTTTCACCAAATGTGATAATCAATCAATAATCTCTAATTAATTACGTAATGAATTATTGATTTGTTCCCTGATCTACTTGATTTAACGATATAGATCATGATACAAATCGATTCATTAATTTTAAATTTTTTTTTAAAAAAATTGTACAATTATATTTTATTTCTAAAATAAATATTATTTGTACGATTATATTCTGTCCCTCCTCCGAGGAGTGAGTCGCCTGAAGAATTGTAAAAGAGCCTAAACTAAAGAAGCCCAGATTTTCCCATTTTCTTCTCCTTACCTTGAGGTATTGAGTATTGACTATACAACTCGCTTTCCCTCTCTCTATGTATGTAGTGTATATATATATATATATATATATATATATATATATATATATATATATATATATATATATATATATAAGAGTATGTATTTGCTATTGATCATTTATCTAAAGTAGTTTTTTTTTTTTTCGTTTTAAATTTGATGAATTTGTTGGTTTTTATTATTGTAAGAATTACAATTTAAAGAAAATGAATGGCTCTATTCAAAGTTGCATTACATGAGTTCTTTGAAGACGAGAACAATTAAGCAGTTTCCCACAACCTTAAAAAATATTTTTGTTGCATTAATATATACCTTCAGGGGATAAACTTATGGAGATTAAGAACTCTTAAAACTCTATAAGCTCTGATTAATTCTATTCACTCCTATATTTACTAATAAAGCACAGTTCTATCCATAAAAATATAAAACAATTACAGTGCCACGTGGGCCTAATTTTACCCATGTTATTAATCATCAATTATATTTACTTAATTATTAATAGTTGATTTTGAGTATGCAAGTATGCTGCTCTTCTGAACGAGTGTGTGCGGCGGTGACAGTGGAGTGTTTATTTAGTGGATTAGTGGGTCAAATTAAATCAGATTCATTATTTGAATCATTTGATTCAATAAATTGTGTTGAAACAAATCAGATCAAGAATTAACTGAATGACAGCCCTAGCCAAATCTATTTATTTTTATTGAATTAATATTGCAGCATCTTAGAACTTAAAACAATCCAACACACACACACACATATTTTCTGCGGTCATTTAGTATCTTTAAGATAGGGCCACTACTAAAAAAATAAGAATATGTGACGGAATTTTGTGACAAATTTTTAAAAATAATCACAAAAGATAGTAATTTGTGATTGACTTTTTAAGCAATCACAAAATAATAGTATATATGATGGCTCTTAGTGATGATTAATCTTGTCATCAATATATTATAATTGTGATGGTCATGTCAATAACATCAAAATTTTCACGCAAAATAAAATTTCTTTTTGTGATGCACTAAGTCATCACTTATAAATATACCTTTTTCGTGATTGCATTTAAGCTATCATTAATATTTTAATGTAAAAAATAATCAAAACAATATTTTATGACGGCCATGACACACATTAAAAAAGATAAATTTTTGTGACAACTTTTATTTGCAATTATAAAAAGAAGGTATTTTTGTAAGACCCCGAATTTTATGAAATGAAAATATTCAATTTTCTTATAATTATTATTCCATTTAGTAAATGGTTAAATTGATAAAAAGTTAAAGTTAAGAGTGATATGTCAAAATTTTGCAACGTAAGCAAGTTGTCATAAAATATTCGTTTGGTCGGAGAATATTCTTTTTGTCGAAGATTATCCGTACGACGACACAATCATTGGTGAACCCCACAACGAAAGTATTGTTGGAGTTAGAAAACGACAGAAATATCTTTTTATAAAAATAACGGCAAAAATTTTACCGTTAAACTGTTGAAATACCCGGTGGTAAAAGTACAGTAGTACGTGTGGTTGCATAATAGCACACGGTATTGTACAATATCTTTGATTACTGATACTTACGTAAGAAGTCATTCAATTTTATTCAATTATTGCCACATTAATTGCTGCATAGCATCTCTCATATTATTGATTCAATTATTATCACAGTATCATCTGCACAATATTTTATATTATTAAATCAATAATTGAGACGACAAAGTTATTTATATTATTATTTGTATTATTGACGATGTCTAGAAAGTTCTGTCGAGTAAAGGAGTTTGGTCACCTAATTGCGCGTCAATAGGAATAAATCTTTATCGAAAAACTTCCTCTTTTCTGGGAATGATCTGGCTGTTAAATATTGTGAGTTATAATATTAATGATCAATAAGTTCGTGTTGAATAAAGATATTTGTTCATTTAATTTTCTTTAATTCTTCCATGACCCAATTACTCTTAAAGGAGGTAATTCTATGATTTGTTGGTTTTGTTATTATAATTGACCAAACGGGCAATTAATTAGATAAATGAGCAATTAATTGCTATTAGTTCATGTAGACACTAGAAATTTTCTTCATACTTGTTACTAACATTGCAGGAGGGCAGAATCGTCTTTCAGAGATAATCCTGGAATTTAGCTCAGTTCAATCCCGGAGACAACCCTGGGATATTCAATTATTACCATCTCGGAGATAACCCCGAGACATCCAGCTCAGTCTCGAAAATAACACCGGGAGTTTCAGTCTTAACCTCGGAGATAACTCCAAGGAATGCAGTTCAAATACCAAAAATCACACCGAAGATAACTCTGAGATACTCAGTCTTAGTCCCAAAAACAACACCGAAAAAGTTAGTATCAACCTCGGAGATAACCCCGAGGCATGCAGTTGCAGTTCCGGAGATAACTTCAGAAATGCTTGTTTCAAACCCATGTGATCAGCTTCAACACTCGGCAATAACCCCGAGGCACTCATTTCTCAAGCTCGGAGATAACCTCGGGAGGTTAGGCACACCTCAGAGACAACCCTGAGGACGGTCAACACTTGCAGCAGTCAAATCTTAGAGATAACCTTGAGCAACGACCGCTAAAACAGCTCAAACAGGAGATAACCCCAGTGAGGGGTAGAATCGTCATTTTTCCATCTCAATCCCACATTGCGCCGTCTCAACAACAACAACATACATTATACAGACATGTATTACAAGAACCAAGGAGTTTCAATCCCGAGTGACTACTTCACAAGACAGCACATCAGATAGAATTTGAAGCTTAAAGACCAAGGGTATGGTCCCATCTTCCTGACTTCGTACAACCTCTAATCTCATGTCATTGTGTAGCTCTCAACAATAACATGCCGTAAAAGGTCTTATACATCTTGATCGGATGCCTGGATTGAAGTTCTGAAAGTTCGAGCGGATATCACGTTGCACGTGTGCACGTACTTCGAGACGACAGGTCCTGCAGAGCCCGGGGCACCCCGGGCAGCCGCAGGTGCATCTGCGGCTGCCGCAGGTGTACCTGCGGCTCAACCCTCTATAAATAGAGGGCTTGGGGTAGTCATATTTAAAAAAAAAATGCTAGGAAGCCCTGTCCAATTGACTCTATACACACCCTAAACTGAGTGCTTTCTCATTTTAAATAATTGTGAGCTTATATTTGGCTATATTTTTATCGGCGGGAGCCGAGTGCTCATCCATTTAAAGCTATTGAAGTCTTCTTTGGTAGTCCACTATAAGCTTTCTTATACATTTTAAAGCCTTTCTCCACTACTGTGCACACACAGTTCTTCACGTTGAGAGTCGTGTAGCGTGTGTATGCCCGAACTTCGGTCCGTGACTTTTATTTCTTTTTGTATATATATATATATATATATATATATATATATATATATATATATATATGGACTAACATTATCGAGTTATGCCGCGATTCAGCCTGAACTCACGTCCGGAGCGTTTATTTGCTTATATATATATATATATATATATATATATATATATATATATATATATATATATATATATGGCAAAAAGCACTTTTACCCCACTGTGATTGTAGTGTTTTAAGCAATTAGTCACTGTACTTTTAAAATATTCAATTGACCCACTATGCTTTTTAAAAATGTACAATCAAGTCATTCCGTCCAATTTCTTGGACGGACGTTAAATAATTACACACGTGGCATTGAAAAAAAAATCAAAAAATCATTATTTTTTGATGTGGCAAGTCAGTCAGCTAAATTCTTAATACTATTGAGCCACTGCACTTAAAAAAAATGCAATTGGTCCACTGTAGTTTTAAAAATATTTTTATATTTTATTTTCTTTCTTTTTCTTTACCTAAATATTTATAATATGTATAATATTAATAAAAATTAAAATTATAATATTTATAATATGTATGTTTTATTTTAAAAATAAAAATAAAAATACTTTTACGTTTTAAAATACTTATAAAATTTTTAAAAATAAAAAAAAATTCATGTTTTATTTTCTTTCTTTTTCTTTATCTAAATATTTATAATATGTATATTATTAATAAAAATTAATATTATAATATTTATAATATGTATGCTTTATTTTAAAAATAAAAATAAAAATACTGTTATGTTTTAAAATACTTATAAAATTTTAAAAAATAAAAAAAATTCATGTTTTATTTTCTTTCTTTTTCTTTACCTAAATATTTATAATATGTAAATTATTAATAAAAATTAATATTATAATATTTATAATATGTATGCTTTATTTTAAAAATAAAAATAAAAATACTGTTATGTTTTAAAATACTTATAAAATTTTAAAAAATAAAAATATTTTTATGTTTTATTTTCTTTCTTTTTCTTTACCTAAATATTTATAATATGTATAATATTAATAAAAATTAATATTATAATATTTATAATATGTATATTTTATTTTAAAAATAAAAATAAAAATACTTTTACGTTTTAAAATACTTATAAAATTTTTGAAAATAAAAATATTTTTATGTTTTATTTTCTTTCTTTTTCTTTAATCAAATATTTATAATAACTTTATTATTAATAAAAATTAATATTATAATATTTATAATATGTATATTTTATTTTAAAAAATAAAATAAAAATACTTTTATGTTTTAAAATACTTATAAAAAAAGTTTAATTTTTTTTATGTTTTATTCCTTCTACATTTGGATCCCAAATCAACTATCTTGGAGAAATTTCGTTACAAAAATGGCTCCTACTGCAAAAATGGATCCCAAATCACCTATCCTTCTCACTCGTTACAGCTCCTGCAAAAATGGCTCCTGCTTCGTTACAGCCCAAATCCGATCAAACTTCACCTTAAAAATCAAGCTCTTCCCAAAACCAGAGCACCCCTTCTAAAATTCCTCGCCCCCATCAGAGCACCCCTTCCAAAACCAGATAGAGAGAAATTGGAAAGAAAGGCAGCTTATGAGCAATCAAAGAAAGATACAGACCTGGGTTTTTCCACAGTGGGGGCAATAGCTTCGAAATTTGAACCTAGAACTGCTTTTGAACCTAGACCCGTCAAAATTACAAAGTCTCCGTGGAGGGCGTTGACCGGCGGTAAGAACCCAGATCGGATTCCTACCGAAACGAGCGTTTGGGAGATTTTCTGGGCCACGAAGAATCAATAATTGGTGCAATACCGTGTGCTACTGTATTTTAACCACCGGGTATTCCAACAGTATTAACGGTAACAACTACGCCGTTATTTATAAACAACTTATACTTGTCGTTTTCTTCATCCAATCGCTTTCCGTTATGGGGCCCACACAAGGCTGTGCCGTCGTACGAATATTCCCCGACAGCAAGAATATTCCACGACCAAACGAATATTCCCCGACAAAATGAATATTTTATAACCAATTGTTTATTTTGTAAAATTTGCACATTTCACCTATAACCAAAGTATTATATCAAATTAACCCCTTATTATTCACAATAATATTTAGAGAAAATTTGATTTTATTCATTAATAAGCTGGGGTCTTACAACCTCCCCTCCTTATGAAATTTTGTCCTCGAAATTGACGTACGTACCTGATATTTCGAAAAGGTGAGGATACCTCGCTTTCATTTCTGATTCCAACTCCCAGGTCATTTCTTCAATAGCATGGTTTCTCCACAAAATCTTAACTTGTGGTATAACCTTGGTGCGTAGGACATGCTCTTTCCTATCCAAGATCTTAACAGGTACCTCCTCGTACGTTAAATCTTCAGCTATCTCGTCTGGTTCTAATTCAATAATGTGGTTCGGGTCTTTAACATATTTACGAAGCATAGATATGTGAAAAATATTATGAACACGAGACATGTTTGGAGGTAATGCGAGTCTATATGCTACATTTCCTATTCGCTCAAGAATCTCAAATGGACCAACAAATCTTGGATTGAGCTTTCCTCTCTTCCTAAATCTTGTAACTCCCTTCCATGGTGCATCACGTAACAATACATGATCCCCAATATTAAATTCTATGTCCTTCCGATGAAGATCCGCATAACTCTTTTGTCGATCCTGTGCCGTTTGTATACGTTGTCGAATCGTTTGGATCTTCTCTGTAGTCATGCGTACCAACTCTAGTCCCAACAATGTTGCTTCACCCACCTCGTCCCAGCATACTGGAGAACGACATTTTCTTCCATACAACGCCTCGAATGGAGCCACATCTATGCTCGCCTGATAACTGTTGTTGTAGGAGAATTCCACCAATGGTAGGTACTTATCCCAACTCCCTTTGAGATCTAGGACACAGAGTCTTAATAGATCTTCAAGAGTTTGAATAGTCCTCTCTGATTGTCCGTCCGTTTGAGGATGGTATGCCGAACTGAATTGTAAATCCGTGCCCATAGCTTTCTGTAAGCTAACCCAAAATCGTAAAGTGAATCTTGGGTCACGATCCGAAACTATGGATACTGGTATGCCATGCAATCTCACAATCTCGTTCACATACATACTAGCAAGACGTTCAAGGGAATAAGTCTCATGTATCGGTAAGAAATGAGCAGACTTGGTTAATCTATCAACAATAACCCAAATCGCATCTATGCCTTGAGAATCCTTGGGAAGACCTGTAACGAAATCCATGGTAATGTGTTTCCACTTCCATTTCGGGATCTCAAGTGGTTGCAATGGACCCTTTGGCACTTGATGCTCCGCCTTTACACGTTGACAAGTTAAACACCTCGAGATAAACTCCGCGATCTCTCTTTTCATATTGCTCCACCAAAATGTATGTCGAAGATCATGATACATTTTGGTACTCCCAGGATGGATTGCAAACGGTGTGTTGTGTGCCTCCATCATTATTCTATGCTTCAAGTCAAAATCGTTAGGAACACAAAGTCTGGAGTTGACTCGAAGTATTCCTTCTTCATCGATTCTTGCTTCTGGAATAGCACATTCTTGCACTTTCTTCTTCATACGCATCAGCTCTATGTCCGTAGCTTGAGCAGCTTTAACTTTATCGATTAAAGTCGGTTCTACTCGTATATTTGATATCATCATGTTGGTACTTGGAGCCTTCATCTCTATCTCCATCCTTTGCAAGTCATACAAAATGGGCCTTTGTGTTAACAACATTGCACTCGTACCCGCATATGATCTTCTACTCAATGCGTCAGCTACTACGTTTGCTTTTCCAGGATGATATTGGATGGTATGATCGTAATCTTTCAACAGCTCGAGCCAACGTCGCTGCCGCATGTTGAGTTCCTTTTGGGTAAAGAAATATTTGAGGCTCTTTTGATCTGTATAGATCTCCACTTTCTCCCCATACAGGTAGTATCTCCAGATCTTCAACGCGAAAACGACTGCTGCCAACTCCAAATCATGAGTAGGATAATTCCTCTCATATTCTTTGAGTTGTCGCGAGGCATAGGCTATGACTTTCCCATATTGTATGAGAACACATCCTAACCCTTTGCCTGAAGCGTCGCTGTAGATAACAAATCCATCCGAACCAGATGGTATTGTCAGAACAGGTGCCGAAATGAGTCTCCTTTTGAGCTCTTGGAAACTCTTCTCGCATTCCTCGCTCCAACCGAATTTTGTATCCTTTCGAGTCAACTGAGTTAACGGAGTAGCGATTCGAGAAAATCCTTCCACGAATCTTCGATAATAATCAGGTAAGCCCAGAAAGCTGCGTACTTCGGTTACCGACTTCGGTTGCTCCCAACTTTGTATGGCTTCAATCTTGGCCGGGTCGACAGATACTCCATGTTTTGACACCACGTGCCCAAGCAATGCTACTTCCTCAAGCCAGAACTCGCATTTCTTCAACTTAGCATATAACTTATTTTCACGCAGCCTTTGGAGTACCAGCTTCAAATGGCGCTCATGATCTTCACGGCTTTTGGAATAGATGAGGATGCCATCAATAAAGACAACAACGAACTGATCCAAATATTCTTTGAATACACGGTTCATCATATCCATGAAGGCAGCAGGAGCATTAGTCAATCCAAAAGACATTACTAAGAATTCATAATGCTCGTACCGAGTTCTGAAGGCAGTCTTTGGAATATCCTTAGTTTTAATCTTCAGCTGATGATATCCAGAACGAAGATCGATCTTTAAAAAGAATTGTGCTCCTTGCAACTGGTCAAACAGGTCATCAATGCGAGGTAGCGGATACCTATTCTTGATAGTGACATGATTTAATTCTCGATAGTCGATACAAAGTCGCATACTCCCGTCTTTCTTCTTAACGAATAACACAGGAGCACCCCAAGGAGATGTACTAGGACGAATAAAATCGATGTCCAACAACTCCTGTAGTTAGACTTTTAACTCCTGAAGTTCAATAGGAGTCATTCGATATGGGATTTTAGAAATGGGTTTTGTTCCGGGTTCAAGGTCAATAAAGAATTCAACTTCACGTTCTGGGGGTAGACCGGGAAGTTCTTCAGGAAATACGTCAGGAAAGTCAATAACAACAGGAATATTATTCAAATTTGACGTGTCTTTATTCAAATCCATAGCATGGGCTAAGAAAGCTTGACATCCGTTTTTTAATAAACGAATGGCTTTATGGCTTGATATAACAGTGATTGATTTTAATGGCTTAGTTGCTTGAATTCGTACAATAGGTTGGTTAGGAATATGAAAACTAACAACCTTACGAAAACAATCAATTTTGGCATGAAGAGTAGTTAACCAATCAATCCCTAAAATCACATCAAAAGCAAGTATCTTTAAAGAGATAAGGTCAACAGGTAATGTGATGGTGACAACTTGGATCAAACAAGATTTATAAACAGTGGATGTGATGAAAGTTTCTCCTAACGGAGTCTCCACAGATAAATCAAAGTCTAACTTCTCCGGAGTCAAGTTTAAACGTTGAGCACAAGCAGGAGAGATAAAAGAATGGGTAGAACCGATATCTAATAAGGTATAAACTTCGCATGAATTTATGATTAGCTTACCCGTGATCACCTCGTTTGGGTTTCTCGCGTTTTGGCCAGTCACGACAAACGCTCTTCTAGGAACCGCTGATTTTGACTTATCCGGGACAGCTTTTGGAGTCACCATCCCCGCTGAACTTGGTTTTGCTACAGAACACTCTCGAGCTATATGACCCTCCTTTCCACAGTTATAACATACCTTAGATTGTTGTGGACAGTTTGGACTGATATGTCCCTCTTTCCCACATTTGTAACATACGACCGTTGGTCGTTCTCCTCCCCTAGAAATAGTTGATGTTTGTGTTGACGTCTTCACATTATCATTGTTGTACCTTCTCTTCTTGAAATCTCCTCCCGACGTCGACAGTTCACATGCAAATTACTGTTGATTCACATGTATGAAACTATTGATTCACATGCATGTACTATTCGGGGAGGTGGTGCAAGATTGATAATACTTGCAGGACTAAATTAAAAATAGAGGTTAAGATGAAGGTACTATACTGTATTAATTCGAGCCCCTAAACGTGCAATTATCGAAACTATATTTTCCTATAAATAGAAGCTCATTCTTCTTTCATTCTCACCAATTCACTAAGACTCACAAAAACAATTATAGAGAGAGAAGCTATAGAGAGAAAGCAGAAGAGTATTTTGCTACTTAACTATTGCAGTATCCAACCTTCTACTAAGGTAAGGGATGTTATTTATTTCTTATTCGTAAGTGATATTATTTTTGTTCAATATTCATATGAAATAATATTTTCTTCCATACTTTGTAGTATGTAAGTAATATTATTTCGTTTCGTATCCCTAATTCTACACTCATTTTGTTGAAGTATTACTTCTATACTCCGTGAAATTAGTAGAATATCCTTGAAATTTGTGTTTCATCTAGTATCGTTTCACAATGATAGTTTTCTGAACATTCTTGTTAAATTTTAAGCTTTTCATGCCGGGATACTATTCATGGGTATTATTCATTTATACGACACTATTCATACGTACGGTACTATTCACAAAGTACTATTCATGGGCATTATTCATATATACGATATTATTCACAAAGTACTATTCATAAAATACTATTCACGGGATACTATTCCCGAAGTACTATTCACGAAGTACTATTCATGGAGTACTATTCACTCAGTTACTATTCATCCGAAGTACTATTCATAACAAAAAATTAATTTCTTTTTTTGTCCAAATAATTTTTGATACAATATTATTCTTGAATTTTACTACACAAAGCATTATTGTGTTGACAATTTGGATATTTTATAAACTCTGGATAAATTTAATGTATTTAATATTTATCATTGATTTCGTTTGATTAATGTTTATATCATTGTCATCATCCTCATGCTTATATTGTGATAAAAGTCATCTTTAGCCGTAGTGCATATATGAACTGTTGATTGGTATGATTATGACTAGGGATTATTCAATATAATCATGACTCATAATGTTACAAATGATGTGGTAAAAGTCCTCATTAGCCCGTAGTGCATTGATGGACAGTTGTTGGTATGATTATGACCAGAGATTATTCGGTATGATCATGACCATTGGTGAAAACACGAATATCCTTGGCTCGTAGTGCATGGATAATTCATGGTCGTGATACTAATGAATATCCTTGGCCCGTAGTGCATAGATAATTCAGTGATGTGGTTTATTTATTAAACTGAGTCTCAGTGATAAAATTGATGATAAATTTTTAAATCATAGAAGATAGTAGATATCATGATCTACTTGACTCTTCTAATGTATTGCTTATTCCGCTGCAGTTGTTGATTTAAAACTTGTTTTTTATTGTATTCTATCAGTTTAACACTGTTGAAGGCTAACGATAATTTATTCTGCATTATCTTAGTCATAATATTTCTTACTGGGCTAGTTGAGCTCACCCTTTTCGTTCACTGTTCTCTTTAGGAAATAAGAATATAGCTGGGACTAGTCGGAGAATGGAGTGACGGTCCGAGATGGTTGCCATAGTAGTCATCACTATTTTATGAAATAGTGTGATAGTAATTGTAATGAGGATTGAATTTGAGTTTGGATATTGTCTAGGAGACATGAATATTTGTATTAAAACTCACAGCTTATGTTTTGTCGTATTCTGCACGGCACTTAACAGTTGTATAATTAAGTTATAGTTGTATTCTGTACCATTTATTTGGCGACTCAGAATAAGTGATGTATACCTATTTTGGGGGCGTCACAATTTTGTGATGGAATTTTTAAGCCATCACAAAATAATAAAATATATTATGGCTTTCAGTGATGACTAATTTTATCATCATTATAGAGTATTTGTGACTGCCATTGCAATCACCAAATATTATATGGAAGTAATTTTGTTTAGTAAATTAATTCACAATTGTTTCCTTTTATATTTTGGTTTAAAATTATAATCGTGATCTGGGCTTTGGTGCAGTGGTAATACTCGTTATTTAGTTCGTAAATGGGGGGAGGATTCGAATTCTACAAGTATCATTCGATACAATTAATAAAGTGAAATAAATTATACGCAAATAAAGATTCACGTTTTTATCTTTAATCCCTAAAGTCTTATTTTTTTTTTGTGATGACTTTGATAATTACAGTAAATTACGTGTTAATCTGATTGTATTAATCATCACAAAAGCACTAAGCGTTTATGTGATTGCCAAAACCATCACATAAATAATTTCATAATGGGCGTATACAAGACGACCATTGTGATGCTTAAAGTCATCACGTAAACCTTTCGGGATTGTTTTTCTACTTTTTGAGATAGATTTTGGCCATCACAAATGACCATTTTTTTAGTAGTGCGACGGAGTTTACATTTGTAACATGGGATAAACATATACACTTGTACAAAAAGTTCCAACTTAAGATAGATGAAAAGGTCTTTCGCAATTTGTCTAGACAAATTAACAAACTAACTAGTTCTAAGTAAAGTGGAAATTAAAATTGATGATTTTTTTTGTTAGATAAGCTCGAACATGATCAATCTCTGATGTAAAAGGTGACTTTAAGTTGACCGGTAATTGGATTGTTTGAGTTGCAACTAATATCTTCTGCTCTAACTCCGTGAATTTCTGCATTATAGAATTCGGTATGCCTTTCGGGGGAGTTCCTCCACGATAATCCCGTAAATAATCCGGCAAAGCAACCCGCTGACGTCGCTCAAACCATATATTCCCGTCTTTCCTCCGGTTCTCGAGAGTGTGGCCAACGGTTGTCCTTCCTTTCGGCGAGCGTCTCGATCTGTGGGTTCTAAACCGACTCTGCGACGTGAACTTCTCGACTGATCCCATGCCGAGTCTTGGAAACATCTTCCTCCCCCTCTAATTCTATAAATTGTGCATCTCATTCTTCTTGTTGGAGACATAAAGTCTCCAAAGCCTCCTTTGCTTGTTGGATCTTATATAACCAAATCAACTCCTGCTTGTCATACCCCTCGTGCCCCTGATCTCGATCCTATGGGTTCGGGACTGATCATCTGCCCCACATTGATGAGTATGCCTTCTGGCTTGTAGAGAATAGTTGACGTCGAACTGGAGTCGACTTAGATTTTGCTGGGACCGATTTGGGTTTATTGAGTCCGAGCCTGCTTTAACCAACTTGCGGACTTGATGCATTGTTGGATTGACCAAGGACCTCTTCTGGTCAGGAACTATCTTTTCTTTACCTGTCATCCATTTAAATTGAAAGTAAATTAGAGATTTTAATTCAACACCAGAACAATGTACTCCTTCTAACGTCAATGTTAACGCCGAATTCTTATCGTTTGTTAAATCACCATACAACAAACTTAAAACCTACGCAGTGAACAAACAAACACACCAAAAAGCTTGACGGTTGGGGCCGCTGAGGGATAGTTCTGATGTGAAAATAAGTACATGTTAAAAACGTCAATAATGAAGGTATATAACTGCTTTAACGAGTAAGAGTAATAAGGTATGTGTACTTCAAGCTTGAATTATCACTACTAAAAAAATAGTCATTTGTGACGGCGAAAATCCATCAAAAAAAGTGGAAAAACCATCACGAAAGGTTTACGTGATGGCTTTAAGCATCACAATGGTCGTCTTGTATACGCCCATCATGAAAGGTTTTACGTGATGGTTTTGGCAATCACGTACGCAAATGCTTAGTGCTTTTGTGATGATTAATACAATTACATTAACACGTAATCTATTGTGATTATCAAAGTCATCACAAAAAAGACAGGACTTTAGGAATCAAATATAAAAACACGAATCTCTATTTACATATAATTTATTTCATTGTATTAATTGTATCTATATTAATTGTATCAAATGATACTTGTAAGATTCAAACCCTCCCCCCATTTGCAGACTAAATAATGAGTATTAACACTACACCAAAGCCCAGATCATGATTATAATTTTAAAACAAAATATAAAAGGAAACATATGTGAGTTGACTTACTAAGTAAAATTACTTCCACATAAGATTTGGTGATTGCAATGGCAATCACAAATACTCTATAATGATAGTAAAATTAATCATTACTGAGAGCTATCATATATTTTATTGTTTTGTGATGACTTGAAAATTCCATCACAAAATACCTTCTTTTTGTAATTGCAAATAAAAGTCGTCACAAAAATCTATCTTTTTTAATGATTGTCACAGCCGTCATAAAATATTGTTTTGATTATTTCTTACATTAAAATATTAGTGATAGTTTAAATGCAATCACGAAAAGGATATATCTATAAGTGACGGCTTAGTGCATCACAAAAAGAAAATTTATTTTTGCGTGAAAAAATTGGTGTGATTGACATGACCATTACAATTATACTACATTGATGACAAGATTAGCCATCACTAAGAGCCATCATATATACTATTATTTTGTGATTGCTTAAAAAGTCCATCACAAATTACTATCTTTTGTGATTGTTTTTAAAAACTATCACAAAGTTCCGTTACGTATTCTTATTTTTCTAGTAGTGTATGACTGTATTTATACCTTGATCGCCTCAATTTATCACGCTTGTCCCTAAGTAAAAATAGGAGTCTTATATAGAGATTACTTATAACTCCAAGTCCCATAACTAGATTTGACTTCCTCAGAAATAGAAAGTCAAATAAGACAGGAGATTATAAGATAATTTGGACTGTGACCTTTCTAGAATATCAAACTTTTTATTTTCAATGTAACTATCCAATCACGTGATTTTTCGAATATTTCGGATCCATCAAACCACGCTCCAATATATATATATATATATATATATATATATATATATATATATATATATATTTGTGTTTGTGTGTGTGTGTGTGTCCTATATACCTAGCTTTAATTAGGTACTAGTGGAGGTGGACACATGTTAAATTTAAGCCAAAGTAGTATGGTGATGGACAGAAAGTAGACTAGAATAGATGATCAATTTGTTAAACAGCTAGTTTTTGAAGGCCTGAAATGTTGTTTACTTCAAAGTATAATAACTGAATTTTGCATGAAACATATGATTTAGGTACGTATTACTTTATAGTCTTCAAATGTTCTTTACTTCAAAGCCACATGAACTGTTGATAATGTCTGATCAAACATATTATTTAGGTGTGCATGTGTATATATATACACATATATAGTTTCTTTTCTCTTCTTTTTTATCGCTTTTTTGCTGTAAAGTTATGCTGCGTGTTTTCTGATTATATATATATATATATATATATATATATATATATATATATATCTCCCCTTCCCCATTTTCATCAATATCTATTTAGATGAAATAACAGAAGAATTAATAAGAGGATTAAATGCAATCAATCCACTCGTTCAAATTTAATTACACAATAAAACAACAAAAATAATGTTGTAATTGTCTTTACAATAATGGATAATGTTTCATGATAAATTGATATGTCCATTCAATATAAGACTGGAAGGGACTGGAAAGGATCTGATACCGATAATTATACTATGATGAATATTAAATTATGCAACTATATATAAAGCTAATATTTTTTTAGTTACCACCAAGAAAATTTATTAAACTATGGTATATCCTTAAATAACATATATGATTATCATATATAATATACTTGTAATAATTTTCAGCTTCATCAAATTAATAGGTCATAGTCCATAACTCCTTAATTAATTTCATTTCTCCAAATTATGATCCTGAATTCTTAGGTCAAGTAGTTTTCGTGGTAGCTATTTTAACCTCCTTCCAAATTAATTAAGATATATCCATATCAAGATTTCCCGTAAATTTTTTCGGTTGATCGAATAGGTAAATTACATATTTACCTTTGTATGTTATTAAATTATAATTCATGATAAATAATATATATATATACCCACCGACGCGCCCCCCACCCACCCACCCACCCACCCATATATATATATATATATATATATATATATATATATATATATATATATATATTTCCAATGACAAAATTATCCTATTTTAAACATAGTCTTTTGTAATTAAGATCGCCTCGTTCAAATTGTTAAGAACTTGTAAAAATTAATTCAGTTTAATTAACACATATATTTTTATATAAATGATACAAATCCTAAGAATTTTAAATTAAAGTATTAATGAAGCTATTGTAATTAGTGAATCAAGTATGTTGATAGTTTAATTTTTGGTGTTTAACAATAAAAAATATTATTTGATTTTTTATATGTTAAATTTATCTTGAGTATATGTCAAAATTTTAGATTTTTATGATTTTGATTACATTTTTAGTGTATAGTTGGTGTTGTTTATGACAATGTTGAATAAAAGAAAATGTAATACTATTTTTTACTATCGTTATCTTGTAAAAAGTTTTTTTTTTCTTTTTTAGAGTAACAACATTAAGTGTGACTTATGTTTAGTTTAATATTTGAGAAAAATAATTTAACATAATTTTTAATACTACTTTTCTATATGAATAATAAGATTTTTTTTGTAAAAGAATTTGTCTAAATTTATATTATGTAAATTTTAAATAATTATGATTCTTTTGTTAATTTGAACTTTTTATGGTAAATCTTAATCTTTGAGTAATTTAATTAGAATAAGTGCATGTATGATTTTAGTTTCTTGATAAAATGAATATTTGTTATTTTTTGACATTTATGTTATTTAATGCACAAGTTAATAATTTAATTTCTCACATTAGGTTAAATGAAAATGAAAACATACAAATTTATATTTTGTAGGTATATTAAACATTATATTTTGAAGGATGCTTTGGACATTATATTCAAAATATTTGTAGATATTAGTTGGTTAACCACACAAGTGATAATGAATGTTACATATTGAGTTATTGACAAAAGAGGTATTCACTGTTACTTGAAAATTTAGAAGAGATAGTGAGAGTTATTATAATTATCTATGGGGTGTCAGCATATTTTACTCGTAATAGAATAACAAATCTAAATTAATTAGAACGAGAATGTACTCGAAATTATACCCAAAAAAACACACAATAATTTAAAAGTTTGCTTCCTAGAATTTTCCAATGCAAATTGTACGGTTCTATTGGGATATTACATGCTCAAACGAAAAACAAATTATGAAACTGATCATGAACGTCCCTTTATATTAATATTATTATATATCTCTTCTTGTCGATCAGTACTCAAGCTCACCTATATATATAATCTTAATTTGTTGGATTGAGTCGTAAATAAACAAAACATGGAAAGTCTTGCAGGAGTTGGGGAATTAAATATAAGAAATATATCTATCATCATAACTAATAAAACTCCATTTCTTAATTAACTTTGCATGATTTGTTATTTGTTCTCCACCTTTCCTTTCGCTTTCCATCTTCTCGTTTGTAACAGTACTCTCAATAATTTATAAGTAGTTTTCAGAAACAATTATCTAATAAATATAAATAAATATATATATATATATATATATATATATATATATATATATATATATATATATATAAAATAATATTGATGAAAATATCTAACGGTTCTCTGTTGCAGTAGCCCTCACTAGTATTTTTGTTAATAATTTAGACATACAAAAAATCGTAAGTTTATATGCTCAACTCGGGTCAAATTTAGACTTCAAAATAAATTTCGGATCAAATTTCAAATTCGGATTGAATTAAATTTATCTAAATAAGACATTGAACCAGTATTTTTGTTAATAATTTAATTTTTTATACACAGATAAATTTTTTCTATATCAAAATCTTTCGATGTATGAGTAAGATGTTAATATATATAGTCCCTATTTGTTCACCTCCTTTAAAATTCAATCGTTGTCAAAGCTGTTTTATAGTATTTTATGCCATTTAAGCTTTTATTATTAGTACTAAGAATCATTGCCACAGACGGCGAAAGACTGACAAATTTTGATGTGGAGAGGGCGAGAGGCCGTCCGTCAGACATGCTGATGCTCCACGCCTTCCATTGAAGTACTTGATATTTTTCACGATATTTTTCACATGTTCCAAAATGATGTCACTTTAATGTACACCCTCCTTCCATTATACTCCAACATAAGATTATTAGTACTTTTTTAGAAGTTAATTTAAGATATTTTAAAATTAAAAATACATAATTTATTTAAATTTTAAAAGTAATAAATCACATAATTAGTACTAATACATGTTTACATAATTTGTATATATAATTATGAGACATGCACAATAAAAAGAGAGGGCTAATCTCTAGGGTATTTTAAAAAAATTATAATAAGTTTTAATAATAAATAAAAAGATTGAAGTCCCAATTTAGGAATGTAGTACAAGTACGAATAATTCTCATAATTAAGTACACAATTAACTATCAATAAATTCACAAGACTAATGCCAAAAAAAATACAATAATTAATTTAAATAAAGAAACAAGTCTCACATATAACAGAAAAATAAACTTCACATAAATATTAAAAAAACTAATGGAGCTAAAATCCCAAAAGATCAGTCTCAATTTTAATAAATTTCTAGAATATTCTTCTCATAAGTTAAATTCTTAATAAATGACAACACTAGAATTTTCCATTTCATTGTTACAATAAGGTTGTTAATAATTAAATTATTTGGAGACATCACAACTTAGACAAGATTGTATAATGATATTTTTGAGAGTTGAAAGAAAATTTAATAAAAATAATAAGTATTACTCTCTCGATCCCATAAAAAGTGTTTCAAGTAATATTTTTACACAAATTAAAAAATAATGTAGTATTTTTTGAGAAAAAAAATATTACTCTCATTTCAAATTATGAGATCAATATTAATATTTTAGAAGCTAATCTCAAATTTATATTTTCAAACTCAATTAAGATGAATTTATTTAATTTATGTTAATACAATTATGAATATCATAAACTATCTAAGAGTATTACTAGTATAAAAATTATTATTTCAAAATTTAAATGAATTATGTCAATTTTAAATTGACTTTTAGAATATCAATATTAATCTTATTTTCAGAACAAAAAATAAATATAATTTAGAATTATATATTTTAGACATCTTTCGTAAAATTAATCATATATACCACTACGGATTATAACATGATCGAGTTTTCCACTATCTGCACTCGCATCTCTAATTATTGCGTTCAAGTAAATACCCGTCATATATAATTTTATATAGTTTAACATGTTTGAATGGTATCACCATTATATCTAATATCATTCTTAGGTGAAATTGGTAATTAATTATAACTTCAAAAAGGAGTCCAGAAGATTAAATTTTAAGCATAGAAGAGTCCTACAATAAATTTAGAGAATTGATATTTTTATAAATAAAAATAATAAATTTGTAAAATTTTTAAATATCAAATTTTACGTCTAAAAATATAAATTCCCTAAATTTATGTGGATAAAAATTATAGACATATTACGTTATTGTTGTATCTTATTTCTTAGAATTAAAAATTAGTGAAATTTATCGAAATGTATATTATTTTCTCTATAAGAATATCAACTTTGAAAAAAAAAAGTGATGTTAAATATCAAAAAGTGTCTCAAATAATAAGTCACCATAACATTAGTTAAATAAATATCAACTATTGACTATGTCATAAATTATAATTAAAATATTTCGTGCCTGAGATCCATTTGACATCAAAAATTTAAGACTCGTAACTAGGCTGACAATTTACTCCGTCCCTACAGTGATCCCCACGCCTCGTTCCCAATGAAGACGGTGGTTTTGATTCTAATCAGGGGATGAAAAATCACCCAATGTTATTTATGGGAATGGGAAAAGATGATATTTGCTTCCGCCCAGTACCTTCCCCCAAATAGTTATATACTATAATTAAATTAATATTTATACTATTACATATTACATAATTGAAATATATGTCATTGTGTGTGTATATATTATTATTATTTATTTCTTCTTACTTTAAAATATGATTAATTTTCATGTATATATTATTATAAATATAATTAAAATTAATTTCTTTTATTTAAAAAATTTACAAAATACTAAACCCGGTGATCTAAATTTTTTGTATTATTAAATTTTAATCTTTGTAAAAAATAGGGTGAGTATGAGAAATTTTTATAAGACCGGAGATGAGTAATCCCCGTCCCCATAACATTACTAGCTAAAAAAGGAAAAGAAAAAAGTACAACTATCAACATTAAGGATGCACTAAAAATCTCTCAAAAGTAGAGATAAAGAGATAATCACAGGGATTAAGCCCATACACAAAAAAGACGTGGAATATCAACCGTCTATCGAGAAGAAGATAATGATGAACACTGTTTGTAATTATTCATTCCATATAAATACTAAAATTTACAGTGGAGT
The DNA here is from genome assembly GCA_016801055.1 of Panax notoginseng. Classification (NCBI taxonomy): domain Eukaryota; kingdom Viridiplantae; phylum Streptophyta; class Magnoliopsida; order Apiales; family Araliaceae; genus Panax; species Panax notoginseng. The sequence goes on from CM029012.1 coordinate 270,668,154, forward strand.
ACAACAGTAAAAATAGTAGTAGTAGTAATTAGAAATGGATAGGGAAAAAAAAATATGAAGGGAAAATCAACCGTTGGTGATCGGCCACGTCTCCACCATTCCAATTTCCGTTACCAAAAAATATGGAATAAATTCCGAAAAGATTTGAATGGACCCTATTGTATCATGTTATGGGTGATAGACACATAACATGTATGCACATGAATAATTCGTTTCCTAATGTAAAATTAATGTGAAAGGCCATGGCATTTATACACATGGAAAATCGCATCACACATTCTAATAATATAAATAGATAAATAGTTTTGGTAATGATTACAAATGGGGCCGGCTTTGATGGTAACGCATATAATAATAATATAGTATAATCAAAGTGAGAAGACATATAGATATAGATAGCGTAGAGACTATAGACTGCGCAGCCAAGCCGCCATTTTATTATATACTACTGGAGTAGTATTGATTAATTTATCAGGTTGGGCTAGAGAGAGAAAATAGATGGAATGAAAGATGCCCAAACAGAGAAATAATACTACTCCACTAGTTACTAAGAGAAGTGAAAGAGAGGGAATTTAAAAAGCACAGAATTAAATAAGGATGGAAAGAATTAGGGAAAGAGAGAGAAGGATTCGCTATAGAGATAGAGAGAGAAAAAAGATATTGAAAAAAAGGAGGCCCCCAAAATCAGGTATATAAAGGGAGAACAATAGCTCTGCCTGCAGTGATGAAACTATTCAGTACTCTTGAAGAGAAAAGAAAAACAACAAAAGCTCCTTAAAGCTTAACGGCCCCCTCTTTTTGCCAACTCCTTCTCTTCCTCTAGCTTTCTCTCTCTTGTATTCATTCTTCTGAATACAACAGTTTTATTTCTCACGATTTTCCTAGTTTAATATCCTTGCACGCTAATATATAGCTTATACTTGAAGAATTAATCTCTGCTTACCAGATCATCTTAATATATATCTCTAGTGAGTAGATAAGAGAAGAATGATGGTGGAGGATTCAGTGGTGGTGGTGGTGAGAGAGTACGACACAGAAAAGGACTGCAGAAGAGTAGAAGAGGTGGAGAGAAGGTGTGAAGTTGGGCCCAGTGGCAAACTCTCCCTCTACACTGATCTTTTGGGTGACCCTGTTTGCAGGGTCCGCAACTCCCCTGCCTATCTCATGCTGGTAATTAATTTAATTGCGCTACCGCGCGTTTGTTTTTCCACTAGTCAATCATATTGCGTACGTGGGTAATACCAATAATTCTTTTTCTGCATTTAGTTTTAATTCTATGAACGAAGTGTATTGATTGTTTTAAAACAGGTAGCTGAGATTGTGTTGGGGAAAGAAGAGAGAGAAATAGTGGGGATGATAAGGGGTTGCATCAAAACCGTCACATGTGGTAAAAAGCTCTCCAGAAATGGTAAAACTCCCTTCCAAGATCCCTCCATACCCCTCCCTGTCCACACTAAACTCGCCTACATCCTAGGTCTTCGTGTCTCTCCTTCTCACCGGTATGTATCCATTATATTTATACTTGTTACTTATTCTTCTTTTTTTCCTAATGATTGAAACTTTACCAAAATGGGACAATGCTAATTGTAGTCTTATTCTTTTTTCTTTTCTTTTTTACTTTTTGAAAAATAATATTAGTAGTACTAGGAGATGTAATGTTAGTATTTATTGCTATGGTTGCAGGCGAAAGAGAATAGGATTAAATTTGATATGCCGAATGGAAGATTGGTTCAGAGAAAATGGTGCCGACTATTCTTACGTAGCCACTGAGAACGACAACCATGCCTCCGTTAAGCTCTTCACGGATAAATGCGCCTACTCCAAGTTCCGGTCCCCTTCTATCCTGGTTCAGCCCGTGTTCGCTCACCGAGTCCGGGTCTCCAAACGAGTCTCCATCGTCAAACTCACCCCCTCCGAGGCCGAGTCATTCTACCGCCGCCGCTTCTCCACCACCGAGTTCTTCCCCAGAGACATTGATTTTATTTTAAACAATAAACTCAATCTGGGTACTTTTCTAGCCATTCCCAGCGACGAGAAGTGGGTGGGATCCGATCGTTTCCTGGCCGACCCGCCAGAGTCATGGGCTTTACTCAGCGTGTGGAACTGCAAAGACGTTTTTAAGCTCGAGGTGAAAGGCGCGTCGGTCGTGAGAAAAGGTTTAGCGAAAACAACTCGGTTAGTGGACCGGGCTTTGCCGTGGCTGCAGTTACCATCGGTGCCGGAGGTATTCAGGCCGTTTGGGCTGCATTTTCTGTATGGGCTAGGAGGGGAAGGCCCATTGGCTGTGAAGTTGACGAAGGCCCTTTGCGGGTTTGCTCATAACTTGGCTAAACAGCACGGGTGCGGAGTGGTGGCAACCGAGGTGTCGGGTCGGGAACCGCTCCGGAAAGGAATCCCGCACTGGAAGAAGCTATCGTGCGTAGAGGATTTGTGGTGTATCAAACGGCTTGGGGAGGACTACAGTGACGGATCTGTGGGTGACTGGACAAAGTCAAAACCTGGATTGTCCATTTTTGTTGATCCTAGGGAATTTTAATAGCTGATGATGTGGCCTTTTTACCCTCTCTAAAGAATCTAATCTTCTAGAAAAAAATTAAGGAAAAAGTTGGTTCCCCTTTTTTTTTTTGTATTGGATTACTTGGCTTTTTAAGTAGTACAGAATTTTCAAGATTTTGAAGGAAATTAGAAGATATGGAAAGGGAAATATCCAAAACTTTTCATATTTTTGTAAATGGAACTTTGCTTTATAGATAATCCCTTTTTGAACCAAACAGATTGTTAGTTTTTTATTTAAAGAAAAAGAGAGTAGGGTTAGGGGTAGGGGAGTGGGGCGAGGGGGCTGCTGGGGGATTTGGGTAACTCATGGATTTGCTTTTTGTTAATTCTTTCAAAAAATGTGCCAAAACGGTTTGTGATTGGGGATTGCAAGTAAAATCCGTAATCGAAATATCCTCCCCTAGTCCGCCCTAGAAAAGACGTGTGTATGCTATGACACCTTGTCTTAATAATTATCATGCTTGTTTTTCTCGGCGACACAAATTAGAGATATTGGGGTGGGGGACCAGAGAAGGTTGTATAGTTGTCCAGATAATAATTATGTCTTATTAAGGACAAACTGCTCCATCAAATTTATTGATATACTTGACATAAAATGTAACCTCTCAACTTTTAATAAACAAAATTTACTTTTTTATAAATATTATTCTAAATAATGCGTTAAATTGATAAAAAAAGATTAGAATTTAGAATGATATGTATAAATTATAATAAAAAATATCAGGAAAATATTCGGTAAAGTACAACAGTTCCGAAATAATTATCGGATACAGAAAACGATAGAAATAATTTTTTTATTAAAAATTGTCAGCAAAACTATTACTTTTAACAGTTACAATATCAAGATGATGAAGGAAAAATATCACACAATATTTCACAATAGCACAATATTCTACAGTAACATGCGGTATTTTACAGAATTTTATATTATTGAACCAATAATTGTCATTATAGCAAATGCACAGTATTTTACATTATCAAACCAATAATTGTCACAGTAGCAAATGCTGGGGATGGGCAAATTTTTTTATTTTTTCTTCTTTTTAACCAAACCGAATCGGTTTAAATCAGTCAGTTCGAAACAACTGATAATCGGTTTGAATTCGGTACACGAAACTGGTATATACCAAATTTTTGGGACCATGAACGAGAAGTGGTTTGGCTCGTTCGATAAATACTGAATCGATCCAATTGTACCGGTTACATTAATAATATTTCATTTTTATATTTTAATAATTTCATTTTCTCTCAATCTCGGACCTTTCGATCTATCTCAGACCATCCACCAATCCATCCCATCTATACTTTCACAGTTTCATCGATCCATCATCTCCCACCGACCAACCTCTGATCTACACGCGCCGCCACCTTGAAATCCTCAACGACTCCTCCAAAATTAACTCGTTCGGCGATTTGGGCCTCGTTTGTAAGACCCCAACTTATTAATGAATAAAATAAAATTTTCTCTAAATATTATTGTGAATAATAAGGGGTTAATTTGATATAATACTTTGGTTATGGGTGAAATGTGCAAATTTTGTAAAATAAGCAAGTGGTTATAAAATATTTATTTTGTCGGGGAATATTCGTTTGGTCGTGGAATATTCTTGTTGTCGGGGAATATTCGTACGACGGCGCAGCCTTGTGTGGGCCCCATAACGAAAAGTGATTGGATGAAGAAAACGACAAGTATAAGTTGTTTATAAATAACGGAGTAGTTGTTACCGTTAATACTGTTGGAATATCCGGTGGTTAAAATACAGTAGCACACGGTATTGCACCAATTATTGATTCTTACGTAAGAAGGCACTACTCAATAATTGTTACAGTAGTTATTGTTCAATATTTTATTTTATTGATTCAATAATTGTTGCGTTGATATTTTATATTATTGTTGTTTCAATAATTGTTGCACAGTATTTTTCATTATCAGATCAATAATTCATATTATTTGAATAATATTATTAGATAACATTATTGGCAATGTCTAGAAAGTTCTGTCTAAGGAGAGGTTTGGTCATCTAATTGTGCGCCAGTAAGGAGAAATCCTTATTGGAAAGCCCCCTCTTTCCTGGGAACGGCCTGGTTGTCATAAATATGATTCTGTAATATTATTTGTGAATAATTAATTATTGATTCATATGATAAGGAAATATTTATTTTATGAGGATATAAATGAGGGATATATTTTTTGTGGTTAAAAATGAAGGAGTTAATGTTGAGGTTTTTATCAGTATTTTTGTTGAAATTGAGGTATTAAAAATCAGGGTTTTTGAGATATTTTACGGGGGTTATAATTTTTAATCCGACCGTTGGATCGTGGTAATTTTTGGATATGTTATACATATATAAGTTGAGTATATGTCCACAAATTTTGAACCGTTAAAAATGAACGTATGATTTATTATGAATTTTACGAGATGACGGGTTCAGAAATTGTTGAATTTTCGGAGTTAATCATTTTGGTGGAAAATTCTAAAATTGGTGGGCCCCACTCTTGGTTGGTGAAGAAATGTGTTGAAATTTTTATTCAAATGTGGTGGGTGGGAATAGTAACAGGTAAAGCCATCAGGTTGCAGGTTAAGTCTGCTTCGGCGTGCTAACATTTTCCTATAAATAGAGGGCTAAGTTAGAATTGAAAATCACATCAGAAACAAGTTTTCTCTCTTTCTCTCTCTAGATTATTGAGTGTATTTTGTGAGTATTTAGATACTTTGAGAGTTTCTATTCATCAGAGCAAGTTTCTTTCAGCCTTATACCGGTATTCCGACCAGAAGTACTGATATTTTGAGGTAAGGGATATTATTTTCTTCTTAAATGATATTATTTTCTTCAATATCATTATGCTGAAATATTAACATGAGTTTTTATCAAATTTAAAACTTTTTGTGTCGGGGTTACTATTCACGTATACGTTACTATTCACGTATATAGCACTATTCACGAATACGGCACTATTCACCGAAAAATAAAATTTTTCCTTTTTGTCCAAGATGTCTATTATGGTTACTATCATTGATTGTATCCATGTTTTGATCTTTATTTTTGAATTCTGCTTCACAATTGATTATTATGAAGTATTATTGATCTTGGATAAACTGTTATACGAATTCCTACTATTTGTCCTTCTGTCTCACTGGATTCGTTTTCTTTAAGATATTTTTCATCATCCTCAGTCCTAAATGATGATATTACTGAATATCATTAGCCTGTAGTGCAAAGATGTATGATTACTTGATGAATATCTTTGGCCTGTAGTGCAAAGATGAACAGGAATTGAGATGAACATGACTGACAGGTGATACAAATGAATATCTTTGGCCTGTAGTGCAAAGATGAATATTTGGATAAAGATGATTATTAATTGATGTTACAGGGATAAAATATTGATGATGGACTTTTAAATCTTAGAAGATAGTAGAATTCATTATCTACTTGACTCTTCTAATGGTTTGCTGTTTCCGCTGCAGTTGTTGATCTAAAACTTGTTGTCGATTATATTCTATCAGATTTTTTCCTGTTGAATACTAATGATAATTTGTTGTATATTATCTTAGTCATAATATTCTTTACTGGGCTAGTTGATCTCACCCTTTTCCTTTTTGTTCCATTTCTCTTCTCAGGAGGTGAGAACATAACAGGATCTAGTCGGGATATGGAGTGATGATTCTAGAAAGATATTTTAGCAGTCCTCACTATTTTTGTAAAATAGTGTTTGAATAATTGTATTGAGGATTTATTTGAGTGTGGATATTGTCTAGAAGACAATATTTGTATTTAAACTCACAATATGTGTTGTCGTATTTTACACGACAATTGTATTATTGAAGTTGTAGTTTGCTTTCTGTATCATATATTTGGCGACTCAGAATGGGTGTTGTATACCTATTTTGGGGGCGTCACAGTTGGTATCAGAGCTTAGGGATATGATCCCTGGCTGAGATGTGAGACAAGAACTAGGAGGGGAGAGACGGGGAATTCCTTCGCTAGTATGACCTGACTAAGTTTATTTGGTGTTTATTTGGTCGGTCAGAGTATATGGATAATATATGACATGACTATTAACCCTTGTTTTATGGCAGTATTTAAGAATGGCAGCTGAGAACGTTAATAATGGAGTAAATCAGACCGTGGAGACACCTTTGATCACCACCCAGGGGAACATGTAACAGGAAGGCAATATTCCTCTTTTAAACAACGTTACCGAGCAAACGATGAATGATGGAATGTTTAGGAGCTTTTTGAAGTTCATGCAAAATCAGACGAGGGAGACTCGTGTGCAGAATACGGGTGGAAATGATAACATCTCGCGGTTTGTCACAGCTAAGCAGTTCAAAGAATTGGGACCACCAGAATTTAAGGGAAAGCCGGATCCGATCATGGCGGAAATGTGGGTCAAGAAAATTACCAAGATATTCGATGTCTTGGGATGCACGGAGGAACAGAAAGTTCCATTCGCCACCTTTATGTTTCGCGGTGAGGCAGACTACTGGTGGGAGTCTGTGAAGCGTACCCAGCCTGACGCACTCAACATGTCCTGGGAAACATTTCAAAAACTGTTCAATGACAAGTACTTTTCTGAAAGTATTCGTCATATGAAGGAGGTGGAGTTTATCAGACTAGAACAAAACAACATGACGGTGTCCCAATACGAGGCGAAGTTTGCAGAGTTATCCAGGTTTGCACCTCATTTGGTCAAAAATGAGGAACGAATGACAAGGATGTTTCTGAGAGGTCTAAAACCCGAGATTCGACAATATCTTATCTCTCATAAATTTTTTTTATATTCAGATGTTGTAAACAGGGCTCAATTATTAGAGCGAGATAATGAGTATGTGCAACCGAGGGACCATAACCAGGGTCATACCGGTGGCGGCAGTCATCGAAACAATGAAAACCAGCAGGGAGAAAAACATTCGGATAAAAGCAGTAACCACTCTGGTGGTAATCGTGGTCGTGATAATAAAAGGAGCGAGTCGGGAGGAGATTTCAAGAAGAGAAGGTACAACAATGATAACGTGAAGACGTCAGCACAAGCATCAACTGTTTCTAGGGGAGAAGAACGACCACCGGTCGTATGTTACAAATGTGGGAAAGAGGGACATATCAGCCCAAACTGCCCACAACAATCCAAGGTATGTTATAACTGTGGAAAGGAGGGTCATATAGCTCGAGAGTGTTCTGTAGCAAAACCAAGTTCAGCGGGGATGGTGACTCCAAAAGTTTTCCCGGATAAGTCGAAATCAGCGGTTCCTGGAAGGGCGTTTGTCGTGACTGGCCAAAACGCGAGAAACCCGAACGAGGTGATCACGGGTAAGCTAATCTTGAATTCTTGCGAAGTTTATACTTTACTAGATACCGATTCTACCCATTCTTTTATCTCTCCTGCTTGTGCTCAACGTTTAAACTTGACTCCAGAGAAATTGGACTTTAACTTATCTGTTGAAACTCCATTGGGTGAAACCTTCGTTACATCTACAGTTTATAAATCTTGCATGATCCAAGTTGGCACTATCACATTACCTGTTGATCTTATCTCTTTAAAGATACTTGCTTTTGATGTGATTTTAGGAATTGATTGGTTAACCACTCATCATGCTAAAATTGATTATTTTCGTAAGGTTGTTAGTTTTCATATTACTAACCAACCTGTCATACGAATTTAAACTACTAAACCACTAAAATCAGTCACTGTCATATCAAGCCACAAAGCTATTCGTTTATTGAAAAACGGATGTCAAGCTTTCTTAGCCAATGTTATGGATTTGAATAAAGACAAGTCAGATTTGAATAATATTTCTATTGTTAGAGAATTTCCCGATGTATTTCCTGAAGAACTTCCTGGTCTACCCCCAGAACGTGAAGTTGAATTCTTTATTGACCTTGAACCCGGTACAAAGCCCATTTCTAAAACTCCATATCGAATGGCTCCTATTGAACTTTAGGAGTTAAAAGTCCAACTACAGAAGTTGTTGGACATCGGTTTTATTCATCCTAGTACGTCTCCTTGGGGTGCTCCTGTTTTATTCGTAAAGAAGAAAGACGGGAGTATGCGACTTTATATTGACTATCGAGAATTGAACCATGTCACCATCAAGAATACCTCGCATTGATGACCTGTTCGACCAGTTACAAGGAACACAATTCTTTTCAAAGATCGACCTTCGTTCTGGATATCATCAGTTGAAGATTAAAACTGAGGATATTCCAAAGACTGCCTTCAGAACTCGGTACGGGCATTATGAATTCTTAGTTATGTCTTTTGGATTGACTAATGCTCCTGCTGCCTTCATGGATATGATGAACCGTGTATTCAAAGAATATTTGGATCAGTTCGTTGTTGTCTTTATTGATGACATCCTCATCTATTCCAAAAGCCGTGAAGATCATGAGCGCCATTTGAAGCTGGTACTGCAAAGGCTTCGTGAAAATAAGCTATATGCCAAATTGAAGAAATGCGAGTTCTGGCTTGAGGAAGTAGCATTCCTTGGGCACGTGGTGTTAAAACATGGAGTATCTGTCGACCCGGCGAAGATTAAAGCCATAAAAAGTTGGGAGCAACCGAAGTCGGTAACCGAAGTACGTAGCTTTTTGGGCTTAGCTGGTTATTATCAGATATTTGTGGAAGGATTTTCTCGAATCGCTACTCCGTTAACTCAGCTGACTCGGAAAGATACAAAATTCGTATGGAGTGAGGAATGCGAGAAGAGTTTCCAAGAACTCAAGAGGAGACTCATTTCGGCACCTGTTCTGACAATACCATCTGGTTCAGATGGATTTGTTATCTACAGTGATGCTTCAGGCAAAGGGTTAGGATGTGTTCTCATGCAACATGGGAAAGTCATAGCCTATGCCTCACGATAACTCAAAGAATATGAGAGGAATTATCCTACTCATGATTTGGAGTTGGCAGCAGTCGTTTTTACGTTGAAGATCTGGAGACACTACCTGTATGGAGAGAAAGTGGAGATCTATACAGATCATAAAAGCCTCAAATATTTCTTCACCCAAAAGGAACTCAACATGCGGCAGCGACGTTGGCTCGAGCTGTTGAAAGATTTCGATCATACCATCTAATATCATCCTGGAAAAGCAAACGTAGTAGCTGACGCATTGAGTAGAAGATCATATGCGGGTACGAGTGCAATGTTGTTATCACAAAGGCCCATTTTGTATGACTTGCAAAGAATGGAGATAGAGATGAAGGCTCCAAGTACCCACATGATGATATCAAATATACGAGTAGAACCGACTTTAATCGATAAAGTTAAAGCTGCTCAAGCTACGGACATAGAGCTGATGCGTATGAAGAAGAAAGTGCAAGAAGGTGCTATTCCAGAAGCAAGAATCGATGAAGAAGGAATACTTCGAGTCAACTCCAGACTTTGTGTACCTAACGATTTTGACTTGAAGCATAGAATAATGATGGAGGCACACAACACACCGTTTGCAATCCATCCTGGGAGTACCAAAATGTATCACGATCTTCGACATACATTTTGGTGGAGCAATATGAAAAGAGAGATCGCGGAGTTTATCTCGAGATGTTTAACTTGTCAACTTGTAAAAGCGGAGCATCAAGTACCAAAGGGTCCATTGCAACCACTTGAGATTTCGAAATGGAAGTGGAAACACATTACTATGGATTTTGTTACGGGTCTTCCCAAGGTTTCTCAAGGCATAGATGCGATTTGGGTTATTGTTGATAGATTAACCAAGTCCGCTCATTTCTTACCGATACGTGAGACTTATTCCCTTGAACGTCTTGCTAGTATGTACGTGAACGAGATTGTGAGATTGCATGGCATGCCAGTATCCATAGTTTCGGATCGTGACCCAAGATTCACTTCACGATTTTGGGTTAGCTTGCAGAAAGCTATGGGCACGAATTTACGATTCAGTTTGGCATACCATCCTCAAACGGACGGACAATCAGAGAGGACTATTCAAACTCTTGAAGATCTATTAAGACTGTGTGTCCTAGATCTCAAAGGGAGTTGGGATAAGTGCCTACCATTGGTGGAATTCTCCTACAACAACAGTTATCAGGCGAGCATAGGTGTGGCTCCATTCGAGGCGTTGTATGGAAGAAAATGTCGTTCTCCAGTATGCTGGGACGAGGTGGGTGAAGCAACATTGTTGGGACCAGAGTTGGTACGCATTACTACAGAGAAGATCCAAACGATTCGATAACGTATACAAACGGCACAGGATCGACAAAAGAGTTATGCGAATCTTCATCGGAAGGACGTGGAATTTAATATTGGGGATCATGTATTGTTACGTGTTGCACCATGGAAGGGAGTTACAAGATTTGAAAAGAGAAGAAAGCTCAATCCAAGATTTGTTGGTCCATTTGAGATTCTTGAGCGAATAGGAAATGTGGCATATAGACTCGCATTACCTCCAAGCATGTCTCGTGTTCATAATGTTTTTCACATATCTATGCTTCGTAAATATGTTAAAGACCCGAACCACATTATTGAGTTAGAACCAGACGAGATAGCTGAAGATTTAACGTACGAGGAGATACCTGTTAAGATCTTGGATTGGAAAGAGCATGTCCTACGCACGAAGGTTATACCACAAGTTAAAGTTTTGTGGAGAAACCATGCTATTGAAGAAATGTCCTGGGAGTTGGAATCAGAAATGAAAGCGAGGTATCCTCACCTTTTCGAAATATCAGGTACGTACGTCAATTTCGAGGACGAAATTTCATAAGGAGGGGAGGTTGTAAGACCCCAACTTATTAATGAATAAAATAAAATTTTCTCTAAATATTATTGTGAATAATAAGAGGTTAATTTGATATAATACTTTGGTTATGGGTGAAATGTGCAAATTTTGCAAAATAAGCAAGTGGTTATAAAATATTCATTTTGTCGGGGAATATTCGTTTGGTCGTGGAATATTCTTGTTGTCGGGGAATATTCGTACGACGGCGCAGCCTTGTGTGGGCCCCATAACGGAAAGCGATTGGATGAAGAAAACGACAAGTATAAGTTGTTTATAAATAACGGCGTAGTTGTTACCGTTAATACTGTTGGAATATCCGGTGGTTAAAATACAGTAGCACACGGTATTGCACCAATTATTGATTCTTACGTAAGAAGGCACTACTCAATAATTGTTACAGTAGTTATTGTTCAATATTTTATTTTATTGATTCAATAATTGTTGCGTTGATATTTTATATTATTGTTGTTTCAATAATTGTTGCTGCACAGTATTTTCCATTATCAGATCAATAATTCATATTATTTGAATAATATTATTAGATAACATTATTGGCAATGTCTAGAAAGTTCTGTCTAAGGAGAGGTTTGGTCATCTAATTGCGCGCCAGTAAGGAGAAATCCTTATTGGAAAGCCCCCTCTTTCCTGGGAACGGCCTGGTTGTCATAAATGTGATTCTGTAATATTATTTGTGAATAATTAATTATTGATTCATATGATAAGGAAATATTTATTTTATGTGGATATAAATGAGGGATATATTTTTGTGGTTAAAAATGAAGGAGTTAATGTTGAGGTTTTTATCAGTATTTTTGTTGAAATGGAGGTATTAAAAATCAGGGTTTTTGAGATATTTTGCGGGGGTTATAATTTTTAATCCGACCGTTGGATCGTGGTAATTTTTGGATATGTTATACATATATAAGTTGAGTATATGTTCACAAATTTTGAACCGTTAAAAATGAACGTATGATTTATTATGAATTTTACGAGATGACGGGTTCAGAAATTGTTGAATTTTCGGAGTTAATCATTTTGGTGGAAAATTCTAGAATTGGTGGGCCCCACTCTTGGTTGGTGAAGAAATGTGCTGAGATTTTTATTCAAATGTGGTGGGTGAGAATAGTAGCAGGTAAAGCCATCAGGTTGCAGGTTAAGTCTGCTTCGGTGTGCTAACATTTTCCTATAAATAGAGGGCTAAGTTAGAATTGAAAATCACACCAGAAACAAGTTTTCTCTCTTTCTCTCTCTAGATTATTGAGTGTATTTTGTGAGTATTTAGATACTTTGAGAGTTTCTATTCATCAGAGCAAGTTTCTTTCAGCCTTATACCGGTATTCCGACCAGAAGTACTGATATTTTGAGGTAAGGGATATTATTTTTTTCTTAAATGATATTATTTTCTTCAATATCATTATGCTGAAATATTAACATGAGTTTTTATCAAATTTAAAACTTTTTGTGTCGGGGTTACTATTCACGTATACGTTACTATTCACGTATATAGCACTATTCACGAATACGGCACTATTCACCGAAAAATAAAATTTTTCCTTTTTGTCCAAGATGTCTATTATGGTTACTATCATTGATTGTATCCATGTTTTGATCTTTATTTTTGAATTCTGCTTCACAATTGATTATTATGAAGTATTATTGATCTTGGATAAACTGTTATACGAATCCCTACTATTTGTCCTTCTGTCTCACTGGATTCGTTTTCTTTAAGATATTTTTCATCATCCTCAGTCCTAAATGATGATATTACTGAATATCATTAGCCTGTAGTGCAAAGATGTATGATTACTTGATGAATATCTTTGGCCTGTAGTGCAAAGATGAACAGGAATTGAGATGAACATGACTGACAGGTGATACAAATGAATATCTTTGGCCTGTAGTGCAAAGATGAATATTTGGATAAAGATGATTATTAATTGATGTTACAGGGATAAAATATTGATGATGGACTTTTAAATCTTAGAAGATAATATAATTCATTCTCTACCTGACTCTTCTAATGGTTTGCTGTTTTCGCTGCAGTTGTTGATCTAAAACTTGTTGTCGATTATATTCTATCAAATTTTTCCCTGTTGAATACTAATGATAATTTGTTGTATATTATCTTAGTCATAATATTCTTTACTGAGCTAGTTGAGCTCACCCTTTTCTTTTTTGTTTCATTTTTCTTCTCAGGAGGTGAGAACATAACAGGATCTAGTCGGGATATGGAGTGATGGTTCTAGAAAGATGTTTTAGCAGTCCTCACTATTTCTGTAAAATAGTGTTTGAATAATTGTATTGAGGATTTATTTGAGTGTGGATATTGTCTAGAAGACAATATTTGTATTTAAACTCACAGTATGTGTTGTCGTATTTTGCACGACAATTGTATTATTGAAGTTGTAGTTTGCTTTCTGTACCATGTATTTGGCGACTCAGAATGGGTGTTGTATACCTATTTTGGGGGCGTCACATCGTTGTCTGCGACCCCATTAGCCGTCCGGCAGTTAGCGCCATGATTATCCTATCCCAAGCTTGGTTTGCGTCAGCTACCTCATCTTTATAGCAACCACATTCGCAAATATTATTAATTTCTATATTAACAATCTAAGCCACTCTAAGCATTTTTGCTGATGTGGTTGATCTCGGAGCTATGGGTGTGGTATTGATTAAAGATGTAATTATTTATTTGTAAAAAAGCCTTGTTTTACAAGTATTTTGAGGATTCTCTGTTTTGTTCTATAGTTTAGGTGTGGCAATTTATGCATTTACAGGGATTGGTATGATATTAGCATTAGAATCACAAATGAGAGACAAATTCAGTTGGTACAAAATTAGATACAAATTAATACCGTTCCAACTTTGGATCGGTTAACTGGCTCGGTATATTGTTCCAACCAGTACCGGTATCCAATTTTCGGTGAATTCGGTAACCTGTCCGGTCCAGTCCGGTATGGACCGGTTAATTACCGATGAACAAGCTTAACAAATGCATAATATTTCTCATTATTGAACCAATAATTGTCACCTTAGCAAGGGTAGTAATGAAAAGTTATGTAACTAAAAGTCATTGGTATTAAATAGTTAGACATACTCATTATTTGCAAAATATTGTATTCTTAAATATATGTGATATTAATACATTAAGTCGATAATGTAAAAGTCGAATAATATAATAATAATTGTGAATAGTAAAGAAAAATGTAATTTTGAAATGTGAAAAATGTGGATAATTAATATGTGGTAGATTAAAATTAATATTGAAATGTGAAAAATATAGATAATTACTGTGTGGTAAATTAAAAGTAATATTGAAATGTGAAAAATATGGTAAATTTATGAATAGATTAAAGATAATCTTAAAATGTAAAAAATGTGGTTAATTGATAATGGTATACATTAAAGATAGTCTTGAAATATGAAAAGTCCAGTTAATTGATGTGTGGTAGATGTTGATTAAGTTTTTACTATAAAGTGAGGGTTTAACATATATAAGAAGTTTTATAACTTTTTTGCTGATATATCATTCAGTCACTCTCTAAAAATTATTTAACGTAATTGTTTCTCTGAGCTATGTAAAGGCTACCTTAAGTATAGGTGAATATTAGTAAGAGTGCAAGAATTGTTTACATGAGTTTTTCAATAAAAATTGCACAAGCACCCACACACATCACATAGTGTTTACACCTCTTCTTTTAGAAAACTCTTCATTTGAAAATTTTATTTTGAAAAGTTTCATCTTGAAAATTGTTTTAAGATGTTATTGCTTCAAAAACTATTTTGAACTTTAATCTGCTCTATTTTGTACTCTACACAAATTTATACTATCAAGTCATTTTTTGACGATTTCATAATATATAAGTTAGTATACACCTTAACATTAAACGATGAAAATTTCTAAAATAATTAGAATTTCTTTAATAGTTGGTATTTCATTTAATATGTTTTGACCTGAACCTTCCTGTTTGAATTTTAACCGTTATATTTGAATTGTGAATCTTACATATTATTCTTGAACAAATTAGATCTTGGACAAATTAGATTATAAATCTCTAATATTTATCTTTTAACTTATTATTCTAATTATTTATGTCCATCTTTTATATCATTGATATTTGTACTTATCATCATGACTTAAGTTGTTGTGAATGTCTTTGGCCTAAGTGTAAAGACAATATAATTGTCGAGTATTTTTAACTTGTGTGGCAAGGACATATAGTGAAAATTATTTTTGGCCTGGGGGTGTAAAGACAATATGACTGTTGAGTGTCTTTAACTTGTGTAGCAAGAACATGTGGTAAAAGTTCTATTTGGCCTGGGTTGAAAGAGGAACTGTTGATCATTATAATCATAACCATTGGTGTCACAGTTGATGAAATCTTGATGGTGAATTTTTAAATTGAAGAAGATAATTATGAGACCCCGAATTTTTATGAAATAAAAGTATTCAATTTTTCTATTTTTGTGAATAGTTAAATTGATAAAAGTTTAAAGTTAAGAGTGACATTTGAAAATTTTTCAAAGTAAATGATAATGAAGTTCTGTTTTATTAGTATTATTAACGTAATAAAACAGAAAAACTTTTTATATAAAACAGAATACTTTTATAAAGTTATCTGTTTTATTAGACAATAATTAGAATATATTATATTTTATTATGTATAGTGTTTGCATAGTGCCTGCATAGTGTTTGTATAGTAAAATCTTTTATAAAGTTATTCGTTTTATTAGATTATAAATAGAATATATTATATTTTATTTAAAAGATTTTGCTTTAAATATGGACCGTCCGATTAAAGTAAATCAATCTGGACCGTTCATGGGTTGGTTACTATTCATTCCATTCTTCTATAAATAGAAGTTAATTCCTTTATTATTTTTTACGAATTCACTGAAACTCTAGAGAGAGAAACTATAGAGAGAATTCTTCTTCTATAATCTTGAGCGTATTTCTTTAGAGTTTAAGAAAACTTTGAGAGTAGTGCAAGTTTTCTTAGAGTATATCATCGCCCTACTAGTCGGAATACTCTTATTTGAAAGGTAAATGGATATTATTATAGTAAGGGATATTATTTGTTGTACCCGTAAGGAGTGTTATTCTTTCTTATTCATGAAGAAATTCTTATGTTATTCCATTCTTTATTATTCTGTTGGAATAACCTGTATACGAGGCATACCCTATACATAACCTGTATACGCGACATACCCTGTACTTGGTGAAATCCTTATATATGTTATTCCATTCTTTATTATTCTGTTGGAATAACCTGTATACAAGGCATACCCTAAACATAACCTGTATACGCGGCATACCCTGTACTTGGTGAAATCCTTTTGTTATTCTATTCTTTATTATTCTGTTGGAATAACCTGTATACGAGGCATACCCTATACATAACCTGTATACGCGACATACCTTGTACTTGGTGAAATCCTTATATTATTCCGTCTTTATTATTCTGTTAGAATATCATGTCTGTGTGTTTTACACCGGACCTGGTTCCGTCCTTATTATTATGTATTTATTATTCTGTTGGAATAACCTGTATACGCGGTTTACCGTATACCTGGTGAAGTCTGTTGTTATTCAAATCTTTATTATTCTGTTGGAATAACCTGTATACGCGAATTACCGTATACCTGGTGAAGTCTGTTGTTATTCAATTCTTTATTATTCTGTTGGAATATCCTGTCTGTGCGTTAACGCATGACCTGGTTCTATTATTTATTATTCTATTGGAATAACCTGTATGTGCAAATTACGCACGCATGCTGAAATTCTTCTGTTATTCCATTCTTTATTATTATGTTGGAATAACCTATCTATGTGAAGTACTGCATACATGGTGAAATTCTTTTATTATTCCATTCTTTATTATATTATTGGTTATTGGTTTTACAGTTGTATATCTTTGGCCTGTAGTGCAAAGATGATATGTTGTTGAATATCTTTGGCATGTAGTAAGATGATCTGTTGTTTGATAGCGTTGACCCGTAGTGCGAAGATGGACAGGTGTATGATATGATCATGACCACTAGTGATACTAACGAATATCTTTGGTCGTAGTGCATGGATAATTCAATGATGTGATTGGCAGGATCATGACCATTAATTAACAGTTGAATGTCTTTGGCCGTAGTGCACTGACAGACAATTGATTGGTATGATCATGACCATTAGTTTTATAGTTGAATATCTTTGGCCCGTAGTGCAAAGATAGACAACTGATTGGTATGATCATTGTTATTACATTTGAATATCTTCAACCTTGGGGTAATAAAATTTAGTAAACGTTCTATTAAGCCTTTGTGGCAAGAAGGAACTGTTAATTCACATTATTATAAATATGAATTGTGAATTTAACTAACATATTTGGTGGTTCAAGTGAAGACAAGTGTTGAAAGTTCTATTTGTCTTGGGTATAACAAAGAACTGTTGATGAGTATTACAGGAATAAATTATCAATGATGGGCTTTTAATCTAGAGGAGATAGTAGACATTATGTTCTACTTGACTCTTCTGAGGGATTGTTGATTCCGCTGCAATTATGGTTGAAAACTTTTATTATCTACCATATGTTCTAAATCTCTGATTTATTCTGATAAAGGCTGTTGATAAATTAATTATCTTAGCCATGATATTCTTTACTGGGCTATTTGTGCTCACCCTTTTCGCTTCACAACTCCTTTTAGGTAATAAGAGTGTAGCTGGGTCGAGCGGGGATAACAGGGAAATAGTGTGATGGTCCGAGACTGTCGGAGTTTATCAATACATTATAAACGGCATGACATACAACAGATAATTGTATTGAGGATCTAAGATGTGGGTGTCATATTTTATACGTTACCTAATAATTGATTTTGGCGAACAACAATAGGGTGATGAAAACCCGACCTTAGAAGCGTCAAAAGTGCACCTCATTAGAATGAACATGATAGTAATCTTCTCGTTCTTCTTTGGGGTCTTCAAATATTTGCTGCTGTATTTTATATGGCATTGTAACAATTTGAGTTTGGATACTGTCTACGAGATAATATTGTATTAAAACTCACAGTTAACTGTTGTCGTACTCTGCACGACAGTTCAACAGTTGCATAAATGAAATTTGTTGTAAGTCCCCAACTTTTATAAATAAAGATAAATTTTCTATAAATATCATTTTTGAATATTATGGAGTTAATTTGATATAATGTTATAGTTGTGGGTAATATTTATAAATTTTGCAAAGTATGCAAGTTGTTATATAATATTCGATTGGTCGGGGAACATTCGTTTTAACAGAAAATATTCGTACAACGGCACAATCATTGGTGGACCCCACAACGGAATTATTGTCGGATTGAGAAAACGATAAAAATATTTTATTAAAAATAACGGTGGAAGTTTTACCATTGATACTGTTGAACTACTCGGTAGTAAAAGTACAGTAATACGTGTGGTTGCATAGTAGCACACGGTATTGATTATTAATGCTTATGTGAGAAGTCACTCAATTTGATTCAATTATTGTCAGGCAATAATATGAATTATTTAGCGATAATGAAGTTTTGTTTTATTCGTATTATTAACGTAATAAAATAGAAACATCTTTTTATATAAAACAGAATACTTTATTAAAGTTATTCTATAAATAGAATATATTATAATTTATTTAAAAGATTTTTCTTTAAATATGGACCGTCAGATTAAAGTAATCAATCTGGACCGTTCATAGATTAGTTACTATGCATTCTATTTTTCTATAAATAGCAGCTCATTCCTTCATTATTTCTTACGAATTCACTGAACTCTAGAGAGAGAAACTATAGAGAGAGAGAAGAAAAGTATTCTGCTACTTAACTACTTCTTTATTTCAGTTCTTCTTTAAAACGGTAAGGGGTGTTATTCTTTCTTATTCATGAAGAGAACTGTTGTTATTCCATTTCTTATTATTCTGTTGGAATAACCTGTATACGCGGTCTACCCTATACTTGGCGACATTCTTCTATTATTCTGTTGGAACATCCTGTCTGTGTGTTTTACACCGGACCTGGTTCCGTCTTTATTATTATTCTGTTGGAACATCCTGTCTGTGTGTTTTACACCGGACTTGGTTCCGTCTTCATTATTATTCTGTTGGAATATCCTGTCTGTGCGTTTTATGTCGGACCTGGTTCCATTATTTATTATTCTGTTGGAATAACCTGTCTGTGCGGTCTATCGCATGCATGGTGATTTCTTTTGTTATTCCATTCTTTATTATACTCAGTTGGTTAAGTTTTGACTTCTATACTCCATGAAATTTGTGGAATATCCTTGATAATTGTGTTTCATCCAGTATCTTTTCATGAAAATATTCTTCTAAGTATTCTTGAATTTTACTCCACAAAGCAGTATCATGTTGATAATTTGGACGTTGTTAATTCTTGGATAAATTAATTCTTGAACTTGTTTTATTGAATTCTTATATCATTGTCATCATCCTCATGTTTATAAAATGTTGAAAGTCATCTATGGCATGTAGTGCATAGATGGACTTGGTATGATTATGACCAGGGATTATTCGGTATAATCATGACCGTAATGTTGCAAATGATGTGGTAAAAGTCCTCATTGGCCCGTAGTGCATTGATGGACAGTTGTTGGCATGATCATGACCATTAATGAATACACGAATATCCTTGGCCGTAGTGCAGGGGTGATTCGATGATGTGGATTATTTTATTAAGCTGAGTTCCAGCGATAACAGTGTTGAAAAACCTTTTAAATCATAGAAGATAATATATTTTATTTTCTACTTGACTCTTTTAATGGATTGCTTGTTCCGCTGCAGTTAAACTTGATGTTCGTTATATTTTATCAGTTTAACACTGTTGAAGGCTAATGATAATTTATTCTGCATTATCTTAGTCATAATATTTCTTACTGGGCTAGTTGAGCTCACCCTTTCTTTCACTGTTCTCTTCAGGAAATGAGAATATAGCTGGGACGAGTCGGGGAACGGAGTGATGGACCAGATGATAGTATTAGTAGTCCTCACTATTCTGTTAAATAGTGTGACAATAATTGTAATGAGGACTCCTTTTGAGTTTGTATAGTCTCTAGTAGACAATAATTGTATTCAAACTCACAGTTATATTTTGTCGTATTGTACATGACAGCTGTATTAGTAAGTTGTATTTATATTCTGTACCATGTATCTGACGACCCAAGATGGGTGATGTATACTTAATTTTGGGGGCGTCACAGTTGGTATCAGAGCTTAGGGATATGATCCCTGCTTAATATGTGAGAATAGAACTAGGAGGGGAGAGACGGGGAATTCCTTCGCTAGTATGACCTACCTAAGTTTATTTGCATGGTATTTAATTGGTCGGTCAAAATATAAGGATAATATATGACATAGCAATTAACTTTTGTTTTGTGGCAGTATCTGAAAATGGCATCCGAGAATGTTGAGAATAGCAATGGAGCACAGACGACTGTTGATTCACCACATATCAATAATCAGGATAATGTGCATCATGAAGGTGGCAATCCTCATGCAAACAACAATACTGACCAAATGATGAATGATGGAATGTTCAGAAGCTTTATGCAGTTCATGCAACAACAGGCGAGAGCGGCTCCTGTTCAAAATGTAGGTGGAAACACTGAAAACTCTCGGACGGTCACCGCTAAACAGTTCAAGGAGATGGGACCACCGGAGTTTAAGGGAGAGCCAAAACCACTTATAGCGAAAACATGGATAAAGCATATCACCAAGATATATTTGATATCTTGGGATGCTCCGAGGAGCAAAAGGTTCCCTTTGCCGCCTTTATGTTGCGAGGAGAGGCAGATTACAGGTGGGAATCGATTAAGCGTACTCAACCTGCCGCACTGAAGATGTCTTGGGAGAAGTTCCAAGAGCTGTTCAATGACAAATACTTTCCCGAAAGTGTTCGACACATGAAGGAGGTGGAGTTCATCAAATTGGAGCTGAATAATATGACCGTGTCGCAGTATGAGGCTAAATTTGCTGAGTTGTCCCGGTTTACGTCCCACTTGGTGGATAATGAAGAGCTAATGACGCGAATATTTTTGCGAGGTTTGAAACCTGAGATACGTCAACATCTTATTTCTCATAAACTGTGTTTGTATTCAGATGTTGTGAATAGGGCTCAGTTAGTGGAGCGCGATAACGAGTCAACGCAACCAAAAGAGAGCAGTCAGCAAAATGATAATACCAGTGAGAGCAGTCATCGAAGCGGAGACAACAAGCGTGGTGGGAATTAACAGGCTAGAAATGGTAACCACTTCAGTAATAATCAGGGCCAAAACAATAAGAATGGTCATTTTAAGAAGAGGAGATTCAACAATGATGCAAAGACGTCAGCACCAGCACCCGTTGTTAAGGAAGGAGAACGACCACCTATCATATGTTTCAAATGCGGAGGGGAGGGGCACATCAGTCCAAACTGCGTGATGCCGTCTAAAGTATGTTATAATTGTGGAAGAGAAGGTCATTTAGCTCGATTTTGTCGTTTACCAAAAACAAGTTCAGCTAGGATGGAGGCACCAAAGGCCGTTCCAGAAAAGTCAAAACCGGTAGTGCAAGGGAGAGCGTTTGTTGTGACCTCCCAGAAAGCAAGGAACCCGAATGAGGTCATCACGAGTAAGCTTATCATAAACTCTAACGAAGTCTATATTTTATTTGATACCGGTTCTACCCATTCTTTTATTTTTTCTACTTGCGCTCATCGATTAAATTTGACTCCAGAGAAATTAGACTTTGACTTATCTGTTGAAACTCTATTGGGAGAAACCTTCATTACATCCACGGTTTATAAGTCTTGTTTGGTTCAAGTTGGTACCCACACATTACCTGTCGATCTGATTTCATTAAAAATACTTGCATTTGACGTGATTCTAGGGATTGATTGGTTAACTACTCATCATGCAAAAATTGATTGTTTTCGTAAGGTTGTTAGCTTTCATATTCCTAATCGACCTATTATGCGAATTCAAGCAACCAAACAATTAAAATCAATCGCTGTCATCTCATGCCATAAAGCTATTCGTTTATTGAAAAATGGATGTCAAGCTTTCTTAGCTCATGTCACGGATCTAAACAAAAATACGTCAGTTTTGAATGATATTTTTATTGTTAATAAATTCCCTGACGTATTCCCTGAAGAACTTCCTGGCCTACCCCTAGAGCGTGAAATTGAATTTTGTATCGACCTTGAACCCGGTACAAAATCCATTTCCAAAGCCCCATATCGAATGGCTCCTATTGAACTTCAGGAGTTAAAGATCCAACTGCAGGAATTGTTAGACATTGGCTTTATTCGTCCTAGTACTTCTCCTTGGGGTGCTCCTGTTCTATTCGTGAAGAAGAAAGATGGAAGTATGCGACTTTGTATTGATTATCGGGAGTTGAATCATGTCACCATCAAAAACAGGTACTCATTGCCACGTATTGATGACCTGTTTGACCAGTTGCAAGGAGCACAATTCTTTTTAAAGATCGATCTTTGTTCTGGATATCATCAGCTGAAGGTTAGAACTGAGGATATTCCAAAGACGGCTTTTAGAACTCGGTACGGGCATTATGAATTCCTAGTCATGTCCTTTGGATTGACTAATGCTCCTGCTGCCTTCATGGATATGATGAACCGGGTATTCAAGGAATATTTGGATCACTTTGTGGTCGTCTTTATTGATGACATCCTTATTTATTCCAAAAGCCGTGAAGATCATGAGCAACACTTGAGGCTGGTACTCCAAAAGCTTCGTGAATACAAGCTTTATGCCAAGTTGAAAAAATGCGAGTTCTGGCTGGAGGAGGTAGCATTCCTTGGGCACGTAGTATCAAGTCGTGGAATATCGGTTGACCCGGCAAAGATTAAACCTATTCAAAGCTGGGAGCAACCTAAATCAGTGACCGAGGTACGTAGCTTTCTTGGTTTAGCTGGTTATTATCGGAGATTCGTGGAAGGATTTTCTCGAATCGCTACTCCATTAACTCAGCTGACTCGGAAAGATACAAAGTTTGGTTGGAGCGAAGAATGTGAGCAGAGTTTTCAAGAACTCAAGAGGAGACTCATTTCAGCACCTGTTCTAACAATACCATCTGGCTCGGAGGGATTTGTCATCTACAGTGATGCTTCGAGCAAAGGGTTGGGATGCGTTCTCATGCAACATGGAAAAGTTATAGCCTATGCATCAAGACAACTCAAGGAATATGAGAGGAATTATCCTACTCATGATCTAGAGTTGGCAGCTGTTGTCTTTGCACTTAAAATTTGGAGGCATTACTTGTATGGGGAGAAAGTGGAGATCTTTACGGATCATAAAAGCCTCAAATATTTCTTCACTCAAAAAGAACTCAACATGCGACAACGACGTTGGCTTGAACTGTTGAAAGATTATGATCATACCATTCAATACCATCCTGGAAAAGCGAACATGGTAGCTGACGCATTGAGTAGAAGATCATATGCAAGTACGAGTGCGATATTGTCAACACAAAGGCCCATTTTGTGTGACTTGCAAAGGATGGAGATAGAGTTAAAGACTCCAGGGACCCATGTGATGATGGTGAATATACGAGTAGAACCGACTTTAAACGATAAAGTTAAAGTTGCTCAAGCTACAGACCTAGAGCTGATGCGTATGAGGAAGAAAGTGCAAGAAGGTGCTATGCCGGAAGCAAGAATCGATGAAGAAGGAATACTTCGAGTCAACTCCAGACTTTGTGTTCCTAATGACCCTGATTTAAAGTATGAAATCATGATGAAGGCGCACAACACAGCGTTTGCAATCCATCCTGAGAGTACCAAAATGTATCATGATCTTCGTCATACATTTTAGTGGAGCAATATGAAGCGAGAGATAGCGCTGTTTATCTCAAGGTGTCTAACTTGTCAACGAGTCAAGGCGGAGCATCAAGTACCAAAAGGTCCATTGCAACCACTTAAAATTCCAAAATAGAAATGGGAGCACATTATCATGGATTTTGTTACTGGTCTTCCTAAGGTTTCTCAAAGTATTGATGTGATTTGGGTCATTGTTGATAGATTGACCAAATCTTCTCATTTTTTACCGATACGAGAAACTTATACACTTGAACGTCTTGCTCGTATGTACATAAACGAAATTGTAAGACTGCATGGTATGCCAGTATCCATAGTTTCTGACCGAGACCCAAGATTCACTTCACGATTTTGGGTTAGCTTACAAAAAGCTATGGGCACAGATTTACGATTTAGTTCGGCATATCATCCTCAGACGGATGGACAATCAGAGAGGACTCTTCAAACTCTGGAAGATTTATTAAGACTCTGTGTCCTTGACTTCAAGGGAAGTTGGGACTAGTTCTTATCATTGGTGGAGTTTTCCTACAACAACAGTTATCAAGCAAGTATTGGCATGGCTCCATTCGAAGCTTTGTATGGAAAAAAGTGTCGTTCTCCAGTATGCTGGGATGAGGTGGGTGAAGCAACGTTGTTGGGACTGGAGTTGGTACGTATGACTACAGAAAAGATTCAAATGATCCGACAACGTATAAAAATCTCACAAGATCGACAAAAATGTTATGCTGATCTTCATCGAAAGGACGTGGAATTTGATATAGAAGATCATGTGTTCTTACGTGTTGCTCCATGGAAAGGAGTTACGAGATTTAGAAAGAGAGGAAAGCTCAATCCTCGATTCATCGGTCCATTTTTAATCCTCGATCGAGTAGGAACTGTAGCTTATAGACTCGCTTTACCGCCAAGTATGTCTCGTGTTCATAACGTTTTTTACATATCTATGTTACGTAAATATGTGGAAGACCCGAACCACATTATTGAGTTAGAACCGGATGAAATAGCGGAGGATTTGACGTATGAAGAAGTTCTTGTTCAAATCTTGGATAAGAAGAAACATATTCTACGCTCCAAGGTTATACCTCAAGTCAAAGTTTTGTGGAGAAATCACGATGTTGAGGAAATGACTTGGGAGTTAAAATTTGAAATGAAGTCAAGGTATCCCTACCTCTTCGACATACCTGGTACGTACCCTAATTTTGGGGGTGAAATTTCATAAGAAGGGGAGGTTGTAAGACCCCAACTTTTATAAATAAAGATGAATTTTCTATAAATATCATTTTTGAATATTATGGAGTTAATTTGATATAATGTTATAGTTGTGGGTAATATTTATAAATTTTACAAAGTACGCAAGTTGTTATATAATATTAGATTGGTCGGGAAATATTCGTTTTAACAGGAAATATTCGTATAATGGCACAATCATTGGTGGACCCCACAACGAAATTATTGTTGTAGGGTTTCGGCACAGAAATGCACAGCGGAAATTAAAATTTTAAAGCAATTTCCGAAACCCTAAAACAGGATCCATGCGAAAAATCAATTAATTAAGAGGTTTAGAGATTATACCGAATATGAAAACGAGAATCTAAAATCGACTGCGCCTCGAATCTCCAACGCAATACAAACCGACTGCGTCTCTACGGTATCCACACGAATGCTCCGCGAATCGTCTTACGATCTGCAGAAGAAGGAATCGCGGTACTAGCCACCAAGGATGAGGATTTTCGGAACTGTTTTCTCTAGTCTCTCTCTAAGAGCGGCTAGGGTTTTTGTTTTTGACGTAAAACCTAAAGTCTGATATACATCATATATATAGCAGTCAGGAGGAATTAATCAAAACCTAATATTATTAAAATCCGAATTTATATATATCTTAATTAAGTCTTACTTAATTAATATACCTATATATAAATTATCCTATTAATTTAAATTCGTAATTTAAAATTATATCAATCATATTGACATATTTAAATCTTTACAATTTAAATTAATTTCCTTTTAATTACGTTCTTTGTGTGTGACCCTATAGGTTATTATTACGTTGGCAATAACCTTAAAATCATATTATAAAGTTATAAACAGTGAGCGGCATCTAGTAATGCATCACTGCTACCCAAGTAATAATAAGATCGATGATTCGATGCAACCTTTTCGTAACCAATGTTTCAATGTAATTTAATCCTTTTAACCTTAATATCCTAGATTAAACTCGAGTCATGGAATGTGTCATACTCTTCATAATTTAATCTGAGTTTTCTTGATCAATGAGTAGACTATATGAAACAAATCACTATTTGAGCATGGCCATGCATTTCATAGTCCTACTCAATCAAGAGGCCTATGGATATCACCTATAAAATATAGGATGGTTAAATTCCATCTAGATCACTCATATTACTCACACGATTCATAATGAACCCAATAATCACCTTTATAGTCCACCCTATTAAAGGTGACATTTGATGATATCAAAGTACATAAATTCTCGTGTAGTAATATAGCGGTTTCAGGTCGGAGGACCATTACATCATTGTCACTATGAGAATTGCTAATGACACTACGCATAATGCTCTATATAGAATTCTCATGGTGGGTCTGTCCAGTACATTGTTCTCTAACATGTACCTATGCATTGACTTAATATCTCATATATTTATAACCAATGAGATTTGGTCATCAGTCAATCCACATACTAGTCTCAATGCATCATTGTTGTCCCATCAATAATGATACTTGACTAGGGACATTTAAGAACAATGATACTAATTGTAATTATATAATCTCATGTTCAAGTCACATACTTGAAACTATATAATTTGTATCACTATTCTAAAGAATTTTATTATGTTAACAATTATATTACGCAGTAATTAAAACCATAATAAAATCATTTATTTATTCAATCAACAATAATATCAAATGTTAAGCAATTACATCAAATAATTGGCCTCTAGTGCATAAACTCTAACAATTGTCGGATTGAGAAAACGACAAAATTATTTTATTAAAAATAACGGCGAAAGTTTTACCATTGATACTGTTGAACTACTCGGTAGTAAAAGTACAATAATACGTGTGGTTGCATAGTAGCACACGGTATTGATTATTAATGCTTATATGAGAAGTCACTCAGTTTGATTCAATTATTGTCAGTTAATAATATGAATTATTTAACGATAATGAAGTTTTGTTTTATTCGTATTATCAACGTAATAAAACAGAAACATCTTTTTATATAAAACAGAATACTTTATTAAAGTTATTCTATAAATAGAATATATTATATTTTATTTAAAAGATTTTTCTTTAAATATGGACCGTCAGATTAAAGTAATCAATCTGAACCGTTCATAGATTAGTTACTATGCATTCCATTTTTTTATAAATAGCAGCTCATTCCTTCATTATTTCTTACGAATTCACTGAACTCTAGAGAGAGAAACTATAGAGAGAGAGAAGAAAAGTATTCTGCTACTTAACTACTTCTTTATTTCAGTTCTTCTTTAAAACGGTAAGGGGTGTTATTCTTTCTTATTCATGAAGAGAACTGTTGTTATTCCATTTCTTATTATTCTATTGGAATAACCTGTATACGCGGTCTATCCTATACTTGGTGGCATTCTTCTATTACTCTGTTGGAACATCCTGTCTGTGTGTTTTATACCGGACCTGGTTCCGTCTTTATTATTATTCTGTTGGAACATCCTGTCTGTGTGTTTTACACCGGACCTGGTTCCGTCTTCATTATTATTCTGTTGGAATATCCTGTCTGTGCGTTTTACGCCGGACCTGGTTCTATTATTTATTATTCTGTTGGAATAACCTGTCTGTGCAGTCTATCGCATGCATGGTAATTTCTTTTGTTATTCCATTCTTTATTATACTCAGTTGGTTAAGTTTTGACTTCTATACTCCATGAAATTTGTGGAATATCCTTGATAATTGCGTTTCATCCAGTATATTTTCATGAAAATATTCTTCTAAGCATTCTTGAATTTTACTCCACAAAGCAGTATCATGTTGACAATTTGGACGTTGTTAATTCTTGGATAAATTAATTCTTGAACTTGTTTTATTGAATTCTTATATCATTGTCATCATCCTCATGTTTATAAAATGTTGAAAGTCATCTGTGGCTTGTAGTGCATAGATGGACTTGGTATGATTATGACCAAGGATTATTCGGTATAATCATGACCGTAATGTTGCAAATGATGTGGTAAAAGTCCTCATTAGCCCGTAGTGCATTGATGGACAGTTGTTGGCATGATCATGACCATTAATGAATACACGAATATCCTTGGCCGTAGTGCAGGGGTGATTCGATGATGTGAATTATTTTATTAAGCTGAGTTCCAGCGATAACAGTGTTGAAAAACCTTTTAAATCATAGAAGATAATAGATTTTATTTTTTACTTGACTCTTTTAATGGATTGCTTGTTCCGCTGCAGTTAAACTTGATGTTCGTTATATTTTATCAGTTTAACACTGTTGAAGGCTAATGATAATTTATTCTGCATTATTTTAGTCATAATATTTCTTACTGGGCTAGTTGAGCTCACCCTTTCTTTCACTGTTCTCTTCAGGAAATGAGAATATAGCTGGAACGAGTCAGAAAACGGAGTGATGGACTAGATGATAGTATTAGTAGTCCTCACTATTCTGTTAAATAGTGTGATAATAATTGTAATGAGGACTCCTTTTGAGTTTGTATAGTCTCTAGTAGACAATAATTGTATTCAAACTCACAGTTATATTTTGTCGTATTGTACACGACAGTTGTATTAGTAAGTTGTATTTGTATTCTGTACCATGTATCTGACGACCCAAGATGGGTTATGTATACTTAATTTTGGGGGCGTCACATTTGTATTTGATTTTTATAATGTGATATCTGGCGACTCAGAATGGGTCGTGTGGACCTATTTTGGGGGCGTCACAATAATATACATTATGGTTTATTTGACTCTTCTAATGGATTGCTCATTTATCTGTAATTGTTTGTTAAAAATCGATGTTGCCTATCATTTTTTAAATACATGATTTATCATTGTTAAAGGTTATGAATAACTCATTCTTTGTTATCTTAGTCATGATATACTTTACTGGTTATTTGAGCTCACCATTTTGTTTTATAATTTCTTTTAGAAAATGAGAGGGTAGTTGGGGATAGCGAAAATTAAGAAATGAAATGATTGTCTGAGTTAGTAGTTGTAGTTGTCCTCACCATATTTTAAAATAGTGTGACAATAATTGTATTGTGACTTAAGTGTGTATATTGTCGTGCTACACACTTTATTTTAATAATTAAAAATATGAGAATTTATGTATGTTGTTTATACGTACGTATTTTTGAAAGTAGTATGCACACAAGTCAATCATATTTGATACGATAAAGTATATACTTTATAAAAATCTTATTTTTTTATTTATTCATTTATTAAAGACTTTAATTTATCTACATGGTGTTGTTATATAATATGTGATAAACTCATAGTTTTGAGCAATACTTCTAGAATCATGCTAATGAGATCCAAATTTTTAGATAACTTAAAAACTAAAATTGTTCCCAATCGTTGGATTACTAATTAAAAATAGAATTAGTGAATCTAGATAGATTGGTACGTACATTGCTTGCTCATTAGATGATGATGATCGATCTAATAATCATTTACGTGGAGACACTAAATCAAGTATGTAGGTGTTTATTGGAGAATAAGTTCATTGAACGTGGCTCACTAAAGAATACCTAATAGAGTTTTACTTATCTGTCAATAGTAATTCATGTATTGATAGTATTATAAGTGATCATTAGACTTGAGATCATCATAGTATCTTCTGTATGATAAGTTATAATTTGACATGTCCCTTAAGACCCGTAGGATATATCAAAAGGTATGCTTAGGTGTAATAAGTTATATATGAAAATAATAAATGACCAATAAAGAATCTACCGCTTCTAGTAAAAGAAAAGAACGTCATATGTGATTCGATAAATGACAACCCAATAGTACTTGGCCAAGGCATAATGAAATTAGAAAAAAGTTTCTAATTTGTATTATTTGTAGTTGTGCATTTAAGAATCGAAATACATATAATTAAATAAAATAAGACTTGACAGTAATTTTATGTCCTATATTTAATTGGAATATTGTATGATGAAAAGATTGAATTGTAGTACGGTAACTATTTACTCAAAGATTCTTTTATTATTAATATTGAAATCTATATATTATCTGAAAAGTCATTGATTGCTAAGAAGCGTTTATCTTTATTGTAGAATAAATGTTGTTTAAATGAATTAAATAATTTTATTTATTTATTTAAATAAGATTATAATTATTCTAATTGATTTATTAATTCACAACCGGTTTAATATGAAGAATTTAAAGGGTCACACCCCAAAAAAAAAAATATTTATTTAAGAAGTAAATGACATAATCGTAATAATAAGTTATGTGTATTGAATTTAATCTATGGTGATAAAATAAAATAAATAGCTTAATATTTATTATTTAATATTTTAAAAATATTAAATATAAATTAATAAGAGTAGTTATATTATTATTATTATTATTATTATTATTATTATTATTATTATTATTATTATTATTATTATTATTATTTAATTCCTATAGGAGTTTAGAAATTAATTAATAAAAGTACTCTCATGAATTCCTAATTAAATTAGGAGTCTAATTAATTAAATGAGTTTTTAATTAAAATAAAACTCTATTCCTAAATTATTTAAAAAGGTTGCCTACATCTATAAATAAGAGAAGTCTTATTTTGATTTCAGGTTAATGATACTTTTAAGAATTGGGAGAGTACTAACATTGTAAGACCCCAATTTTTATAAATAAAGATGAATTTTCTATAAATATCATTTTTGAATATTATGGAGTTAATTTGATATAATGTTATAGTTGTGGGTAATATTTATAAATTTTGCAAAGTAAGCAAGTTATTATAAAATATTCGTTTGGTCGGAGAATATTCTTTTTGTCGGGGAATATTCGTACGACGTCACAATCATTGGTGGACCCCACAACGGAATTATTGTCGGATTGAGAAAACGACAGAATTATCTTTCTATAAAAATAACGGCTGAGGTGTTACCGTTAAAACCGTTAAAACTGTTGAACTACTCGGTAGTAAAAGTACAGTAATACGTGTGGTTGCATAGTAGCACACGGTATTGATTATTGATGCTTACGTGAGAAGTCACTCAGCTATACTCAATTATTGCTACAGTAATTGCTGCATCATATCTCTTAAATTATTGTCATAGTATCATCTGTATAATATGTTATATTATTGAGACGTTGTGGTAAGTTTGATTATTTTATGGGGGGCCATATGTCATCATCTAAGAGTCTCTTCGTCAATAGTAATTACCGTCGTCAATAGTAATTACCGTCGTCAATAGTAATTACCGTCGTCAATAGTAATTACCGTCGTCAATAGTATTTACCTTGGTCAATAGTAATTACCTTCGTCAATAGTATTTACCTTGGTCAATAGTAATTACCTTCGTCAATAGTATTTACCTTGGTCAATAGTAATTACCTTCGTCAATAGTATTTACCTTGGTCAATAGTAATTACTTTCGTCAATAGTAGTTGTCCCTTCAATATTACCAAGAGTCATTTGACCCTTCGTTAAGACCAAGAGTCATTTGACCCTTCGTTAAGACCAAGAGCCACCCTCAGTTTTTCTATAAATAGAGGCCTAGGGCTTCATTATTTTTCACGAATTCATTAAAGCTATAGAGAGAGAAAGTATAGAGAGAATAAGAGAGAGAGAATAAAAGTATTCTGCTACATCACTTTTCCAATATCCAGTTCTTTTAAGGTAGGGAATATTATTTCTTTTATATTCATGAAGAGAACTTCTGTTATTCCATTCGTTATTATTCTGTTGGAATAATCAGTATACGCGGTCTACCCTATACTTGGTGACATTCTTTTATTATTCTGTTGGAACATCTTGTCTGTGTGTTTTACACCGGACCTGGTTCTGTTTTTATTATTATTCTGTTGGAACATCCTGTCTGTGTGTTTTACACCGGACCTGGTTCCATTATTTATTATTCTGTCGGAATATCCTGTCTGTGCGTTTACGCCGGACCTGGTTCCATTATTTATTATTCTGTTGGAATAACCTGTCTGTGCGGTCTATCGCATGCATGGTGATTTCTTTTGTTATTCCATTCTTTATTATACTCAGTTGATTAAGTTTTGACTTCTATACTCCATGAAATTTGTGGAATATCCTTGATAGTTGCGTTTCATCCAGTATCTTTTCAAGAAAATATTCTTCTAAGTATTCTTGAATTTTACTCCACAATGCAGTATCATGTTGACAATTTGGACGTTGTTAATTCCTAGATAAATTAATTCTTGAACTTGTTTTATTGAATTCTTATATCATTGTCATCATCCTCATGTTTATAAAATGTTGAAAGTCATCTGTGGCCTGTAGTGCATAGATGGACTTGGTATGATTATGACCAGGGATTATTCGGTATAATCATGACCGTAATGTTACAAATGATGTGGTAAAAGTCCTCATTGGCCCGTAGTGCATTGATGGACAGTTGTTGGCATGATCATGACCATTAATGAATACACGAATATCCTTGGCCGTAGTGCAGGGGTGATTCGATGATGTGGATTATTTTATTAAGCTGAGTCTCAGCGATCGCAGTGTTGAAAAACCTTTTAAATCATAAAAGATAGTAGAGTTTATTTTCTACTTGACTCTTTTAATGGATTGCTTGTTCCGCTACAGTTAAACTTGATGTCTATTATATTTTATCAGTTTAACATTGTTGAAGGCTAATGATAATTTATTCTGCATTATCTTAGTCATAATATTTCTTACTGGGCTAGTTGAGCTCACCCTTTCTTTCACTGTTCTCTTCAGGAAATGAGAACGTAGCTGGGGCAAGTCGGGGAACAGAGTGATGGTCCGAAGAATAGTATTAGTTAGTAGTCCTCACTATTCTATGTAATGGTGTGTTAATAAATGTAATGAGGACTCCTTTTGAGTATGAATACTCTCTAGAAGATAATATTTGTATTCAAACTCACAGTTTATGTTTTGTCGTATTGTACACGACAGTTGTATTATTAAGTTGTATTTGTATTCTGTACTATGTATCTGACGACCCAAGATGAGTGATGTATACCTAATTTTGGGGGCGTCACAGTTGGTATCAGAGCTTAGGGATATGATCCCTGGCTAAGATGTGAGAATAGAACTAGGAGGGGAGAGACGGGGAATTCCTTCGCTAGTATGGCATACCTAAGTTTATTTGCATGGTATTTAATTGGTCGGTCATAATATAAAGATAATATATGACATATCAATTAACTTTTATTTTGTGGCAGTATCTGAAAATGGCATCTGAGAACGTTGAGAATAGTAATGGAGCACAGACGACTGTTGATTCACCACATATCAATAATCAGGATAATGTGCATCAGGAAGGTGTCAATCCTCATGCAAACAACAACACTGACCAAATGATGAATGATCAAATGTTCAGAGGCTTTATGCAATTCATGCAACAACAGGTGAAAGCGGCTCCTGTCCACAACGTAGGTGGAAATACTGGAAACTCTCTGGCGGTCACCGCTAAACAGTTTAAGGAGCTGGGACCACCGGAGTTTAAGGGAGAACCCAAACCACTTGTAGCTGAAACATGGATAAAGCAGATCACCAAGATATTTGATGTCTTGGGTTGCTCCGAGGAGCAAAAGGTTCCCTTTGCCGCCTTTATGTGGCGAGGAGAGGCAGATTACTGGTGGGAATCGATAAAGCGTACTCAACCTGCCGCACTGAAGATGTCTTGGGAGAAGTTTCAAGATCTGTTTAACGACAAATACTTTCCCGAGAGTATTCGTCACATGAAGGAGGTGGAGTTCATCAAATTGGAGCAGAATAATATGACCGTGTCGCAGTACGAGGCAAAATTTGCGGAGTTATCCCGGTTTGCGTCCCACCTGGTGGATAATGAAGAAAGAATGACGCGGATGTTTTTAAGAGGTTTGAAGCCGGAGATACGTCAACATCTTGTTTCTCATAAACTATGTTTGTATTCAGATGTTGTAAATAGGGCTCAGTTGGTGGAGCGCCATAACGAGACAACGCAACCAAAAGAGAGCAGCCGGCAAAATGATAATACCAGTGAGAGCAGTCATCGAAGCGGTGACAACAAGCGTGGAGGGAATCAACAGGCCAGAAATGGTAACCACTTCGGTGGTAATCAGGGCCAAAACAATAAGAATGGACATTTCAAGAAGAGGAGATTCAACAATGACGGAAAGACGTCAGCACCAGCACCTGTCGTTAAGGAAGGAGAACGACCACCTATCATATGTTTCAAATGCGGAGGGGAGGGACACATCAGTCCAAACTGCGCGATGCCGTCCAAAGCATGTTATAATTGTGGAAGAGAAGGTCATTTAGCCCGATTTTGTCGTTTACCGAAGACAAATTCAGCTAGGATGGAGGCACCAAAAGCCGTCCCAGAAAAGTCAAAACCGGTTGTGCAAGGGAGAGCGTTTGTTGTGAACTCCCAGAGAGCAAGGAACCCGAATGAGGTCATCACGGGTAAGCTTATTATAAACTCTAAAGAAGTTTATACTTTATTTGATACCGGTTCAACCCATTCTTTTATTTCTCCTACTTGCGCTCATCGATTAAATTTGATTCCGGAGAAATTAGACTTTGACTTATCTGTGGAAACTCCGTTGGGAGAAACCTTCATTACCTCCA
The DNA here is from genome assembly GCA_016801055.1 of Panax notoginseng. Taxonomy (NCBI): domain Eukaryota; kingdom Viridiplantae; phylum Streptophyta; class Magnoliopsida; order Apiales; family Araliaceae; genus Panax; species Panax notoginseng. Next base: position 270,703,078 of record CM029012.1, read on the forward strand.
CTGGTTATAAGTCTTGTTTGGTTCAAGTTGGTACCCACACATTACCTATCGATCTGATTTCATTAAAAATACTTGCATTTGACGTGATTCTAGGGATTGATTGGTTAACTACTCATTATGCAAAAATTGATTGTTTTCGTAAGGTTGTTAGCTTTCATATTCCTAATCGACCTATTATGCGAATTCAAGCAACCAAACCATTAAAATCAATCGCTGTCATCTCAAGTCATAAAGCTATTCGTTTATTGAAAAACGGATGTCAAGCTTTCTTAGCTCATGTCACAGATCTAAACAAAAATACGTCAGTTTTGAATGATATTTCTATTGTTAATAAATTCCCTGACGTATTCCCTGAAGAACTTCCTGGCCTACCCCCAGAGCGTGAAATTGAATTTTGTATCGACCTTGAACCTGGTACAAAACCCATTTCCAAAGCTCCATATCGAATGGCTCCTATTGAACTTCAGGAGTTAAAGACCCAACTGCAGGAATTGTTAGACATTGGTTTTATTCGTCCTAGTACTTCTCCTTGGGGTGCTCCTGTTCTGTTCGTGAAGAAGAAAGATGGGAGTATGCGACTTTGTATTGATTATCGGGAGTTGAATCATGTCACCATCAAAAACAGGTACCCATTGCCACGTATTGATGACCTGTTTGACCAGTTGCAAGGAGCACAATTCTTTTCAAAGATCGATCTTCGTTCTGGATATCATCAGCTGAAGGTTAGAACTGAGGATATTCCAAAGACGGCTTTTAGAACTCGGTACGGGCATTATGAATTCCTAGTCATGTCCTTTGGATTGACTAATGCTCCTGCTGCCTTCATGGATATGATGAACCGGGTATTCAAGGAATATTTGGATCACTTTGTGGTCGTCTTTATTGATGACATCCTTATTTATTCCAAAAGCCGTGAAGATCATGAGCAACACTTGAGGCTGGTACTCCAAAAGCTTCGTGAATACAAGCTTTATGCCAAGTTGAAAAAATGCGAGTTCTGGCTGGAGGAGGTAGCATTCCTTGGGCACGTAGTATCAAGTCGTGGAATATCGGTTGACCCGGCAAAGATTGAAGCTATTCAAAGCTGGGAGCAACCTAAATCAGTGACCGAGGTACGTAGCTTTCTTGGTTTAGCTGGTTATTATCGGAGATTCGTGGAAGGATTTTCTCGAATCGCTACTCCATTAACTCAGCTGACTCGGAAAGATACAAAGTTTGGTTGGAGCGAAGAATGTGAGCAGAGTTTTCAAGAACTCAAGAGGAGACTCATTTCAGCACCTGTTCTAACAATACCATCTGGCTCGGAGGGATTTGTCATCTACAGTGATGCTTCGAGCAAAGGGTTGGGATGCGTTCTCATGCAACATGGAAAAGTTATAGCCTATGCATCAAGACAACTCAAGGAATATGAGAGGAATTATCCTACTCATGATCTAGAGTTGGCAGCTGTTGTCTTTGCACTTAAAATTTGGAGGCATTACTTGTATGGGGAGAAAGTGGAGATCTTTACGGATCATAAAAGCCTCAAATATTTCTTCACTCAAAAAGAACTCAACATGCGACAACGACGTTGGCTTGAACTGTTGAAAGATTATGATCATACCATTCAATACCATCCTGGAAAAGCGAACGTGGTAGCTGACGCATTGAGTAGAAGATCATATGCGGGTACAAGTGCAATATTAATAACGCAAAGGCCCATTTTGTGTGACTTGCAAAGGATGGAGATAGAGTTGAAGACTCCAGGGACCCATGTGATGATGGCGAATATACGAGTAGAACCGACTTTAATCGATAAAGTTAAAGATGCTCAAGCTAAAGACCTGGAGCTGATGCGTATGAGGAAGAAAGTGCAAGAAGGTGTTATGCCGGAAGCAAGAATCGATGAGGAAGGAATACTTCGAGTCAACTCCAGACTTTGTGTTCCTAACAACCCTGATTTAAAGTATGAAATCATGACTACGTATGACTACAGAAAAGATTCAAACGATCCGACAACGTATAAAAACCTCACAAGATCGACAAAAGAGTTATGCTGATCTTCATCGAAAGGACGTGGAATTTGATGTAGGAGATCATGTGTTCTTGCGTGTTGCTCCATGGAAAGGAGTTACAAGATTTGGAAAGAGAGGAAAGCTAAATCCTCGATTCATCGGTCCATTTTTAATCCTCGATCGAGTAGGAACTGTGGCTTATAGACTCGCTTTACCGCCAAGTATGTCTCGTGTTCATAACGTTTTCCACATATCCATGTTACGCAAATATGTGGAAGACCCGAACCACATTATTGAGTTAGAACCGGACGAAATAGCGGAGGATTTGTCGTATGAAGAAGTTCCTGTTCAAATCTTGGATAAGAAGGAACATATTCTACGCTCCAAGGTTATACCTCAAGTCAAAGTTTTGTGGAGAAACCACGATGTTGAGGAAATGACTTGGGAGTTAGAATCAGAAATGAAATCAAGGTATCCTTACCTCTTCGACATACCAGGTACGTACCCTAATTTCGAGGGCGAAATTTCATAAGAAGGGGAGGTTGTAAGACCCCAATTTTTATAAATAAAGATGAATTTTCTATAAATATCATTTTTGAATATTATGGAGTTAATTTGATATAATGTTATAGTTGTGGGTAATATTTATAAATTTTGCAAAGTAAGCAAGTTGTTATAAAATATTCGTTTGGTCGGAGAATATTCTTTTTGTCGGGGAATATTCGTACGACGGCACAATCATTGGTGGACCCCACAACGGAATTATTGTCGGATTGAGAAAACGACAGAATTATCTTTCTATAAAAATAACGGCTGAGGTGTTACCGTTAAAACCGTTAAAACTGTTGAACTACTCGGTAGTAAAAGTACAGTAATACGCGTGGTTGCATAGTAGCACACGGTATTGATTATTGATGCTTACGTGAGAAGTCACTCAGCTATACTCAATTATTGCTACAGTAATTGCTGCATCATATCTCTTAAATTATTGTCATAGTATCATCTGTATAATATGTTATATTATTGAGACGTTGTGGTAAGTTTGGTTATTTTATGGGGGGCCATATGTCATCATCTAAGAGTCTCTTCGTCAATAGTAATTACCGTCGTCAATAGTAATTACCGTCGTCAATAGTAATTACCGTCGTCAATAGTATTTACCTTGGTCAATAGTAATTACCTTCGTCAATAGTATTTACCTTGGTCAATAGTAATTACCTTCGTCAATAGTATTTACCTTGGTCAATAGTAATTACCTTCGTCAATAGTATTTACCTTGGTCAATAGTAATTACTTTCGTCAATAGTAGTTGTCCCTTCAATATTACCAAGAGTCATTTGACCCTTCGTTAAGACCAAGAGTCATTTGACCCTTCGTTAAGACCAAGAGCCACCCTCAGTTTTTCTATAAATAGAGGCCTAGGGCTTCATTATTTTTCACGAATTCATTAAAGCTATAGAGAGAGAAAGTATAGAGAGAATAAGAGAGAGAGAATAAAAGTATTCTGCTACATCACTTTTCCAATATCCAGTTCTTTTAAGGTAGGGAATATTATTTCTTTTATATTCATGAAGAGAACTTCTGTTTTTCCATTCGTTATTATTCTGTTGGAATAATCAGTATACGCGGTCTACCCTATACTTGGTGACATTCTTTTATTATTCTGTTGGAACATCTTGTCTGTGTGTTTTACACCGGACCTGGTTCCGTTTTTATTATTATTCTGTTGGAACATCCTGTCTGTGTGTTTTACACCGGACCTGGTTCCATTATTTATTATTCTGTCGGAATATCCTGTCTGTGCGTTTACGCCGGACCTGGTTCCATTATTTATTATTCTGTTGGAATAACCTGTCTGTGCGGTCTATCGCATGCATGGTGATTTCTTTTGTTATTCCATTCTTTATTATACTCAGTTGATTAAGTTTTGACTTCTATACTCCATGAAATTTGTGGAATATCCTTGATAGTTGCGTTTCATCCAGTATCTTTTCAAGAAAATATTCTTCTAAGTATTCTTGAATTTTACTCCACAATGCAGTATCATGTTGACAATTTGGACGTTGTTAATTCCTAGATAAATTAATTCTTGAACTTGTTTTATTGAATTCTTATATCATTGTCATCATCCTCATGTTTATAAAATGTTGAAAGTCATCTGTGGCATGTAGTGCATAGATGGACTTGGTATGATTATGACCAGGGATTATTCGGTATAATCATGACCGTAATGTTACAAATGATGTGGTAAAAGTCCTCATTGGCCCGTAGTGCATTGATGGACAGTTGTTGGCATGATCATGACCATTAATGAATACACGAATATCCTTGGCCGTAGTGCAGGGGTGATTCGATGATGTGGATTATTTTATTAAGCTGAGTCTCAGCGATTACAGTGTTGAAAAACTTTTTAAATCATAAAAGATAGTAGAGTTTATTTTCTACTTGACTCTTTTAATGGATTGCTTGTTCCGCTACAGTTAAACTTGATGTCTATTATATTTTATCAGTTTAACATTGTTGAAGGCTAATGATAATTTATTCTGCATTATCTTAGTCATAATATTTCTTACTGGGCTAGTTGAGCTCACCCTTTCTTTCACTGTTCTCTTCAGGAAATGAGAACGTAGCTGGGGCAAGTCGGGGAACGGAGTGATGGTCCGAAGAATAGTATTAGTTAGTAGTCCTCACTATTCTATGTAATGGTGTGTTAATAAATGTAATGAGGACTCCTTTTGAGTATGAATACTCTCTAGAAGATAATATTTGTATTCAAACTCACAGTTTATGTTTTGTCGTATTGTACACGACAGTTGTATTATTAAGTTGTATTTGTATTCTGTACTATGTATCTGACGACCCAAGATGGGTGATGTATACCTAATTTTGGGGGCGTCACAAACATATTCTATAAATATATACTAATGGTTTTGCCAAACATTCACCTCTAGAGGTCAAACACTTTGGTGGATAAAGTTGATCAAAGAAAAGAATCAAACCCGATGGATTCAAGTTGAATTTGAAAAGAAATTGGAGATGAACTTGTACCTGAGAAAGCTAGTTTCTACAAGCTAGGGTTTGCATTTGATCTCCACCTCTTTTCTATTAAATTGATAATTAAGCACAAATTATGATCTTGGTAATATGGAGACTGATTGTATGAAAAAATTTAAATTTCGTTTTATCACGATTTCACACCTTTTATGTAATTTTATTGTATGATCGCACTATATACAAACCTAACAATTTTGGCGACTCAAAATGGTTTATGTAATCCTGAATTTAGGGGCATCACAATCATATGATCATTGGTGTCACTGTTGATGAAATCTTGATGATGAATTTTTAAATTGGAGAAGAGGATAAATATTATGGTCTATTTGGCTCTTCTAATGGATTGTTCATTCCGCCGCAGCTATTTGTTGAAAACTTATATTGTGTATCATTTTCTAAATCTCTAATTTATCATTGTTGAAGGTTAAACATAACTTATTCTTTGTTATCTTAGTTATAATATTTTTTGCTGTCTATTTGAGTTCACACTTTTGTTTCATAATTGTTTACAAGAAATGAGAGTGTAGCAGGAGCTAGCGAGAAGAACAGAGAAATGGAATAATGGTCCGAGTTAACAGTTGTAGTAATTTTCATCATATTGTAAAATAGTGTAACAATAACTATAATGTGAACTTTGTGTTTGTGCGCACGCTTTCGTACTATACACAGTTTTGTTAGAAAAACTTATATATGTTATTTGTATTTAACGACACAAATTGAATAAGTCCACTTGAACTTAAAAATAAATATATCGGTAACATTTACAAAATTCATAAATGAAACTATATGTTACAAATTTTATAAATAAAACTATAAATATTTTTTCTTTATAGAACAACATATAAAGAGTAGGACTAAGTAAAAAAACGAATAAAATCGAATATATAACTGAACCGAACCGAATTTTTTTAACTGATTTTTTTCGGTTATTTATTGAAATTCGGTTATATCCAATTTAATATTCGATTTTCGGGTTCGGGTTTGGTTTTTAAATTTTTGTTATTCTGTTAACCGAATAACAAAAAAAATAAAATTATAGCCTTAAAAGTTAACCCTCAAATCTCTCATCTCTATCTCAGATCACTCACTGTCTGGTCTCTCACTTGCAGTGACGAATTGATAGCTAGCACAATACTAGTTCCTGCAATTACATAATCCATTCTCTTACAAATCCACTAGAATAACAGTCTAATTAATGACGATAGAACATAATGTGATGGTTGTGATTAGGGCTTACAGACCTAGTTTCTGAAGCCCCCAAGACAAAGTTGTTTACGCTATCCATGCCTCCTTCCTCGCTGTCGGCTACGTCCTCGTCGCCACCGGTCCTCCCGCCTTTGCCGATGATGCCCTCTCTTCACTTTCCACCGATAATTGTCATTTCTCTTATGTGACTTTACTCTACGACCATAGCCATGTGCAATTAATTTGGGAGTTGTAGAATTTGGGAATTGGGATTGATTTTAATTTTTGATGTTTAGACGAGGTGGGCGTTGAACTGTTGATGGGTGGAATCAGTTTGAGGATAATTACACCTTTCTTCACTTAAACGCTCAAAAAGGGTTCCAAAAAGGTTTTGGTGAAATGCCTTTGCTTTAACGATAAATTGATGGTTGAGACTTTGAGCGACAGCGATTCTGAACTTTGTTTATATTCTGAACTTTGTTTATTCGGTTATTATCCGAACAACCGAATAGTAAATTTGGTAATTCAATAATTCGGTAATTTGGTTAATGGGTAATTTGGTTACTTGTTCAGATATTAAAATTATATAAATTTTGATTTTCGATTATAATCGAATAACTTATTCGATTCAATTATAATCGAATGATCAGTTCTGATAAAGAGGGTTCAACTCACGGAAACTAACCCATCACCTCACCTAACCTAACCATAAATTGATCTGACATTGGCAATTGGCGTGCACCTTCACGGGGTCTGCACTAATTAAGTAATCATAAGATTAATGAAGTGGAAGGGAAAGGTGGGTTATATGGTGGTGTATTTAAGTTAGACTAGGACTCTACGACTTAATTACTACTACTATTGTTATTACAATTTCTAATATTCTAATTAATTTTGTAGTATCCGTGAATAAGAATAAAGTTAGAAAAATTATTGATAAAAGAATATATAATTAATTTCTAAACAAATTAATTATATTCAAAAGTTATGTTCGCATGCATATTCACTTAATATAGAATAGGGGCTAGGGCTGATCCAAACTTTTAAGTTAAAAGTATTGTGCTATTAATTAATATCATGATGATAATATCGAATAAGCCTCCATGTATTAATTTTGCATTATCAATAATAAATATAAAAAACCAAATCACGCCATATTCTATCAAACACTTGGAAAATGATAGAAACATAACACTTTATCTTGTCTTCTTGTTCATATATGCTTATAAGGAATATGCATGTGTCAAATCAATTTCATTACCTATAAATTTATTTCCTCCAAACATCATAATATATATATATATATATATATATATATATATATATATATATATATATATATATATAGTAGTTTCTTTCAGAAACAGTCGGTAGGCTGCCCTAGTAAGTTCCAGTTCCAGATCCAGTTCCTTTCTCTTTTCACAATCTACCTATATGCGTCTCAGTTGTCTTTCCCTTTTCTTTTTAAATTTTATTTATTTATTTGGCCAAGCTATATGCATATCAATTAATTGTCTTATATAGTGTCGTTGCATAGGAGATGTTTATATATATATATATATATATATATATATATATATATATATATATATATATATATATATATATATTAACTGTTCTCAAAAGGTTATACAAATTAATAATAACTTGTGTGAACACTAACCTCTAGTAGTTAGAATTAATTGTAGTTCTCATTTATATACAGTGCCTTGATAATTCGAGGAATGAGGGATAAAAGAGAAAAGAATTTTATGAAAATAAATGCACCAGAATCGTTATCCCAATGATTAAGAAAACTATAAATGTTTAAACTATGTAAACTTCTGACTCGATTTATATATATATATATATATATATATATATATATATATATATATATATATATATATATATGGACATTAATTAAATTAAGAAAAGTTTGTTTAACAATTTTTGTTGAGGATCGGAGCACATTAATTTGGAATATTATGTTTTTTGTTTATTTATAAAATTGATGAAAGTCTGAATTGCACAAACAATAAAATAAAACCTAAAACGTAAGTAAGATCAAAGTATACAAATACATTTTCACTGAAAAGTATTTCAAGTTTGAAATATGTTATATATCCAAGTAGTGAATTGATTGTGTCAGTAAGTGGTACGTGTTAAAGATGATCTTTTTGGACACTCGCACATATATAGCTAGTTTATTAATTAAGTAGTATATTCCCTCCGTTACTTAATATAGGTCGTTTTAAGGTTATGCATAAGTATTAAGGTAATAATTGTATAGCATTAACTATAATATCAATTGTCTATATTACCCTTGTATTGGAATAAGAGATTGTTATTTATTGGACAGAAAATAGTGAGAGGGCCAAAATTACATTTAATATTTGGGATAATATCGGAAATTAAGTAATTAATTGTTACTTGAAATTCTAAAACGACTTATATTAAGGAACAAAAATATTTCTCTAAAAGGACCTATATTACAGAACGGAGGGAGTAGATTAATCGGAGTGTATCGTGCACCTACATGCAAATATCTATCTAATGCCCCCAAACGATAGTGGGAAGCATCCTTTAATTTCAATCAATTCATAGTTGAATACGTACAACAAATACAGGGAGTTCCAAATATTTTGTGCTTATTGCTCTTTGTCATTTTCAGAAATCAACAGTACGGTTAAGAACCAAGTTCAGACTACGTCGACTGGTGTGTGTGTGTATATATATATATATATATATTAATGTCAATGCATGCCAGCTTAGCGGAGTTTAATTGTAGTTAATTAAGTTAAACTAACTAGCTCATGTCCGAATGTTAATTACTTCCCAATTAAGTCTTGTCTTGTACCAAAAAGATGTCTCCGACCAAGCAAAAGTTTCTTTATTTTGTTTTAATTGTTGACTTGAGAGTACATATGTGGGTGGTTTAGCTGTATGTACTGGGAAACCGAGTCGGATACTAGTAATTTTTAAGTAGTGGCTTTCTTAGGTGGTGTTTGTTTGGGTTTAAAGGTTCTTAATGAATATGTTTTTGATTCGGTCAGAGACACAACTTGTTTAGTAAAAAAATTTATGCCTCTTAATCGGTAAAATTCAAAAATAATGTTAAACCATTCAGAGTCACATTTGAGCGAGTTTATGTTTTTTTAGACAAAAATAATCTCAACAATATTACAAAATCTTTCCTTTATCCCCAATACAATTTTAATGCTTTCCCGGTGAAGAAGAGTGGTAGTTCTGCCGACGAACATGAAACCCACGACCACGGGATTCTCTCTGGCATGTAAATGAGGAGCTATATCGGGAATTGAATTAAAAACAGTCATGATTGACATTGTTGTGGGTTTTACATAGAAAAATTTAGGGTTTTGGGGAGGTATGAATTTACAAAGATTGAATACGGAAGAGAGAGAAAACAAAGGGCAAAATGACAAAAATGGTAACGACGATTTGGGTTGGGAAAGATTTGGGAAGAAAGATGGAGTGATTAGTGGTTTCATTCTTAAAATACTAGTAATTATCATGTGTATTTTTGAGGTTTTATTTTGAATGAGAGAGAGAGAGAAGTGAGGGGTTTATAGTTTAGAATGAAAATTTTAAAGGTCGTACATAAACAAATATCTAACCTAGGATAAACATTATCTAAATCAATATTTATATTTATAACTAACCTTAACATATATTTTTTTTAAATCCTTAAGATTAGCTAAATTGTTTTCCCATGAGGCAAGTTGACTAGAATTTTGTGTAAAACATGAATTTTATTTTTTCTGTCAAATAGAATTAGCACTAGCCTCTTTATATAGGGTATGAGACTCATGTAAAATTAGAGCAACAGCCTTTAAACAAATACTTTGAGAACTTTAAATCCTTCTTTTTTTTATTCCATACAATAAAATATTTTAAGAATATTTTATTTTATCATATTGTGATCAAAATATTATAAATATATATTTAAAATACTATTCAAGCCTTTCTGATTATCAAACAAGTTTTGTTTAAATTGTTCAGATGGTTAAAATTGTAAAATATTGTTATTCAAACATTTTGGAAAAATTAATTATCAAACAACATTTTTTTACTCAGACACAATTTTGGACAGAGACAATATATTATTCAGATGTTTAAACTGTTCATATTTTAACACTTAATTTTATCAAATACAACCTTAGTCAAATTTGAGTTACATTCATCTCGTCTAACTCTCTCTCTCTCTCCCACCTTATATATATATATATATATATATATAGAACTAATTAGGTCCGAGAGATCGGACCTGATCAAAAACGGACCATTTTTTTTTTTTTGCTTTTTTTTTAAAACAACTAAAAAAAAAATTTAATATTTTATGGAACTGAAATTTTTCCATAAGACAATGTTTTGGACGTGTTTTGGATACCTATACCAAAAAATGGTGGTACAGTCTGCACAGACTGTACCACCATGTTTTGTTATACGTACCCAAATCACACCCAAAACACTGTATTATGAAAAAAATTCAATTCCATAATTATTTATTTATTTTTTTTAGTTGTTTTAAAAAAAAGTCCGAATTTTGGTCCGGTCCGGGAGTCCGGACCAGATCCGGACTTTATATATATATATATATATATATATATATATATATATATATATATATATATATATATATATATATATATAAGTACTGATTCATAGCAAACCGCTGTTATGGATACTATTCTAACAAATAAATATTATACACTATTAATCTAGAGATTCAACGGTCTAAAGAGAAATTGACCGCAAATAATAGTAGCTACTAGAATTTTATTTTATTTTGATGACCTCTACTAAGGATAGCGGCCAGGAAAAATGTCTAAATTAAATACCCCAACCTTAGTTAAATTTAAATAGCTTCAATGTATAAAATATTTGTATAAATATTTTTTTAAGTAATAAAATTTAACATTGTCAACTATATATAATATATTTATTTTTATAAATAATTTCTCAAGGAATAAAATTTTAAATTGTCGAATATATTCAATGTATTTATTTGCATGAATAATTTCTTAGGTAATAAAATTTAATATTGTCAACTATATTTAATGTATTTATTTTTATAAATATTTTTATAAACAATTTCTTATGTAATATAATTTAACATTGTCAATTATTGTGACAATTTGATTATTTAAAATTTAAACTCCATATTGTAATACAATTTAGAATTATCTTATAAATATTTTATACATTGATACTATTTAAATTTAATTAAGGTGGGGGTGTTTAAGATATTTTTTTTACCTCTATTCTTAATAGTGGCCAATAAAAAAAATTTCCTAACGCAGCTACTAAGAGTAACGGTTAGTAAATAAAATATTTCTTCTTTAAGTCGTTGGATCTCTAGATTAACATGATAAGATTTATTTGTTAAAATAATATACATAATAATCGTTTGCTATAGATCACTACCTTATATATATATATATATATATATATATATATATATATATATATATATATATATATAAGTGAATTTAGGTAATGTTATGTGAGTGGTAGGATAATTTCTAAGAAGTGTAAGGAAGACAACTTTTTGAGGTAGTGCACTTGATAAAATGTATTTTATGGTTTTATATATATTTAGAATTTGAATAAAGCTTGGAATATTTGGAACCACTTACACTTTTCTTTTAAAAGATTAAACAGTTAAAAATTGACATTATCGAATAGTCATGTCGGGATTTGATTTAGATTAAGATGTGCTTATGGGAATATAGTGAGGTCAAGTTAGATTGGATTTGAAGAACATGGTCCAATATTCTAACACCCCAAATGGACCCCAAGTTACTCTCTCTCTCTTTAGCAAAGAAAACACACTACCAAGTTACCTCTATAAAATATTTTCATTACAACTTATTTTATTCTATTCTTCTTTTTAGAATCCGTGACACTTTTATTCCTTCAACATAGTCTAGTTAAACATGCAAGAAGTTTTTTAGGGTCAACATTAGAAAAATTATAAGTAATTATTTATGCAAAATGATAAATATGTTGACAAAATTAGATCAATACTTACTCACGTGAAATTCTAAGCGATAAGATAGAATAATAATGTATAATTTTTTCTATCCCACGTAACCACCTCCATTGATATCTGATATCAACATAAAATTATCGTCATATGCAACAAAACTAATTATTTATTGCTCAATCCAGAGAGGAAAAAACTTGTATCCCAGGAAGATTTTCTTTATTGATTGTCATTGGTTGTAGTGGGCTGAATGAGCTGAGCTCGGTGGAGCCCAAATACAAGAATTATACATTCAATTACTCCTTCCTTTCCACAGCTGTCAAAAACCTGCATTACATAAGCTGTTTCAGTAAAACAAGAGTTATTTTCTCATGCTGGTTCACTGTAATTTTGCAGCCCTAGAGTCTGAATTTACATGACATTTTTTTAATGGACTGTGGTACAATCCTAATCAAAACCAACACCTAAATTTCATCTCTCTTCGGGGCAAAAAACTGACATGGAAACTTAATTCCAACTAATTAAAAACTAATCATTCAGCCGCTAATTCTTGAACCATATATATACCACTTTAATTCTTTATCCTCAGAAATCCCTTGTTCATCTTAAAGTCAGTTAGCAGCAGTCGGGTTTCTAACATCCTAATGAAATGGGTTGTACAAGTTTACATTCTAATCAACCTACCAGACAACTGTTTTCTTCCATCTCTATGATAATTAGTCCGATCCCTTACTTCTTGAAGGAGTCAGATTTTGTTTCCTGTGTGAAAGCAATGTCCTCGGACAAATCAGAGCTGCTGTGGTCACTTTGCCTCTCTTTGTTTGACCAAAGCTTCGAAAATATCTGTTCGGATATGAGCACACGTTTCACTTTACTATAAGCAATTTTCTCACCATTCGTTTTGGTACCATCGTTCACATTCCCTTCATCCCTTAACAGTAGAGTAACAAGCTCCCCTTTCATAGCTTTGTGCTCCTCAACTGTGGGCATAGCATCCCAGTAATCTTCTGTGTTGGTTGTTGTGGACCTTGAGCTGCCACCACCAGAACCTGATGATGTGGCCCTGATCTGCTCCAAGAAGAGGACCTGTACAACAACACGCAATGGGAGTCGCTCATTCTGCACTGCATGCACGCAAGCATATGCTGATAGCTTCTTGCACTCCATCAGCTTGCAAATTCTTTTTCGCTCACTCTTGATGATTCCCGGGTGTTCCTGTCCAAAATTTAATTAGTTCAACAAATTCATCAGAAACTAGTCTTCAAAGAGATAAGAGGGCCCTATGGAGAATGTGGTCAGAAATTCATAAAGTCCAACCACAATGACCGAATTGATACTAGATTACCTAGTAGAAAAGATTTCAAAATCATCACAAACCTCCCTTTTTCTTTTCTATTGCAATTTCTGGATTATTATATGATGATTTTTGAACTTTCCATATATAGAAAAAGATAGACCAGAAACACATCTGTTATGTCAATGACACAAAGGGATATTAAATGAATGGAATTAGGGGATGCTTAGCAGCCCCGGAGCTCACTGAACACTAGCTTAAACGAGGGCTACTCTCCTCTGAGAATTCACCTCCGGCATTGGATTACTAAACTTTGAAATAAACCCCGTAAGGAGTAACTTCAAAGTGTCAGAATCCAAAGCTATGCCGTATGGAGCCATCCTTAAGTTTGAGTACGCAAGAGAAGGTCTTACATTCTCGTTCCGGCGTCCGCACTGAAAGAACACCCCATCTTGTCTTAGAGCATCTCTACACAGGTAGAACCGCTGAACGCTATTATTCCCCGGCAACTAACATCCTGGCCTTTGTCTCAGCTGGCGTGCCCTAATTAGGTTCAGTGGTTATCTACGATATTAGGGTCCGGAACTTAGAATAGTTAGAAGAGCTATGAGCTAAGAGATAGAAGCGTAAAGTTCTAAGAGTTCTACGTATTCAACAAATTTATCAGAAACTAGTCTTCGGTTAAACTTGTTATAAACTCTCCGAGTCTCTTTGTCTTCAGTTTATGAACAAATCATAAATGTGTTTTTAAGGTCAATAGTCAGGAACTTACCTTAATATACATGTCAATGGCACGATAAATTCCGTCATGGGTTGGCCTTGAGAAACTTGACAGAATATCTGCAAGATCAACAAATTTTGACCGAGGTAGATTTGGATCTCTAGCAACTTCATCAAGGTATCCATCAATGAGCTTAGCCACCTTCATCTTGGATACATTGGATATAGACCTGGTGCCTTTGATCTCCTGAAATTCACTTTCTTCTGGAGAATCAGGCAGTGCATTCTGCTCTTGCTTCACAAACTCCTCAACTAGGTCTCGTACTACATCTACATTGTAAATTGTTGTTTCTCCTGCTGGAGCTCGAATAAGAAGATCAGCAACTGTTGCCTCTTCCAGCTGCCGACCAATGTTTCTCATCAACTCCCTTCTTTCTCTCTCTCCACAATCCAACAAAACAGATGCCTGAAATAATTTGAGAAAGAAACTGCAAGGGCCACTGATCTCGTTTGCTGGAAGGAGATACATTATGGTATCAATTATTGACCGACTTTTTATGACATCCCCTCCATGTATTATATATACCCTTGCCCAACCCCGGAAACCTTCTCATCACATATGCTTTTAAGGATTCTCAAATTACATCCGCAGAAGTTCTTCCCTTTGTTTTTATTGCTGATATGACCCGCTTGTATAAATCAATTTGAAGCGCACACAGGTCCTCTACCCACCAATCCTTTGGGACCATTTGCGGTTTTCTCACACCATTCCACTGTGGATAATTTCCATTCTCAGATGGTAGATTTTTCCGATTATAGGTGTATGACCAATCCACTTCAGAAATATCAATGGATGCTTTGGAAGCTATAGAGTCTAGGCAGTGGCTGACTAGCTTCAGCTCCTCGAACCATGGAAGAAGAGACTTTGTTGATTGTAGAACAATAATTGAATCTTTCCAGTTCCAGAAAATGGTAGAGTTGAGAGGCCTGAATCTTGTAAATTAGGTTTCCTTTCTCAACGGTTTCGTACATTTCCAAATACTCTGCTGCACAACGTGCAGCAACTACATTGTATGCAATGAGAGTGACAGTGATACCATAACAAAACTTAGCACATACTTCAAAATTAAGGCAGCAGGTCCACCAGGCATATCATGGATAACGATTTCATCATTGTTTTCCTCGTTTGTCATGGAAAGTACCAGTTGCTGCAGTTGGGCACTCTTGTATAATAGGGGGAACTACAGAAATGAGTTATGGTATTAACAACTAAGAAATAAAAAATTGCTCCAACAGATAGGAAAACATAATTAAGGACATACAACATGCAGTTGGATATCAATTGCTAAAAAATGATAAGCCATATTTCACTATTCATGAAACTTAGATCACCATTTTAAGAGAATAGAATAGTTCAACGGGGCATCACAAATTTGGATCTATATACGATAGCTCTGTAAACCCTATGTAAATGACAAAAAGCTTTCAGAAAGGCCCAGTTGGTTCTATATGCAAGTCTATTTAACATCTATATCTCCACCTAACAAACAATGATTTAAAGGTAGGTGACATTGATATAAATGATTATACATTAAAAAAAAAATCGTTTTTTTACCATTAATTTCATTACAACATCAGGGGAGGGAGATTTGAATCCACAACCTTTGCTATGCAAAGGTGTGGTCATACGGCAGTCTGACCAATTAGTTTAACAAGGCCACAAATGTAAAATATTCTTTGTTGATTGCTGCAAACAAATGTGGTACCTTGTGAAAAATAAAGATGTTTCACCGACCATAATTATAATAAAATTTCTTAAATAAAAATAATGGGACAAGACTTGATGGCATCTCCTGTTTACTGGTTAAGTCAGAGCAACTCAAGGACAACGTGAAATTAATATCAGCAATGTAGGAAGTAAGTCGGGTAAATGAAATTCAGAAATAAGTTTGATTGTTCTCTCCTAATTGAAATTGTAGAGTTTATATATCACTCATTACATTGCAATTGCAAACTAAAGGTAACCTGGAATGTGCCTTGAAATGACCTAAATGTTTGTAGGAGTTGGGGTCACAATGATAAATGTTAGCACATTGTGCCAAGATGACCCAAAAGATCTCTCTGTTGCAAAAAAAATCTACTTAATTAATTCTAAATTACTTGTACGTATTTTCACATTATATTCTCTTTCAATGGGTTAATAATGAATGACGACTGGAGTAACAAAACACTTCAACAGCCTAAAGTTGTCAAATTTGAAATGGTATAAAACAGGCATTTTCTGAAAGCTAAAAAGAAAGCCTTTTGCTAATACAATATTAACATGATCGGTAGTTTGTATAGACAGACAAAGTTAAAGAAAGGAGATCCGACATGAAGTTTGCTAAATTGAGACTAGAAGAGCAACATGAAGGAAGCTCTTCAAAAGAATAGAGCAACATATATCACCACCAATCATTTGCATACATGAAAATCAATGTATAAAGCTGTTAGTTAAACAAATGAAGAAACAACTTGCTGGAATAGCTCAGTTGGTTAGAGCGTGTGGCTGTTAACCACAAGGTCGGAGGTTCAAGCCCTCCTTCTAGCGTCGATTCTACACTAAAAGAACCTTTTTTTCTATCGTTTCTCTTATTATTACTAGTATATTAATCTCATTCAAATTCCAAACTAAGAAAACAATTTTTGAATTAACAGTTATGAAATTAAATAGAACAATCCCACTTTTCAACCGTATCAAAGGATCTATTAATCTATGTATAAAACTTTACCCATGTTCGGGAGCGTTTCACCGACACTCATGTGGGTTGAAGGCCTGTGCTGAGTCGAGGAGATTGGGCCCATTAGGCCGAAGCCATGCAGGATGTCGAAGGTGTTAGGGTTCGGGCATCCGAGCCCTCTGGGCCGGAGTTCTGTTTTGATCGATGGAGTTCGGGGTCGGGTATCCGAGTCCTTGGGGTCGAAGCCCAGATGAAACAACCCGGGTCAAATCTCGAGTCCGAATCGAATCAAATCCATCAAAATAAGGCTTCAAACCATGGCCAATAGTATCTTCTTGAGTCATCTTAGCCCACCACAGGCTCCCAAAAGGTCATGACTTGAAGGTACTATTGGTAGTAACTTATTTCCTTATATGCAGACAATTTTTTTCCTATCTTTCGATGTGGGACTGGGGTGTTACAAACTCCCCCACTTAAATTTCTGACGTCCCCGTCAGAACCGATCACACACACGACTCAAAGATCTTTGCCTCTCTAGCCATTGTGGGATAATACCGGCTGGCTTCGTGTCCCCACATCCGGACCTCTATCTCTCCATTGTGAGATAATACCACCAGCCTTCGTGTCCCCACCTCCGGCAACCCGATCGGATGACCCGATCCGAGCTTTCGAGAGTCGGCTTTGATACCATATGAAACAACCCGGGTCAAATCCCGAGTCCGGAACAAATCTCGGGTCAAATTCCAAGTCCGAATCGAATCAAATCCATCAAAATAAGGCCTCAAACCACTGCCCAATAGTATCTTCTTGGGTCATCTTAGCCCATCACAGGCTCCCAAAAAGTCATGACTTAAAGGTACTATTGGTAGTAACTTATTTCCTTATATGCAGACAATTTTTTCCCCTCTTTCGATGTGGGACTAGGGTGTTACACCAGACCAGTATATAAGAGTTCGGTTGGATTGGGCCTGTGCAGTGGGATAGCCCATGTATAGAGTCCGGAGTTATTAGGGGTTTACATGGTTAAGGATTTTAGTCCTAATCATATTTGAATAAGGTAACTCTAAAGGTAGTGATTGGATTGTATCCAACTTGCACCTTTTAAGGAGATTGTGTTGGACCCAAATAATGGTAATTGTCATATTTAGGAGTCCTAATACGACTCGGAAGTGAACTCTAAGGTAATGAGTGTACTCATTCTCACACCGGAGCTATCACCCGGCGGCACAAGCCGTCAAGCTTCGTATGTGATCTGTTACTGTGCAGGATTCAGCGCGTGAATTTGGTGATTGGACGCGCCGGCAAAACTTGGCGTTAACAATGAGATTGTTCAAAATCGTATGTTCGATAACTTGGAAAATTTTGATTTCATCCTTCTTAATCATTTGTTGCAAGTGCAGGTTAATACGAATGTTTTGAATACTTCAAAATTATTTTCAAAAATTTTCTTTCTGAAACACCATTGTGATAATATGGTACAAAGAAAATTGCAAATGTCTAGCGGTTGGGGCTTGATATTACTTCATTTTAAAATTCGAGGTCGAATTTTCTCCAAGAAAAGGGGAATGACACAGGAAGAGTTTTCTATCAAGATTCGATATAATTTATGTTTTGATATTTATGAAAATTTTAAATATTTGATGTATTTTTATTTATTAATTAGTAGTCAGTTAAGTTTAATTATTTGGGTTCGTTTATGTTAATGATTTACTTTTTAAATTTATTGAATTTTATTTATTTATAGGGTTTAGGTAGTATAAATAGTTTTTTTAGGATTATTGTTATGCAAAATTCTTATTATTCGAATTTTATAAATATTATGACTAGTTATTATCGATTTATCCAATTTTATAAATTCTTGTGGTTGTTAAGTTAGATAGATTCAATTCCTATAATTATTTTATTTTCTATTCCATCTTTGGTTGTGTCACACATATCAAATAAAGCAGAACATAAAAGAAACACCCATCATAAAGATGACTTGTCTCTAATCTTTGCTAGCCAGTAGAGGAAATCAACACTCAACTAGGGGTGTTCAAAAAAAAATAATATATTTGATTTTTAGGGAAATCAAACCGATCGATTCAGTGCAAAGACAAATCGGTTTGGTAACCGGTACACGAAATCGGTACATACCGAATTTTCAATATCGTCGGTTTGGTAACCGGTACACGAAATCGGTACATACCGAATTTTCAATATCGATTTCGGTAGGGTGTTTGGCTTGGTTGGTATACAACGAATCGAACCAATTGTACCAATTTATTAAATATAATATTAAAAATAGCTATAAAGTCTATTTCTTTTGACTTTTTTGCCTAACCATGTAAAATTAACTTGAAAGTCTTCTCTATTTATAGAATAGAGGTAAAACAAGAGATGACATACTAGACAATGTGGGATGTATTTGAAATTTGGTGTGGCTTCCTTACATGTAGTGGTCATTCAATGTGGGACTTATTAGACAAGAGATGGCACCAAGTCCCATATTGGTTAAATTGGTAAAATTTTAAGAAATTTTTTCTTATAAATTGATTACCATGTAATAATGAATTCAAGATAATAAGTAATCAAAGTATTATTACTTAATATAGGGATGTAAATATTAATTTAGACTCTCATCAAATCACATAAGGAAACTTATGGCACCATCTCACATAACTTGTGAAACCTTTAATAGAAGTCCCACATTGGGTATTTTATAAAAATCTAAGAAAGTTTACCTTTAATAGAAGTCCCACATTGGGTATTTTATAAAAATCTAAGGAAGTTTTCCTTATAAAAAGACTATCAAATATCAAGATAAAGTTTTTTTTATAAAAATAAGTACCAATGGAAACATTAATAGTTGGCTTACAAGTTTATATTGATTAAATTGGTAAAAGTAAAAGAAATTAGATAAACTTAAATTATTTATAAAGATTTCGTCTTGTTCGCAAATTAAGGAAGGCCTTAATACTTGGTGGTCTTCAAGTCCCACATTGGCTAATTTATAAAAAGTCTAAGGAAGTTTTTCTATAAAAAAAACTACAAATTAGACTTTAATAGTTAAGTCCTAGATTGGTTATTTTATAAAAGTCTAAGAAAGTTTTCCTTATAAAAATAATACCTAATGAGATTTTAATAGCTAAGTCCCACATTGGTTATTTTATAAAAGTCTAAGGAAGTTTTCCTTCTAAAAAGACACATGACCTTAATAGCTAAGTCCCACATTGGTTATTTTATAAAAATCTAAAGAAGTTTTTCTTATAAAAAGACTTCCAAGTCTTTTATTTTTTATTGGGCCGAATTTTGGCTTACGAGTCTTAGATTGCTTGACCTTGGGTTGAATTTTAGCTTAAAAGCAAGTCTTGGGCTACTTTTTCTTAGGCCAGTTTTGGTTTAAAATTGGGTTGAATTGGTATAAAATTGGGGTCTCGGTTCTAACAAGGTAAAAATCGATACCAATCTGGTACCGAACCGACTTATTGGTTCGGTTCGGTCAGGAGACCCCATAAAATATCCTCTCTCCTTTTTCCCCACCCAAAATCTTATATACATGAATTAATAAATTAAGTTGTTCCACAATCCACATCTCTCTCTCTCTACATCGTTGGGCACTATTACTCAAAATTGAAATTAGTCTGGAAACTGCTTCAAAAAAATCAATCAAATCGTACTAACTGAATCGCACCAACAATTTCGCGTATGTAATAATTTTAGAATAATTAAAAACCCGTATATGCGGTATTTTGAGAGGCTCTTACACTTCTCAAACTGCACCACACTGCTCTTATATATATATATATATATATATATATATATATATATATATATATATATATATATATATATGAAAAAAGGATCAAAAGCACCCCCTTATTTAGTATTCCTACTTAAATAACATTATTTTATTAAAACTACGTCGTTTTGAAGAATCTTTTAAAAAATAAGTGAGGTCGCGGGTGATATTTTTATAAATAAAAGAAAAGTAAATGAGGCCACTCTCTTAAAGGGGAGTACTAGATAAGGGGAGTGTTAAATAAGTTATATAGACAAATTCTTAAAAATATAATAGACAATTTTAATTATGCACATTTAAACTTTTTGTTTGTAACACGAAATATTTCTAATTGAATTGTAATGGTTTGAGCAATGTTGAAACATTCAATGGCGAAGCCAAGAATTTTATTCAGTGGGGTCAAAATTTTGTGATGCTATAAATAATTTGTTGGTATTTCGGTGGCAGCGCCTCTGAGCCAATTTATTTTTGATAACTTTGTGCTTTTTGACCGATTATATATGTAAAACATGTATTTTGTAACAATATAGTTATATAAAAAATAATAACATATATATATATATATACACACACACATACACACCCCTTATTGATCCCTAATACGTCTTTCGAATCACAAATTTGTTAATAAATATTTAAATTTCTTATGTTATAAAAATAATATAAATTAGATTATTATTTAGATTATTATTTCTTTTAAAAATATTAGAGAAAGATGCATACATCAAGGCATAAAATTGATAAAGTTATAAAAAATTCAAGTTGACCCCGTATATTAAAAAAATTATAAAATTTCAGTGGGGTCAATTTATTTATTACACTAAAATTTCTTCTAAATTTATCATATATTATAAAATAATCTTTTTTCAATGGGGTCAAACCTCACGCCCTAAAGTAAGAGTGAGCATTCGGTTATAACTGAAAGTCAAAATTAACGCATTTTTAGTATCCAAACTATTAACCGAATTAGCTAATAACCGAATTACCGAATTTATAATTTGATTATTCGGTAAATAACCAAAATAAAAGACTTCCATACTTAACAGTTACCATAACACTTAACACTAAATAGATTTCAACATTACAAATTATAATCAACAGTAGAAAGCCATAAGTGCGCCGATTTCTTCAAATTTCTGAACCGGGCAACCATTTATGCACCAAAATTGCAAGAAATAATCAAGACCCAGTTTCAAAAATCACCAATTTGATCTAAGGAAACATGTCATGTTTCCAGATTTATATTAATTTACATGTCCTATTTCCAGATCCATAAGTGTGAGGAATGGATTGAACATTAGTAGTATGCCATATATGTTTACCTGAAGTCGGAACTCGGAAGAGAGGTTGGGCTGTCAAGATTAAAGAACAGAGTCGTCAAGGTGAGACCGTGAGAGGCGGATGACGGAGAGAAACGGAGAGGACGAGACGAGAGACGAAGAGAGGCAAGACTAGAGGAATTGGGATTTGGGATCTGAGAAATTAACTGAATATAGGGGCGGAGAGGACGAGACGAGAGACGGAGAGAGGCAAGATCGTGAAGGAATTGGATGCGAATATTGGAATAGTGATAGATGTGACGCTCCCAAAATAGGTATACAAAACCCATTCTGAGTCGTCAAAATACATGGTACAGAAATAACTACAACTTTATTAATACAACATAAAAACTGTGAGTTTAAATACAAATATTGTCATCTAGACAATATCCACACTCAAATAAGTTCTCATTACAATTACTAATACACTATTTTACATAATAGTGAGGACTACTAGAACCACTTCTAGAACCATCATTTCACACCCCGACTAGTACTCGCTACATTCTCGCCTCCTAAGAAGAAAAATGGAACAACAAGGAAAAGGGTGAGCTCAACTAGCTCAGTAAAGAACATTATAACTAAGATAATATAAAATAAATTATCGTTAGTCTTCAACAGGGAAAAATCTAATAGAATACAATAGACAACAAGTTTTAATTCAATATTCGCAGCGAAAACAATAATTTATAGAAGAGTTACGTAGAGAATGAAATCTGCTATTATCTATGAATTTAAAAGTCCATCATCAATATTTTATCCCTGAAACATAAATCAATATATATCTGAAATCAAATATTCATCTTTACACTACAGGCCAAAGATATTCACCAGTTGGTCATGTTCATCTAAACACCTGTTCATCTTTGCACTACGGGCCAAAGATATTCATCAGAAATCATTAATCTTTGCACTACAGGCCAAAGACATTCAATTATATCATCATTTAGGACTGAGGATGATGAAAAATATTTTAAAGAAAACGAATTTAGTGAAACAAAATAATAAATATTAAGGATTCGTATTTCAGCTATTTCATGTCCAAAAATACCTCATAAATAATTATAGTGGAGTAAAATTTAAGAATGATCAAAACATGGATACAATCAAAGCTAGTATCCATAATAGATATTTTGGACAAAAAGAAAAAAAAAATATTTTTCGATGAATAGTGCCGTATTCGTGAATAGTACCGTATACGTGAATAGTAACCCCGATACAAAAAGTTCTAAATTTAATAAAAAGTTTAGATCAATACTTCGGCATAATGATATTGAATAAAATAATATCATTTAAGAAGAAATAACATCCCTTACCTCGTAAAAATAGTACTTCTAGTTGAAACACCGGATATAGGCTATGACTTGAACTTGCACCGTATAGCAACACTCAAAGTATTAAAATACTCACAAGAATACGCTCAAAATATAGAGAGAGAAAGAGAGAGAAAACTTCAGTTTCTAGTGTGATTTTTAATTCTAACCTAAGCACCCTATTTATAGGAAAATACTTAGAACACCAAAGCAGAAAATTTAATATAATATAATATATATATATATATATATATATATATATATATATATACAAATTTCTTACATATACCTTTGGCAACTGAAATCAGCCCCTATCACATGTTAATGATGATTTCAAAATGTAAAAAACGTTTTTATTAATAAAAATAAATAAAACTTCCAAAAATCAATTATTTCGGAATTTTAGAACTTCAATAATTCATAATAAATAGCCCTTTTGTCAGAAAAATTCGAACCACATGTCTTTCCCATAGAAAATTTTATTATCTACAACTTTGCAGAAGAAAATTTTTTCAAATTTCAAACAGAAATTGACCGAAATCCACAAACAAGCGATTTTACAAGTTATAATCAAATTTTAGTCAATAAATGGGGTCCACCGACACACAAAACATGTGTTAATCATTTAATGTAACAAAAATACTCTTCCTCCTCATATACTCATATATCTCACATTCATTGTTAAAATATCATCATTATTATATTATAATAATATAATAAAATATTATTTTATCAGAAAAGATAAAATATCGATTTTCAACAATTGTCACTTTAAAAAAAATTTCTCCATCTATATCCACATAAAATGAATATTTTCCTCATCATATAAATCCATAATTAATTATTCACAAATAATATTACAGAATCACAATACTGACAACCAGACAGTTCCCAGGAAAGAGGGGGCTTTCCAATAAGGATTTCTCCTTACTGGCGCACAATTAGGTGACCAAACCTCTCCTTAGACAGAACTTTCTAGACATTGCCAATAATGTTATCTAATAATATTATTCAGATAATATGAATTATTACTCCGATAATGGAAAATACTGTGTAGTGACAATTATTGAAACAACAATAATATAAAATATCAACGCAGCAATTATTGAATCAATAAAATAAAATACTGAATAGTAATTACTGTAACAATTATTGAGTAGTGCCTTCTTACGTAAGAATTAATAATTAGTGCAATACCGTGTGCTACTGTGCAACAACGCGTATTACTGTGCTTTAACCACCGGGTATTCCAACAGTATTAACGGCAACAACTACGCCGTTATTTATAAATAACTTATACTTGTCGTTTTTTTCATCCAATCACTTTTTGTTATGGGGCCCACAAAAGACTGTGCCGTCATACGAATATTCCCCGACATGAAGAATATTTAACGACCAAACGAATATTTCCCGACAACAATGAATATTTTATAACCACTTGCTTATTTAAAATATTTACGCATTTTACCCATAACTAACCTCATTTATCAATTCAACCCTTACTATTTCAAAATAATAAATTGAGGAAAATAAATTTTATTTATTAATAATTTGGGGTCTTACAACCTCCCCTCCTTATGAAATTTCGTCCTCAAAATTGACGTACGTACCT
This sequence comes from Panax notoginseng, assembly GCA_016801055.1. Lineage (NCBI taxonomy): Eukaryota > Viridiplantae > Streptophyta > Magnoliopsida > Apiales > Araliaceae > Panax > Panax notoginseng. The sequence continues at coordinate 270,728,059 of CM029012.1, forward strand.
GGTGTTTCGAAAAGATGAGGATACCTCGCTTTTATTTCCGTTTCATGTCATTTCCTCAATAGTATGGTTCCTCCACAAAACTTTAACTTGTGGTATGACCTTTGTACGTAGGACATGCTCTTTCCTATCCAAGATCTTGACAGGTACCTCCTCGTACGTTAAGTCTTCAGCTATCTCGTCCGGTTCTAACTCAATGACGTGGTTTGGGTCTTTCACATATTTACGAAGCACAGATATATGAAAAATATTATGAACACGAGACATACTTGGAGGTAACGCGAGTCTATAGGCCACATTTCCTACTCGGTCAAAAATCTGAAATGGACCAATAAATCGTGGATTGAGCTTTTCTCTCTTCCCAAATCTTGTAACTCCCTTCCATGGAGCCACACGCAACAATACATGATCCCCAATACTAAATTCCACGTCCTTTCGATGAAGATCCGCATAACTCTTTTATCGATCATGTGCCGTTTGTATACGTTGTCGAATCATTCGGATCTTTTCCGTAGTCATACGTACCAAATCGGGTCCCAACAATGTTACTTCTCCCACCTCATCTCAATATATTGGAGAGCGGCACTTTTGTCCATATAATGCTTCAAATGGAGCCACACCTATACTTGCCTGATAACTGTTGTTGTAGGAGAATTCTACCAATGGTAGGTACTTATCCCAACTTCCTTTGAAATCTAGGATACAAAGTCCTAATAGATCTTCAAGAGTTTGAATAGTCCTCTCTGATTGCCTGTCCGTTTGAGGATGGTACACCGAACTGAACCGTAAATCTGTGCCCATAGCTTTTTGCAAGCTAACCCAAAATCTTGAAGTGAATCTTGGGTCACGATCCGAAACTATGGATATTGGCATGCCATACAATCTCACAATCTCATCTACGTACATACGAGCAAGACGTTCAAGGGAATAAGTCTCCCGTATCGGCAAGAAATGAGCAGACTTGGTTAATCTATCAACAATAACCCAAATAGCATTTATGCCTTGAGAAACCGTGGGAAGACCTGTAACAAAATCCATGGTAATGTGTTCCCACTTCCATTTCGAAATTTCAAGTGGTTGCAATGGGCCCTTTGGCACTTGATGCTCCGCCTTTACACGTTGACAAGTTAAACACCTCGAGATAAACTTTACAATCTCTCTCTTCATATAGTTCCACCAAAATGTATGTTGAAGATCACGATACATTTTGGTACTTCCAGGATGGATTGCAAATAGTGTATTGTGTACCTCTATTATGATCTTGTACTTCAAATTAGAATCATTAGGAACACAAAGTCTGGAGTGGACTCGAAGTATTCCTTCTTCATCGATTCTTGCTTCTGAAATAGCACCTTCTTGCACTTTCTTCTTCATACTCATCAGCTCCGGGTCTGTGGCTTGAACAACTTTAACTTTTTCGATTAAAGTTGGTTCTATACGTATACTTGACATCATTGCATGGGTCCCCGGAGTCTTGAATTCTATCTTCATCTTTTGTAAATCACACCAAATGGGCCTTTGTATTGACAACATCGCACTCGTTCCCGCATATGATCTTCTACTCAATGCGTCGGCTACCACGTTCGCTTTTCCAGGATGGTATTGAATGGTATAGTCGTAGTCTTTCAACAGCTCGAGCCAACGTCGTTGTCGCATGTTGAGTTCTTTTTGAGTGAAGATATTTGAGGCTTTTATGGTCTGAATATATCTCCACTTTCTCCCCATATAGATAGTGCCTCCAGATCTTTAGCGCAAAAATGACTGCTGCCAACTGTAGATCATGAATAGGATAATTCCTCTCATATTCTTTAAGTTGTCGCGAGGCATAGGCTATAACTTTTCCACGTTGCATGAGAACACATCCTAGCCCTTTGCCTGAAGCATCGTTGTAGATAACAAATCCATCCGAACCAGATGGTATGGTCAAAACAGGTGCCGAAATGAGTCTCCTCTTAAGCTCTTGGAAACTCTTTTCGCATTCCTCGCTCCATACGAATTTACTATCTTTCCGAGTCAGCTGAGTTAATGAAGTAGCGATTCGAGAAAATCCTTCCACGAATCTCCGATAATAACTAGCTAAGCCCAGAAAGCTACGTACTTCAGTCACCGACTTCGGTTGTTCCCAACTTTGTATTGCTTCAATCTTCGCCGGGTCAACAGATACTCCATGTTTTGACACCACGTGCCCAAGGAATGCTACTTTCTCAAGCCAGAACTCGCATTTCTTTAACTTGACATATAACTTATTTTCACGAAGCCTTTGGAGTACCAGCTTCAAATGGTGCTTATGATCTTCACGACTTTTGAAATATATGAGGATGTTATCAATAAAAATAACAACGAACTGATCCAAATATTCCTTGAATACTCAGTTTATCATATCCATGAAAGCCGCAGGAGCATTAATCAATCCAAAAGACATGACTAAGAATTCATAATGCCTGTACCGAGTTCTAAAGGCAGTCTTTGAAATATCCTCAATTCTAATCTTCAGCTGATGATATCCAGAACGAAGATCGATTTTTAAAAAGAATTGTGCTCCTTGTAACTGGTCAAACAGGTCATCAATACGAGATAGCGGATACCTATTCTTGATAGTGACATGGTTTAATTCCCGGTAGTCGATACAAAGTCGCATACTCCCGTCTTTCTTCTTTAAGAATAAAATAGGAGCACCCCAAGGAGATGTACTAGGACGAATGAAACCGATGTCCAACAACTCCTGTAATTGGACCTTTAACTCCTGAAGTTCAATAGGAGCCATTCGATATGGGGTTTTAGAAATGGGCTTTGTACCAGGTTCAAGATCTATAAAGAATTCAACGTCACGTTCTGGGGGTAGACCGAGAAGTTCTTCAGGAAATACGTCAGGAAAGTCAATAACAACAGGAATATTATTCAAATATGACGTGTCTTTATTCAAATCTATAACATGGGCTAAGAAAGCTTGACATCCATTTTTTAATAAATGAATAGCTTTATGACTTGATATAACAGTGATTGATTTTAATGGTTTAGTTGCTTGAATTCGCATAACAGGTTACTTAGGAATATGAAAACTAATAACCTTACAAAAACAATCAATTTTGGCATGATGAGTAGTTAACCAATCAATCCCTAAAATCACGTCAAATGCAAGTATCTTTAAAGAGATAAGGTCAACAGGTAAGGTGATGGTGCCAACTTGGATCAAATAAGATTTATAAACAGTGGATGTGATGAAAGTTTCTCCTAACGGAGTCTCCACAGATAAATCAAAGTCTAATTTCTCCGGAGTCAAGTTTAAACGTTGAGCACAAGCAGGAGAAATAAATGAATGGGTAGAACCGGTATCTAGTAAGGTATAAACTTTGCATGAATTTATGATTAGCTTACCCGAGATCGCCTCGTTTGGGTTCCTCGCATGTTGACCAGTCACGACAAACGCTCTTCCAGGAACCGTTGACATTGACTTTTCTGGGACAGCCTTTTGAGTCACCATCTCCGCTGAACTTGGTTTCGCTACAGTGCAATCTCGAGTGATATGTCCTTCTTTTTCACAGTTATAACATACCTTAAACTGTTGTGGACAGTTTGGGCTGATATGTCCTTCTTTTCCACACTTATAGCATATGACCGGTGGTTGTTCTCCTCCCTTGGAACCAGTTGCTGCTGGTACTGACGTCTTCGTATTGTCATTGTTGAATCTCCAGTTTTTAAAATCTCCTCCCGACTCGCTTCTTCTATTCTCATGGCCATGATTACCACCAGAGTGGTTGCCGCTCTTGTTCGTATTTTTCTTTCTCCGTTGGTTATCGTTGTTCTGATGACTGTTGTCACCGGTATGATCCTGGTTGTGGTCCCTCGGTTGAACGTACTCGTTATCTCGCTCTAATAATTGAGCCCTGTTGACAACATCTGAATAGAGATAAATTTTATGTGAAATGAGATATTGACGTATGCCGGGTTTCAAACCTCTCAGAAACATCCGTGTCATATGTTCCTCATTCTCCACCAAATGAGGTGCAAACCTGGACAACTCTACAAACTTCGACTCGTACTAGGACACTGTCATGTTATTCTACTCCAGTCTAATAAACTCTACCTCCTTCATATGACGAATACTTTCAGGAAAGTACTTGTCATTGAACAGTTTTTGAAACGTTTCCCAAGACATACTAAGTGCGGCTGGATGGGTACGCTTTATAGATTTTCACCAGTAATCTGCCACATTACGGAACATAAAGGTGGCGAATGGAACCTTATATTCTTCCGTGCATCCCAAGACATTGAATATCTTGGTAATTTATTTGACCCAGGTCTCCGCCTTAATCGGATCCGGTTTTACCCAGAATTCTGGTGGTCTCAACTCCTTGAACTGCTTGGTTGTGACAAACCGTGAATTGCTATCATTTCCTCCTGTATTTTGAACACGAGTCTCCCTCGTCTGATTTTTCATGGACTGCAAAAAGCTTCTAAACATCCCATCGTTCATCATCTACTCAGTGGTATTGTTCACAGAAGGAACATTGTCAGCCTGTTGCACGTTCTCCTCGTTGGTGAGTACAGGCGTCTCCACGGTTTCGTTTACTCCACTGTTCACATCAGTTGCCATTCTAAAATACTGCAATAAAACAAGGGTTAATTAAACAAATTAACAAATCACATAATACCCCTATATTATGACTGACCAACAAATAAGCTTAGGTATGACACACTAGCGAAGGATTTACTCGTCTCTCCCCTCCTAGTACTATTCTCCGATCTCCGCCAAAGACAATATCCCTAAGCTCTGATACCAATTGTGACGTCCCCAAAATAGGTATACAACACTCATTCTGAGTCGTCAAAATACATGGTACAGAAATAACTATAACTTTATTAATACAACATAAAAAGTGTGAGTTTAAATACAAATATTGTCATCTAGACAATATCCACACTCAAATAAGTCCTCATTACAATTACTAATACACTATTTTATAAAATAGTGAGGACTACTAGAACCACTTCTAGAACCATCATTCCACACCCCAACTAGTACTCGCTACATTCTCGCCTCCTAAGAAGAAAAATAGAACAACAAGGAAAATGGTGAGCTCAACTAGCCCAATAAAGAACATTATGACTAAGATAATATAAAATAAATTATCGTTAGTCTTCAACAGGGAAAAATCTAATAGAATACAATAGACAACAAGTTTTAATTCAATATTCGCAGCGGAAACAATAATTCATAGAAGAGTTACGTAGAGAATGAAATCTACTATTATCTATGAATTTAAAAGTTCATCATCAATATTTTATCTCTGTAATATAAATCAATATATATCTGGAATCAAATATTCATCTTTGCACTACAGGCCAAAGATATTCACCAGTTGGTCATGTTCATCTAAACACATGTTCATCTTTGCACTACGGGCCAAAGATATTCATCAGAAATCATTAATCTTTGCACTATAGGCCAAAGATGTAAGACCCAAAATTTTATGAAATAAAATTATTCAATTTTTCTATTTAGTAAATGGTTAAATTGATTAAAAGTTAAAGTTAAGGGGGATATATGAATATTTTTCAAAATAAGCAAGTGGTTATAAAATATTTATTTTGTCGGGGAATATTCGTTTGGTCGTGGAATATTCTTTCTGTCGGGGAATATTCGTACGACGGCGTAGCTATTTGTGGGCCCCATAACGAAAAACGATTGGATGAAGAAAACGACAAGCATAAGTTGTTTATAATTAACGGCGTAGTTGTTACCGTTAATACTGTTGGAATACCTGGTGGTTAAAATACAGTAGCACACGGTATTGCACCAATTATTGATTCTTACGAAGGAAGGCACTACTCAATAATTGTTACAGTAGTTACTGTTCAATATTTTATTGATTCAATAATTGCTGCATTTATATTTTATGTTATTGTTGTTTTAATAATTGTTGCTGCACAATATTTTTCATTATCAGATCAATAATTCATATTATTTGAATAATATTATTAGATAGCATTATTGACAATGTCTAGAAAGTTCTGTCTAAGGAGAGGTTTGGTCATCTAATTGCGCGCCAATAAGGAGAAATCTTTATTGGAAAGCCCCCTCTTTCCTGGGAACGGCCTGGTTGTCATAAATGTGATTCTGTAATATTATTTGTGAATAATTTATTATTGATTCATATGATAAGGAAATATTTATTTTATGTGGATATAAATGAGGGATATATTTTTGTGGTTAAAAATGAAGGAGTTAATGTTGAGGTATTTTATCTGTATTTTTGTCGGAACGGAGGTATTGAAAATCAAATTAGGGTTTTTTGAGATATTTTGCGGGGGTTATAATTTTTAATCCGACCGTTGGATCGTGGTAATTTTTGGATATGTTATACATATATAAGTTGAGTATATGTCCACAAATTTTGATCCGTTAAAAATGAACGTATGATTTGTTATGAATTTTACGAGATGACTGGTTCAGAAATTGTTGAATTTTCGGAGTTAATCATTTTGGTGAAAAATTCTAGAATTGGTGGGTTCCACTCTTGGTTGGTGAAGAAATATGTTGAGATTTTTATTCAAATGTGGTGGTTGGAAATAGTAGCAGGTAAAGCCATCAGGTTGCAGGTTAAGTCTGCTTCGGCGTGCTAACATTTTCCTATAAATAGAGGGCTAAATTAGAATTGAAAATCACACCAGAAACATAAGTTTTCTCTCTTTCTCTCTCTATATTATGAAGCATATTTTGTGAGTATTTAGATACTTTGAGAGTTGTTATTCAGTGCAAGTTTGCTTCGGCTTTGCATTCCAGTCAGAAATACTGCACTTTTGAGGCAAGGGATAGTAAGGGATTTTAAGGGTTATTATGTTTTTCAGTTCGTAATTCTTCTGACCTTCAGAAAATTCTAAAAAAATTTGAAATGATATTCTGATGAGTTTTATTGATTGTGTCCAAAAATGGTAATTTTTGGATGTATAGATTAAGAGTTATGAATGTTACGGGAAAAGACTATTTTAAAAGTAACCGCTTATAACTCCTTGTGGTTAACTCCAAAATTGATGAAATTTTTATTGGAAGTATATCTATATAATATCAGTGTACTCTGTTAATTTCGGAATTTTTGCATAAAAATACAATTTATGATAAATGTCTAAATATTCGTCGGTTTTGGCCATATGAAAAATAGTAAATGATTTTTAAAAATTTTGAGAAAAATATATGTTCAATATGGGACTACATTCTGCTAAATTCTCGAAAAGAAATATTTTTAGAACTGATTTGGTATTTTTCATGAAAATAGACTAGTTATGAGTAAATGAATTAAATATGTTATGTGAAGTAAAAAAATTGGAAAATAGGATTTTATGGCTTGAGAATCCTATATGAGGTATATGCATATTTTTGATGAGGGTTTTGGTTATTGGTAATAAAATCTTATGAGTTTGACATTTCAGGATGATTAAATGTATTATTTAGTAAAGTGTAAACAATTACAATAAATTATTTATAAGCTTAAGAAATATTATTCTTTCAATATCATTATACCGAAATATTGGTATGCATTTTATTGTGAAATTTCTACCTTTTTGTGTCGGGTTTACTATTCATGAGTTATTATTTACGAGTTACTATTCATGAGTTACTACTCACGAGTTACTATTCACAGAAAAATTATTTTTTTTTGACCAAATTATAGTTGATTTATGAATATTACTCTTGAGATTAAAACTGTATGTTGATCATATTATTTTTATTATCATATATAACATTTTTATAACCCTGATGTTGAAATTCTCTTTCACTTGAGTGTAAAGATGGGTAGATTGTTGGTATGATCATGACTATGGGTTCTCTTTGGCCAGTAGTACAAAGTTGAATTGTTGACTGGTATGATCATGACCATTGAATTTATAACTGAATATCTTTAGCTTAAGTGTAAAGGTGAATTGATCAACATGGTTATAATTATTGTTTATATAATTCTGAAATGATTATGTATTGCTTTGAGATATTAATATATTTGGCCTATAGTGCAAATATGAACTGTTGAAGAATATCTTTGGCCTGTAGTGCAAAGATGAATTACTGATGAATATCTTTGGCCTGTAGTGCCAAGATGAATTGTTGATGAATATCTTTGGTCTGTAGTGCAAAGATGAATTATTGATGAATATCTTTGGCCTGTAGTGCGAAGATGAACTGTTGTTGAATATCTTTGGCCCGTAGTGTAAAGATGGTTTGTTGATGAATATCTTTGGTCGTAGTGCGAAGACGGATTTATTAGCATGATTATGAACAGGAACTGTGATTTGGTATAACCATGATCTTTGATGTTTCAGGTAAAGACAGGTGATGAAAATATTCTTCATCCTGGGTGCGAAGAAAAATTTAGAATCACAATTATGATTATGAGTTATTCATATGATTGTGGAAAGGAACTGTTGAGTGATGTTACAGGGATAAAATATTGTTGGTGAATTTTTAACATGGAGAAGATAATAGACTTTATAGTCTATTTGACTCTTCTAATGGATTGCTCGTTCCGCTGCAACTATGGTTGAAAATTTTTATCATCTACCATATGTTCTAAATCTCTGATTTATTACTGATGAAGACTATTGATAATTTATTTATCTTTAGTCATGATATTCTTTACTGGGCTAGTTGTGCTCACCCTTTTATTTCACAATTCCTTTCAGGTAATAAGAGTGTAGCTGGGTCGAGCGGGGGTAACAAGGGAATAGAATGGTGGTCATCATTTAGTAGTTATATTTGGTGAAGAAAATAGGGTGAGGCGGACCCAACATTGGAAGGGTGTTTTGTCACTATCATACAAGATGTCTAATGACATACAAACTCGTGTCATCATAAGACAGGGTTGTGCTCATCCACTTGCTGAGTATATCTACGAGCACTACCTATATAATCTTGGTATTTGTTTGAAGTATAATTCACGATTAAAGACAGTAGAGATAATGATAAGTCAAAATAAGACTCACCATTGGGAAGAATATGATAGTAAACTTCTCATTTTTCTTTGGGGTCTATTGGGCCAACCAAGGATAATTCTGTGGCCATATGATATCTATCATAACCTAGAAGCATGGCCTCCCATGTACGAAGGTTTCTTTGAGCACTTCTCAAAGATTCTAATTTCTAAAACAGTTTTTGACTATACATTTATGTAAGGTATCATTGTGAGGTGCTGTCCACGATTGGGACATGAGTCACATTTGGTATATATTTGTATCCAAACTTACAGCATATGTGTAGTTGTATTTTGCACGACAATTGTTGTAATAAAGTTGTAGTTATTTTCTGTACCATGTATTTGGCGACTCAGAATAGGTTGGATGGAATGGACCTATTTTAGGGACGTTACATTTTGGTATCAGAGCTATAAGTAAAGAGCCCCGAGCCTCTCGCTGGTGACTTCCTGTTGATGGGGGATGCACCGAAGCCAGACTCTCCGTAGGGGACGCCGTTCTGCGGTGGCAAACTGATAGGTATCAATTTAAGGTGCTAACACAAGTTGGTGTCCAGAGTTACATTTTGGTATCAGAGCTTAGGGATATGGTCTCTGGCGGAGATCGGGAAATATAACTAGGAAGGGAGAGATGAGTAAATCCTTCACTAGTGTGTCCTACCTAAGCTTATTTGTTGGTCAGTCATAATATCGGGATATTATGTGATATGTTAATTTGTTAAATTAACCCTTGTTTTGAAGCTGTATTCTAGAATGATATTTGAAATACAAAAGATGAGCAATGAAAAAATTATGATGAAGGAAAGATGGAATTTGAAACGAAAGGAATGTATTCTCAACTCTTTGAAATAACAGGTACGTAAATTTCGAGGACGAAATTTCATAAGGAGGGGAGATTGTAAGATCTCAAATTTTATGAAATAAAAGTATTCAATTTTTCTATTTAGTAAATGGTTAAATTGATAAAAAGTTAAAATTAAGGGTGATATATGAATATTTTTCAAAATAAGCAAGTGGTTATAAAATATTCATTTTGTCGGGGAATATTCGTTTGGTCATGGAATATTCTTTCTCTCGGGGAATATTAGTACGACGGCGCAGCTATTTGTGGTCCCCATAACGAAAATCGATTGGATGAAGAAAACTACAAGTATAAGTTGTTTATAATTAACGGCGTAGTTATTACCGTTAATACTGTTGGAATACCTGGTGGTTAAAATACAGTAGCACACGGTATTGCACCAATTATTGATTCTTACGAAGGAAGGCACTACTCAATAATTGTTACAGTAGATACTGTTCAATATTTTATTGATTCAATAATTGTTACATTTATATTTTATATTATTGTTGTTTCAATAATTATTGCTGCACAGTATTTTCCATTATCGGATCAATAATTCATATTATTTGAATAATATTATTAGATAGCATTATTGGTAATGTCTAGAAAGTTCTGTCTAAGGAGAGGTTTGGTCATCTAATTGCGCGCCAATAAGGAGAAATCCTTATTGGAAAGCCCCCTCTTTCCTGGGAACGGCCTGGTTGTTATAAATGTGATTCTGTAATATTATTTGTCAATAATTAATTATTGATTCATATGATAAGGAAATATTTATTTTATGTGGATATAAATGAGGGATATATTTTTGTGGTTAAAAATGAAGGAGTTAATATTGAGGTATTTTATCTGTATTTTTGTCGGAACGGAGGTATTGAAAATCAAATTAGGGTTTTTTGAGATATTTTGCGGGGGTTATAATTTTTAATCCGACCGTTGGATCGTGGTAATTTTTGGATATGTTATACATATATAAGTTGAGTATATGTCCACAAATTTTGAACCGTTAAAAATGAACGTATTATTTGTTATGAATTTTACGAGATGACTGATTCAGAAATTGTTTAATTTTCGGAGTTAATCATTTTGGTGGAAAATTCTAGAATTGGTGGGTTCCACTCTTGGTTGGTGAAGAAATGTGCTGAGATTTTTATTCAAATGTGGTGGGTGGGAATAGTAGCAGGTAAAGCCATCAGGTTGCAGGTTAAGTCTGCTTCGGCGTGCTAACATTTTCCTATAAATAGATGGCCAAGTTAGAATTGAAAATCACACCAGAAATATAAGCTTTCTCTCTTTCTCTCTCTATATTATGAAGCATATTTTATGAGTATTTAGATACTTTGAGAGCTGTTACTCAGTGCAAGTTTCCTTCGACTTTGCATTCCAGTCAGAAATACTGCACTTTTGAGGTAAGGGATAGTAAGGGATTTTAAGGGTTATTATGTTTTTCAGTTCGTAATTCTTCTGACCTTCAAAAAATTCTGAAAAAATTTGAATTGATATTTTAATGAGTTTTATTGATTGTGTCCAAAAATGGTGATTTTTGGATGTATATATTAAGAGTTATGAATTTTACGGGAAAAGACTATTTTAAAAGTAACCACTTAAAACACCTTGTGGTTAACTCCAAAATTGATAAAAATTTTATTGAAAGTATATCTATATAATATCAGTGTACTCTGTGAATATCGGAATTTTTAGATAAAAATATAATTTATGATAAATGTCTAAATATTCGGCGGTTTTGGCCATATGAAAAATAGTAAATGAGTTTTAAAAATTCTGAGAAAAATATATGTTCAATATGGGACTATATTCTGCTAAATCCCAGAAAAGAAATATTTTTGGAACTGATTTGGTATTTTTCATGAAAATAGACTAGTTATGAGTAAATGAATTAAATATGTTATGTGAAGTAAAAAAATTGGAAAATAAGATTTTATGGCTTGAGAATCCTATATGAGGTATATGCAGATTTTTTATGAGGGTTTTGGTTATTGGTAATAAAATCTTATGAGTTTATCATTTCAGGATGATTAAATGTATTATTTAGTAAAGTGTAAACAATTACAATAAATTGTTTATAAGCTTAAGAAATATTATTCTTTCAATATCATTATACCAAAATATTGGTATGTATTTTATTGTGAAATTTCTATCTTTTTATGTCGGATTTACTATTCATAAGTTATTATTCACGAGTTACTATTCATGAGTTACTACTCACGAGTTATTATTCACAAAAAAATTATTTTTTTTCTGACCAAATTATAGTTGATTTATGAATATTACTCTTGAGATTAAAACTATATGTTGATCATATTATTTTTATTATCATATATAACATTTTTATAACCCTGATGTTGAAATTCTCTTTCACTTGAGTGTAAAGATGGGTAGATTGTTGGTATGATCATGGCTATGGGTTCTCTTTAGCCAGTAGTGCAAAATTAAATTGTTGACTGGTATGATCATGACCATTGAATTTGTAACTGAATATCTTTAGCTTAAGTGTAAAGGTGAATTGATCAACATGGTTATAATTATTGTTTATATAATTCTGAAATGATTATGTATTGCTTTGAGATATTAATATATTTGGCCTATAGTGCAAATATGAACTGTTGAAGAATATCTTTGGCCTGTAGTGCAAAGATGAATTACTGATGAATATCTTTGGCCTGTAGTGCCAAGATGAATTGTTGATGAATATCTTTGGTCTGTAGTGCAAAGATGAATTATTGATGAATATTTTTGGCCTGTAGTGCGAAGATGAACTGTTGTTGAATATCTTTGGCCCGTAGTATAAAGATGGTTTGTTGATGAATATCTTTGGTCGTAGTGCGAAGATGGATTTATTAGCATGATTATGAACAGGAACTGTGATTTGGTATAACCATGATCTTTGATGTTTCAGGTAAAGACAGGTGATGAAAATATTCTTCATCCTGGGTGCGAAGAAAAATTTAGAATCACAATTATGATTATGAGTTATTCATATGATTGTGGAAAGGAACTGTTGAGTGATGTTACAGGGATAAAACATTGTTGGTGAATTTTTAACATGGAGAAGATAATAGACTTTATAATCTATTTGACTCTTCTAATGGATTGCTCGTTCCGCTGCAACTATGGTTGAAAATTTTTATCATCTACCATATGTTCTAAATCTCTGATTTATTACTGATGAAGACTATTGATAATTTATTTATCTTTAGTCATGATATTCTTTACTGGGCTAGTTGTGCTCACCCTTTTATTTCACAATTCCTTTCAGGTAATAAGAGTGTAGCTGGGTCGAGCGGGGGTAACAAGGGAATAGAATGGTGGTCATCATTTAGTAGTTATATTTGGTGAAGAAAATAGGGTGAGGCGAACCCAACATTGGAAGAGTGTTTTGTCACTATCATACAAGATGTCTAATGACATACAAACTCGTGTCATCATAAGACAGGGTTGTGCTCATCCACTTGCTGAGTATATCTACGAGCACTACCTATATAATCTTGGTATTTGTTTGAAGTATAATTCACGATTAAAGACAGTAGAGATAATGATAAGTCAAAATAAGACTCACCATTGGGAAGAATATGATAGTAAACTTCTCATTTTTCTTTGGGGTCTATTGGGCCAACCAAGGATAATTCTGTGGCCATATGATATCTATCATAACCTAGAAGCATGGCCTCCCATGTACGAAGGTTTCTTTGAGTACTTCTCAAAGATTCTAATTTCTAAAACAGTTTTTGACTATACATTTATGTAAGGTATCATTGTGAGGTGCTGTCCACGATTGGGACATGAGTCACATTTGGTATATATTTGTATCCAAACTTACAGCATATGTGTAGTTGTATTTTGCACGACAATTGTTGTAATAAAGTTGTAGTTATTTTCTGTACCATGTATTTGGCGACTCAGAATAGGTTGGATGGAATGGACCTATTTTAGGGACGTTACATTTTGGTATCAGAGCTATAAGTAAAGAGCCCCGAGCCTCTCGCTGGTGACTTCCTGTTGATGGGGGATGCACCGAAGCCAGACTCTCCGTAGGGGACGCCGTTCTGCGGTGGCAAACTGATAGGTATCAATTTAAGGTGCTAACACAAGTTGGTGTCCAGAGTTACATTTTGGTATCAGAGCTTAGGGATATGGTCTCTGGCGGAGATCGGGAAATATAACTAGGAAGGGAGAGATGAGTAAATCCTTCACTAGTGTGTCCTACCTAAGCTTATTTGTTGGTCAGTCATAATATCGGGATATTATGTGATATGTTAATTTGTTAAATTAACCCTTGTTTTGAAGCTGTATTCTAGAATGATATTTGAAATACAAAAGATGAGCAATGAAAAAATTATGATGAAGGAAAGATGGAATTTGAAACGAAAGGAAGGTATTCTCAACTCTTTGAAATAACAGGTACGTAAATTTCGAGGACGAAATTTCATAAGGAGGGGAGATTGTAAGATCTCAAATTTTATGAAATAAAAGTATTCAATTTTTCTATTTAGTAAATGGTTAAATTGATAAAAAGTTAAAATTAAGGGTGATATATGAATATTTTTCAAAATAAGCAAGTGGTTATAAAATATTCATTTTGTCGGGGAATATTCGTTTGGTCATGGAATATTCTTTCTCTCGGGGAATATTAGTACGACGGCGCAGCTATTTGTGGTCCCCATAACGAAAATCGATTGGATGAAGAAAACTACAAGTATAAGTTGTTTATAATTAACGGCGTAGTTATTACCGTTAATACTGTTGGAATACCTGGTGGTTAAAATACAGTAGCACACGGTATTGCACCAATTATTGATTCTTACGAAGGAAGGCACTACTCAATAATTGTTACAGTAGTTACTGTTCAATATTTTATTGATTCAATAATTGTTACATTTATATTTTATATTATTGTTGTTTCAATAATTATTGCTGCACAGTATTTTCCATTATCAGATCAATAATTCATATTATTTGAATAATATTATTAGATAGCATTATTGGCAATGTCTAGAAAGTTCTGTCTAAGGAGAGGTTTGGTCATCTAATTGCGCGCCAATAAGGAGAAATCCTTATTGGAAAGCCCCCTCTTTCCTGGGAACGGCCTGGTTGTTATAAATGTGATTCTGTAATATTATTTGTCAATAATTAATTATTGATTCATATGATAAGAAAATATTTATTTTATGTGGATATAAATGAGGGATATATTTTTGTGGTTAAAAATGAAGGAGTTAATATTGAGGTATTTTATCTGTAGTTTTGTCGGAACGGAGGTATTGAAAATCAAATTAGGGTTTTTTGAGATATTTTGCGGGGGTTATAATTTTTAATCCGACCGTTGGATCGTGGTAATTTTTGGATATGTTATACATATATAAGTTGAGTATATGTCCACAAATTTTGAACCGTTAAAAATGAACGTATTATTTGTTATGAATTTTACGAGATGACTGATTCAGAAATTGTTTAATTTTCGGAGTTAATCATTTTGGTGGAAAATTCTAGAATTGGTGGGTTCCACTCTTGGTTGGTGAAGAAATGTGCTGAGATTTTTATTCAAATGTGGTGGGTGGGAATAGTAGCAGGTAAAGCCATCAGGTTGCAGGTTAAGTCTGCTTCGGCGTGCTAACATTTTCCTATAAATAGATGGCCAAGTTAGAATTGAAAATCACACCAGAAATATAAGCTTTCTCTCTTTCTCTCTCTATATTATGAAGCATATTTTATGAGTATTTAGATACTTTGAGAGCTGTTACTCAGTGCAAGTTTCCTTCGACTTTGCATTCCAGTCAGAAATACTGCACTTTTGAGGTAAGGGATAGTAAGGGATTTTAAGGGTTATTATGTTTTTCAGTTCGTAATTCTTCTGACCTTCAAAAATTCTGAAAAAATTTGAATTGATATTTTAATGAGTTTTATTGATTGTGTCCAAAAATGGTGATTTTTGGATGTATATATTAAGAGTTATGAATTTTACGGGAAAAGACTATTTTAAAAGTAACCACTTAAAACACCTTGTGGTTAACTCCAAAATTGATAAAAATTTTATTGAAAGTATATCTATATAATATCAGTGTACTCTGTGAATATCGGAATTTTTAGATAAAAATATAATTTATGATAAATGTCTAAATATTCGGCGGTTTTGGCCATATGAAAAATAGTAAATGAGTTTTAAAAATTCTGAGAAAAATATATGTTCAATATGGGACTATATTCTGCTAAATCCCAGAAAAGAAATATTTTTGGAACTGATTTGGTATTTTTCATGAAAATAGACTAGTTATGAGTAAATGAATTAAATATGTTATGTGAAGTAAAAAAATTGGAAAATAAGATTTTATGGCTTGAGAATCCTATATGAGGTATATGCAGATTTTTTATGAGGGTTTTGGTTATTGGTAATAAAATCTTATGAGTTTATCATTTCAGGATGATTAAATGTATTATTTAGTAAAGTGTAAACAATTACAATAAATTGTTTATAAGCTTAAGAAATATTATTCTTTCAATATCATTATACCGAAATATTGGTATGTATTTTATTGTGAAATTTCTATCTTTTTATGTCGGGTTTACTATTCATAAGTTATTATTCACGAGTTACTATTCATGAGTTACTACTCACGAGTTATTATTCACAAAAAAATTATTTTTTTTCTGACCAAATTATAGTTGATTTATGAATATTACTCTTGAGATTAAAACTATATGTTGATCATATTATTTTTATTATCATATATAACATTTTTATAACCCTGATGTTGAAATTCTCTTTCACTTGAGTGTAAAGATGGGTAGATTGTTGGTATGATCATGGCTATGGGTTCTCTTTAGCCAGTAGTGCAAAATTAAATTGTTGACTGGTATGATCATGACCATTAAATTTGTAACTGAATATCTTTAGCTTAAGTGTAAAGGTGAATTGATCAACATGGTTATAATTATTGTTTATATAATTCTGAAATGATTATGTATTGCTTTGAGATATTAATATATTTGGCCTATAGTGCAAATATGAACTGTTGAAGAATATCTTTGGCCTGTAGTGCAAAGATGAATTACTGATGAATATCTTTGGCCTGTAGTGCCAAGATGAATTGTTGATGAATATCTTTGGTCTGTAGTGCAAAGATGAATTATTGATGAATATTTTTGGCATGTAGTGCGAAGATGAACTGTTGTTGAATATCTTTGGCCCGTAGTGTAAAGATGGTTTGTTGATGAATATCTTTGGTCGTAGTGCGAAGATGGATTTATTAGCATGATTATGAACAGGAACTGTGATTTGGTATAACCATGATCTTTGATGTTTCAGGTAAAGACAGGTGATGAAAATATTCTTCATCCTGGGTGCGAAGAAAAATTTAGAATCACAATTATGATTATGAGTTATTCATATGATTGTGGAAAGGAATTGTTGAGTGATGTTACAGGGATAAAACATTGTTGGTGAATTTTTAACATGGAGAAGATAATAGACTTTATTGTCTATTTGACTCTTCTAATGGATTGCTCGTTCCGCTGCAACTATGGTTGAAAATTTTTATCATCTACCATATGTTCTAAATATCTGATTTATTACTGATGAAGACTATTGATAATTTATTTATATTTAGTCATGATATTCTTTACTGGGCTAGTTGTGCTCACCCTTTAATTTCACAATTCCTTTCAGGTAATAAGAATGTAGCTGGGTCGAGCGGGGGTAACAAGGGAATAGAATGGTGGTCATCATTTAGTAGTTATATTTGGTGAAGAAAATAGGGTGAAGCGAACCCAACATTGGAAGGGTGTTTTGTCACTATCATACAAGATGTCTAATGACATACAAACTCGTGTCATCATAAGACAGGGTTGTGCTCATCCACTTGCTGAGTATATCTACGAGCACTACCTATATAATCTTGGCATTTGTTTGAAGTATAATTCACGATTAAAGACAGTAAAGATAATGATAAGTCAAAATAAGACTCACCATTGGGAAGAATATGATAGTAAACTTCTCATTTTTCTTTGGGGTCTATTGGGCCAACCAAGGATAATTCTGTGGCCATATGATATCTATCATAACCTAGAAGCATGGCCTCCCATGTACGAAGGTTTCTTTGAGCACTTCTCAAAGATTCTAATTTCTAAAACAGTTTTTGACTATACATTTATGTAAGGTATCATTGTGAGGTGCTGTCCACGATTGGGACATGAGTCACATTTGGTATATATTTGTATCCAAACTTACAGCATATGTGTAGTTGTATTTTGCACGACAATTGTTGTAATAAAGTTGTAGTTATTTTCTGTACCATGTATTTGGCGACTCAGAATAGGTTGGATGGAATGGACCTATTTTAGGGACGTTACATTTTGGTATCAGAGCTATAAGTAAAGAGCCCCGAGCCTCTCGCTGGTGACTTCCTGTTGATGGGGGATGCACCGAAGCCAGACTCTCCATAGGGGACGCCGTTCTGCGGTGGCAAACTGATAGGTATCAATTTAAGGTGCTAACACAAGTTGGTGTCCAGAGTTACATTTTGGTATCAGAGCTTAGGGATATGGTCTCTGGCGGAGATCGGGAAATATAACTAGGAAGGGAGAGATGAGTAAATCCTTCGCTAGTGTGTCCTACCTAAGCTTATTTGTTGGTCAGTCATAATATCGGGATATTATGTGATATGTTAATTTGTTAAATTAACCCTTGTTTTGAAGCTGTATTCTAGAATGATATTTGAAATACAAAAGATGAGCAATGGAAAAATTATGATGAAGGAAAGATGGAATTTGAAACGAAAGGAAGGTATTCTCAACTCTTTGAAATAACAGGTACGTAAATTTCGAGGACGAAATTTCATAAGGAGGGGAGATTGTAAGATCTCAAATTTTATGAAATAAAAGTATTCAATTTTTCTATTTAGTAAATGGTTAAATTGATAAAAAGTTAAAATTAAGGGTGATATATGAATATTTTTCAAAATAAGCAAGTGGTTATAAAATATTCATTTTGTCGGGGAATATTCGTTTGGTCGTGGAATATTCTCTCTCTCGGGGAATATTAGTACGACGACGCAGCTATTTGTGGTCCCCATAACGAAAATCGATTGGATGAAGAAAACTACAAGTATAAGTTGTTTATAATTAACGGCGTAGTTATTACCGTTAATACTGTTGGAATACCTGGTGGTTAAAATACAGTAGCACACGGTATTGCACCAATTATTGATTCTTACGAAGGAAGGCACTACTCAATAATTGTTACAGTAGTTACTGTTCAATATTTTATTGATTCAATAATTGTTACATTTATATTTTATATTATTGTTGTTTCAATAATTATTGCTGCACAGTATTTTCCATTATCAGATCAATAATTCATATTATTTGAATAATATTATTAGATAGCATTATTGGCAATGTCTAGAAAGTTCTGTCTAAGGAGAGGTTTGGTCATCTAATTGCGCGCCAATAAGGAGAAATCCTTATTGGAAAGCCCCCTCTTTCCTGGGAACGGCCTGGTTGTTATAAATGTGATTCTGTAATATTATTTGTCAATAATTAATTATTGATTCATATGATAAGAAAATATTTATTTTATGTGGATATAAATGAGGGATATATTTTTGTGGTTAAAAATGAAGGAGTTAATATTGAGGTATTTTATCTGTAGTTTTGTCGGAACGGAGGTATTGAAAATCAAATTAGGGTTTTTTGAGATATTTTGCGGGGGTTATAATTTTTAATCCGACCGTTGGATCGTGGTAATTTTTGGATATGTTATACATATATAAGTTGAGTATATATCCACAAATTTTGAACCGTTAAAAATGAACGTATTATTTGTTATGAATTTTACGAGATGACTGATTCAGAAATTGTTTAATTTTCGGAGTTAATCATTTTGGTGGAAAATTCTAGAATTGGTGGGTTCCACTCTTGGTTGGTGAAGAAATGTGCTGAGATTTTTATTCAAATGTGGTGGGTGGGAATAGTAGCAGGTAAAGCCATCAGGTTGCAGGTTAAGTCTGCTTCGGCGTGCTAACATTTTCCTATAAATAGATGGCTAAGTTAGAATTGAAAATCACACCAGGTGATGAAAATATTCTTCGTCCTGGGTGCGATGAAAAATTTAGAATCACAATTATGATTATGAGTTATTCATATGATTGTGGAAAGGAACTGTTGAGTGATGTTACAGGGATAAAACATTGTTGGTGGATTTTTAACATGGAGAAGATAATAAACTTTATAGTCTATTTGACTCTTCTAATGGATTGCTTGTTCCGCTGCAACTATGGTTGAAAATTTTTATCATCTACAATATGTTCTAAATCTCTGATTTATTACTGATGAAGACTATTGATAATTTATTTATCTTTAGTCATGATATTCTTTACTGGGCTAGTTGTGCTCACCCTTTTATTTCACAATTCCTTTCAGGTAATAAAAGTGTAGCTGGATCGAGCGGGGGTAACAAGGGAATAGAACGGTGGTCATCATTTAGTAGTTATATTTGGTGAAAAAAATAGGGTGAGGCGAACCCAACGTTGGAAGGGTGTTTTGTCACTATCATACAAGATGTCTAATGACATACAACCTCGTGTCATCATAAGACAGGGTTGTCCTCATCCACTTGCTGAGTATATCTACGAGCACTATCTATATAATCTTGGTGTTTGTTTGAAGTATAATTCACGATTAAAGACAGTAGAGATAATGATAAGTCAAAATAAGACTCACCATTGGGAAGAATATGATAGTAAACTTCTCATTTTTCTTTGGGGTCTATTGGGCCAACCAAGGATAATTCTGTGGCCATATGATATCTATCATAACCTAGAAGCATGGCCTCCCATGTACGAAGGTTTCTTTGAGCACTTCTCAAAGATTCTAATTTCTAAAACAGTTTTTGACTATACAGTTATGTAAGGTATCATTGTGAGGTGTTGTCCACGATTGGGACATGAGTCACATTTGGTATATATTTGTATCCAAACTTACAGCATATGTGTAGTTGTATTTTGCACGACAATTGTTGTAATAAAGTTATAGTTATTTTCTGTACCATGTATTTGGCGACTCAGAATAGGTTGGATGGAATGGACCTATTTTGGGGACGTTACAAAAGATATTCAATTATATCATCATTTAGGACTGAGGATGATGAAAAATATTTTAAAGAAAACGAATCCAGTGAAACAAAATAATAAATATTAAGGATTCGTATTTCAGCTATTCCATGTCCAAAAATACCTCATAAATAATTATAGTGGAGTAAAATTCAAGAATGATCAAAACATGGATACAATCAAAGCTAGTATCCATAATAGATATTTTGGACAAAAAGAAAAAAAATTTATTTTTCGGTGAATAGTGCCGTATAAGTGAATAGTAACCCCGACATAAAAAATTTCAAATTTGATAAAAAGTTAAGATCAATACTTCGGCATAATGATATTGAGAAAAATAATATCTTTTAAGAAGAAATAACATCCCTTATCTCGTAAAAACAGTACTTCTAGTTGAAACACCGGATATAGGCTATGACTTAAACTTGCACCGTATACGTATAGCAACACTCAAAGTATTTAAATACTCACAAGAATACGCTCAATATATCGAGAGAGAAAGAGAGAGAAAACTTCAGTTTCTGGTGTGATTTTCAATTCTAACCTAAGCACCCTATTTATAGGAAAATGATTAGAACACCAAAGCAGAAAATTTAATATAATATAAATATATATATACAAATTTCCTACATACACCTTTGGCAACTGAAATCAGCCCCTAGCACATGTTAATTATGCTTTCAAATTGTAAAAAACGTTTTTATTAAAAAAAAAAAAAAACTTCCAAAAATCAATTATTTCGGAACTTCAGAACTTCAATAATTCATAATAAATAGCCCTTTTGTCAGAAAAATTTGAACCACATGCCTTTTCTATAGAAAATTTTATTATCTACAACTTTACAGAAGAAATTTTTTTCAAATTCCAAACAGAAATTGACCGAAATCTACAAACGGGCGATTTTACAGGTTATAATCAAATTTCAGTCAAGAAATGGGGTACACCGACACACAAAACATGTGTTAATCATTTAATGCAACAAAAATACTCTTCCTCCTCATATACTCATATATCCCACTAGCGCGCAATTAGGTGACCAAACCTCTCCTTAGACAGAACTTTCTAGACATTACCAATAATGTTATCTAATAATATTATTCAGATAATATGAATTATTGCTCTGATAATGAAAAATACTGTGTAGTGACAATTATTGAAACAACAATAATATAAAATATCAACGCAGTAATTATTGAATCAATAAAATAAAATACTGAATAGTAATTACTGTAATAATTATTGAGTAGTGTCTTCTTACGTAAGAATCAATAATTGGTGCAATACCGTGTGCTACTGTGCAACAACGCGTATTACTGTGCTTTAACCACCAGGTATTCCAACAGTATTAATGGTAACAACTACGCCGTTATTTATAAACAACTTATACTTGTCGTTTTCTTCATCCAATCACTTTCCGTTATGGGGCCCACAAAAGACTGCGCCGTCGTACGAATATTCCCCGACAGGAAGAATATTTCACGACCAAACGAATATTCCCCGACAACAATGAATATTTTATAACCACTTGCTTATTTAAAATATTTGCGCATTTTACCTATAACTAACCTCATTAATCAATTCAACCCTTACTATTTCAAAATAATAAATAGAGAAAAATAAATTTCTTTTATTAATAATTTGGGTTCTTACAATAGACACATTAGACATATACACTTGTACTATCATACAGATATAATTATAAAAATTTTATTTTTTAATTAATAATTTCAGGTTTTCGGGTATTTCGAATAAGCTGTTTTTTAAAATTGAATCCGAAATCGAATACCGATCAAAAATTCGGATATCACCAAAATTAGAAAAAAAAATTGAAATAATTCGGTTGTGTTCGGTAATTCGATTTTATCCGTTTTTTGCTCACTTCTACCCTAAAGGGCGGCTTCGCCCCTGGAAACATTCATGAATAACATATTTCAAATATAAAACTTGTCATTTGATGTTATTTTGTTAGGGGAACATTATTTGAATTTTTGATATTTTTACATGGTCCCCTCTCACATGAAGGTGAAACCTACTTTCTTTTCATGTGAGATAGGAGTGTGAAAATATCAAAACACATATGAAAATATCAATTTTAATTTTGCTAATATCAGTTTCCATTTAATATATTCTATTTGTGAGAACATTTAATCAACAAATCCAGAAGCCTGGTGGGCTCATAACCCACAAACAAATATGTGTTCTTTACAGAAATATACAACAATTAAAAAGTAATTACACCATTAGTGCATCAAAAAATAATTACAAAAATAATACACTTTTCAATATTTATTTTCAATATTAGTGCAATTAAGATTACTTAATTTAGGAAATTAGTACAGGATTCAATTCATAATAATAAGAAAACCTAAAATCAAGGAGAAATAACTGCCATAATTAATAATTCAAATTCAAATATCTTGGATCTAACAATAAAAGCAAATTCAAATTCAAAAATAATTGCATACTAATTCCCACCAAGAACAGAGTTACCAAACAAATCGAAAACAAAATAAAGAGAAAATCACGAACAACCAAAACAAATCGAAAAAGAAAAAGTCAGAGTTACTAAACCAGCAAGAACAGATCCAAAACGAATTCGGAATAGTCGAACAAAGAGAAAATCACGAATAATCAAAACAAAATAAATTGAAGAAGAAGAAGAAGAAAAAGAAGTTACCAAAACAAATCAAAGAAGAAGAAGAAGTCGAAGTTACCAAACCAGCAAGAACAGATTCAAAACAAATTCGGAGTAGCCGAACAAAGAGGAAATCACGAACAAATTTTTTTTATAAATATTTGGTTACCCACAAAAACTAAAATGGTTACCTTTGTATGAATGTTTAGCTACCAACTGCACCATATTTAAAATAATTTTATTTTTAAAAGGATATTTATAAGTAACTAACAGCTACATAATTGAAAACTTAGACATGACATTTCGGATACCATCTGTACGTAACACTTGAAAACTGTTCTTAAATTTTTTTTTATAATTAATTGGTAACCCAATAAAACTGAATTTGTTACCTTTTTATTAAGGTTTGGCTACCAACTTATAAATAACATTTTAAAAATAAAATTATTATGAATATGGTGCAGTTGGTAGCCAAACATTCGTACAAAGGTAATAATTTTAATTTTTGTGGGTAACCAAATATTTATAAAAAATAAACCGCTCGTCTATCACAAAATCGTTTTTTCTGCAAGCCTCTCACTAACTCATAAAATGAATCGTAAGTATGTTTTTTTCATTTCACGTCTTTCTATAAATTTGAGTCTGTATCAATATGAAGAAATTCAATAAACAAAGAGTTACAACAAAAACACAAGATGAGAAACAGGAACCCCTCTCACAAAATTCTTACTTTAAACCATTTTAAGACTGGATAGCAGAAAAAGCAGGCGGCGCAAAGGCTGAAAGTTTCTTCCTTTGAATACATCGAGGATGCTGTTGAGGAGGGGTTGTTGATAAATTGCAAAGCCATCAGAGTTTACAAATTGGGTCTGAATTTTCTTGATTTGGCCGTGAATTTGGAGTCTCTGATTTGGACTAAAGCTCCTGGCTTTAGATATATGTGAAATGATGGTGCCTCTTTCTTTGTTGGTGATGATGGCCGATCATCGGAGGGAGACGGAACGTGGATGAGGAGGGTGGAGGAGTAGGAGCGTGGATGTTGTTCTGTTCTTGTAATTAGTATGCAGTTGTTCTAGATGATGAGAGAGAGAATAAGCCATGGGAATAACTAATTCCTAAATTAAGGAATCTTAATTGCATACTAATTTTCTAAATTAAGGAATCCTAATTGCACTAATATTGTAAATAAATATGAAATTGTATTAATTGTGTAAATATTTTATGAGTATACTATTGTTGAAACTTTTAAATATTATTCCTCGTGAACCATATGATCAACTGACCAAGCAAAGCTAAATGCTAACCCATACAAAAGTAGAAGCATTCGATATGAGATCAATCTTTATTCTTTAGTCAGCATACAAGGAGGCCCAAAATAAGTTTTATTATTGGTAAACTAAAAGATAACCCAACAGGGGTAATGAAGTAAAATTATAAGTTTGAATGCAAAAATTAAAGGACAGTAGTCATTCGGCATTGGATGAAGTACGAGTGAACTCTGAGCCCAAGAGGCCCAAAATAAGGGTAGAGAAAGTGTTGTTTTGACTCTAGCTGAATTTTTACGATGCGGGCTCTCACTTATAAAGTGGTTTTCTTGGTCAGAACCGAATGACGTTGTTGGAGGAGGGAAAAAGCATGTGAGGACCACTAGGTGAGTTGGCCCTAATGGACCACCCAAGAATCCTATGGTTGCAGCAGACAGGGCGTACTTGAATTGATAATAGCACATTGGTTTGGGCCGCTTTGTTGTAGCCCAGTCCTATAAAAATTGAAAATGAGTAATAATAAAAATAAAAAAAGGGGTCAATTTTATGTGCAGTACAAAAAGAGTGGAGTATTTTTTGTGAAGAACTGAACGGTCATGAATTTATCTTCCAACACCCACTTCCTTCCGGTCTTGATCAAGGATGACTCAGCTCCCGCTTTTGCTTTTCTATTTTCCCCACTTTAGAATTTAAAATAAAATAGATACTTCTAAATTTCCTGTTAAAATTTAAATCCATGTCTACTCCGGCGGACCCATTAATTCCTCCTGTCCCCTACAAGCTTGACTACAACAAACTTGCGTATACAACATTCCAATCTTCCATAAAAAAAAAACATAATGCTATAACACATATATATTATATATCTTTATTTTTTAAAAAAAGTGTCTTACTTGAATTTTTTATAAACATTAAAAAAATATGTTAGAATTGACTCATACTTCTGCGGGTTCAACTAATGACCACTATCACAGGGTAGTCGAGAGATTTATTAGTAGCTCAATCTTGGGTTTTACTAATGTATTATGCCTCGTGTGTTTGAGCTAATGTTATAGCAGCTATGGTTTTTTTAGTTACTATATAAAAAAAAATATTATTTGGTGTGTGGATCATTGTAGAGTGTGTGAAGTATACTAATTGTTGAACCTAGATATATCTTGTGTTCTTACTTACCGTATGATTGTAATATTATTCGTTCTTAAATTCTAATAAAATATTTTTCTTTCGTAATTATCCGTAAAACTAGTGAGCATTGATTTGGTAGTAATGACATAATTATAAAATTGAGATAATAAAGTTGAGAATATTATTTTATTTTATATTTAATTTAAATAAAAAATATTTTTTTGTGAAAAAAAAATCATTAAATGGGACTAATCAATCAACTTATATTCTACGATTCAAATATGGCCATATTTTTCCTTTCGTACTGTACATATGTGGTAGGGTCCTCGCAAAAAAACTTTACCCACTAGAAATTTACGACGGGTGTGGGGATAAAATTGAGTAATTAAGATCTGGATGATGATTAATATATTTTAATAAATTTGATCATTTGAATAAAATAGTATTTGAATTAAAAAAATTGTTTGATAACTAAAAAGTGCAAATTTTCTGAATGACACTATTTTATCATTTTAACCCTCTGAGTTATTTAAAAATTTTATTTGAATAATCTTAAATTTTGAAATTAGAGTACAATATTTATAAACTATTTTTGTACAGAAGTTTTAAATAAATTATTAAGAGACAGCTCTTAATAGTTAAAATTTGATTTTATGTCTTAGTAATCAAGAGGCATTAAAAGGCAAAAAAAATTATCAAATAAGACTTGTCTGTAACCGAATCAAAGACAATTGAATTAAGAGGAACACAAACAAACATCGCCTTAGTGGTATACATGAAAACTTAATTGATATATGGACCAACGATTTAACTTTTTAATTATTTTATCAAATTGAAAAAGATATATTTATATTCCCATTCCATTTGTTTTTCAAGATACAATAAAACATAATTTGTTTAAGAAATTGATATGCATTAAAATAACCAAAAAATACTCTGACTACCTACAAAATTTGTTCTTATTCCAAATGAAGTTAATTTGGAAGAAAATATGAAACTCCAACCGGCAAGGAAAGCTACTGTTTTGTTTGTATCCGGACATTTTCTCGGATATTGACTTTCAAATCATTATATACAAAGTAAAGTGTTTAAATTAGTGCTTGTGTTAGTGTTTTATCCAATAAATTAACCGTTTAACACCGACGAATATAATTGTTTAATCAATCAAACCCAACAGCAGATCAATTACCTACAGACTCGAAAACTATTTCCACTTTTATGAGACTTGATTATGATATTCTAATAGTGATTATGAGAATACTTTGTACTCCGACAAAAAAAAAAAATTAATAATAAAGACAATAAATACTATTTATTGAATGGACTTTGCAACTTTTAGAAGAGATAATTGTACTCTCTTGGCAATGGGATTGCAAACTATTCGAATCGATCCGATTCGAACTTTATCGAATTAAAATTAAACTTGAACATGTTCGATTAATAAGATCGAACTAGCATACATATACGAATTCGAATCATTAACTGTTTGCGAACATGCTCGAGTTCGCGAACATAGTCGAACATCATCATGTTCGTGAAAATCATTATATTTGCGAACATCATCAACACACTGAAGCAAAAATTAAACCAAATATTATAAATATTGGAGCATCTCTACTTGCGAATCACTCAAATCGTTCCGAACCGAACAAGAACTGTTCGCGTACACAATCGAACCGAATCACATAGTTTGCAAACATATTCGATCGAACAATCGAACGTGATACCATGTACAAACTCGACTCAACAAGACAATCTAATCGAACTCTAACCGAATTGAACATGTTTACGAACGGTTCGATTCGTTTGTAAGGCCTACTTGACAATAATTGACAGGATTGTGGTATTCATTTTCTTACCGGCATGTTTTTTTTCCCCCTAAATAATGATAATGTTCTTGAAATAATACTCTTTTATTGAAATGGATGGAGTATTAGTATAATGATAAAGTGAACTTTCATTTGTGAGACTAAGTGAATACATAATACACCAGCCCAGCCCAGCCCAGCCCTTTGAAAAAAAGAAAGAATAATATAAAGGGTATTAAATTTTTGAATTCAAAGGCGTCTCGCATGAAATAAAAGTGTAAAATCTTGGGGGTGAATTGAATCTGGAATTTTTGTTTTCCTGTTTTATGAATGGTGTAAATTTTACTAACACAAGGTGGATCGTGACGTTCCAACAGGAAATAAAAGGAATGGAAAAGGGTTAAATTGTATGCTTGCAATTGGAGGAGTAGTTGTCCCCACAATAAACCTTGGAAAACATGGTCGGCCGATCAAATCAAAAAGAAAGTAGGGGGATCCGGATCCTATATGGGGATGAATTTTGCTGTGAAGTTAACAACACAGCAAAAAAGAGATTCAATGGCTCACAACTTATTTCCTTATTTATGTATTAAAACGACTGTCATTTTGATAGAAAATTTATTTTACAAATTGACAGAAAATTAGAAGCCACCAAACACCGTTTACTTCGTTTGTTTGCTTCGTTTTTCTGTTTTTTTTTTCTTTCCTTCTTTGCTTCGTTTCTTGTTCTTCCCAGAGCACGTCAAGGTTAAAGATTAGCCAAATTTCAATTGTTTTTTTTTCCTTTATTCAAATTTTTCACATATTGTTTACCCTGATTTTTTTTCTTTAATTTTTTTCAATTGGCTTAAAGAATCACAATGAAAACTCATTTTTTTTAATAGGATAAAAATTGTCCGTTGAATTTATTTTTTTGAAGAGCAAATAGTAATATTATTAGCCTTTGACAAAGATACAAAGATTAATAACCCTATCGATTCCAAAGCACCAAAAAAAATGATTAATAAAACGTCCCAACTAGATTAACACTCAATCCATTACAATCATGAAAAAAGTCATGCTGCTCATAACTAACAAGAATTAGCAAACAAACGAAGTCAACTTGTAAAAAAAAATTCCTGTCAAAACGACGTCGTTTTGATACACATACAAGGAAAGGAGATCTCATTTTTAATGTGCTGTCAATCTCATAACCCCCCCACCCCCACCCCCACCCCCACCCCCACCCCCATCAAGAATAAAATAAAATATAATACTCATTACCCCGTTAAAAAATAAAGAAGAGTAAATAAAAGGCAATGAACAAGGCAAGACCATCTTCCATGTTATTTAACAACTTGCAAAAATATGTATTCACCGGATGAAAAAGGCAATGAACATGGTGTGCTTTTAATTTCACCTATCCATGGACATTCGGTCATCATCATTTTCCATTTACTACTTGAAAAGCAAGAGGAGGCAGCAAAGTAGATTCTCATCGCCATGTGTCATTCCTACCTTTAATTATCTCCACACAAACTCCAAGAATAAAAGTAAAATAGGACAAGTAGTATTGTAGTATAAACAAACCAATAACAAAAAAGAAACAAGTCACACACCCCAGACTCGGGGCATCCAGATCTTGCAGCAGAGAGAAGCTTCTCATCAGAGTGTTGTATTGTTTTTCTACAACTCCACCAGCTTAGACACACAGAATTCCGAACCATAACCTGAGAATGAATTGGGCAAAAGGAAAGAATATTAGACGAGTCCAGAAAACAACACAATGAGGGCTCACCGTATGATCATACTTTTAATTGTACCGTTGGTTACATCTTTCATTGTCCAGCCCACAAATGGCAAACTGCCCAAGATTCAAGATTTGATTGGTGAAGGAAAAAATAGAAGAATTTTGCACCAACCACTGTTTCCGGTAAGTTCTTCGCCATCCCCACCAGCTCCTCCCCCGTCAGGTTTTCCAAACCCAGACCAGCCATTCTTTCCTGAAGTCCCCACTGGACCGACACCAGATCAGGCCCGGCAACCACCAGCACCTTCCAATGGCACCACAGTACCAAACCCAATTGCCCCACAGCCAGTCAAGACAACCAAAAAAGTGGCAATTGCAATATCGGTTGGAATTGTCACACTGGGGTTGTTGTCTGGATTAGCATTTTACCTATACAAGCATCAAGCAAACCATCCCGGTGAATCCCAAAAACTTGTTGGGGGCAATTCACAAAGTGTCGATGATGAATCAAGAATGCCACCATCTACTTTCCTCAACATTGGTACTGTTGAACCTTCCGGTCAGAGAACGGTTATGGAGACAAATGGAGTAAATGGGTCACCTTATCATAAACTTTGTTCGTTGAAAAGATCAGATCGTTATAGGCCAAGTCCTGATCTTCAGCCACTGCCACCACTGAGTAACCCTCAACCCCCACCAAGCATGAATTCACCTCCGGCGATGTCATCATCGGATGAAGAGAGTCGTGATTCTGCATTTTATACACCACAGGGTTCCTCACTGAGCAATGAAGAAGGGTACTCAACTAGTTCGCGTAGGAGCCATTTGAGCAATAGTACAAGCTTGATAACCCATTCCATATGTGAACCTCATGTTACCAGCCCTGTACCTCATTCCAAGAGAACTTCACCAAAATCAGGCCTTGCTGCTTCATGGCCCGACACAAAATATTCAATCATACGATCAATTAAGCAGCCTCCAGCTCCTCCCCCTCAGTCCCCATCACAACCACCGCTACCGCCGCCACCACCAATAGCTCCTTCAAGGCCAATTCAGCAGCAGCCTCAAGTTCAAAATAGTCAACCAACATTAGCGCATGCTCCCAGAAGGGCAAAATTTTCGTCACCACCTCCACCGCCAGACCTGGCACATCTTCATTCAGTAGACAACCAATCACAACAGACATCTAAAAATCCAATTCCTCCCCCTCCCCCTCCCCCTCCCCCTCCCCCTCCCCCTCCGCCTCCGCCGCCGCCGCCACTATCAAGACCACAGAAATTATGGTCATCAGAATTAAGTGTCCCCACAATGGCTTTGCAAAAGTTGACAAACATGCAATCAAGGAGTCCTACCCCCAGAGCAGAGTCGGAAATCATGAAAATAAAGCCCGCTGAAGAAGAAAATAATGGTGCCAGTTCTGCAGAGAGGAACGATGCTGATGATATAGATGCATCAAAACCGAAACTGAAGCCTCTGCACTGGGACAAAGTAAGAGCAACCTCAGACAGAGCCACAGTGTGGGACCAGTTAAAATCAAGCTCCTTTCAGTAAGTAGAGCAACAGACACTTCATGGTTCTTAGCTCTGATACCCTGATGTACAATCTCTGATCTAATACCCCTTTCTTGTTTGTAGATTGAATGAGGACATGATGGAATCACTTTTTGGATGTAATTCTGCAAGTTCAAATTCGGCTCCAAAAGAAGCAACGAGAAAATCTGTACTACCTCCAGTTGAACAGGAGAACAGAGTTTTGGACCCAAAGAAGTCACAGAACATTGCCATTCTGTTAAGAGCATTGAATGTGACACGGGAAGAGGTTACTGAGGCACTTCTAGATGGTATGTTATTCACTATCTCTCGTGTCTAAGTAAAAATGATTTAATAGTTTCTGCATAAAAAATGTATGGAGATTAGGGTAGAAAAATTATCGTCACCATTTTAATATATGGCATTATGCATTGATACTGTTAGAGAAGATCTTCTACTGCCAAGTTTCATTCTCCTTGTTGGCACAGTAATCATTAGTTAAAGACATGATCCTTTATTCACCTTTCTAGTGATTATACCAACAGAATACCTCATGGCCAATTATTTCCTCAATCCGGTTGTGAGCCCATGACTTAGTGTTGCCCCTAGAACCAAAATGCCTCTAGAGCAAGGTTCCATGTATAGCCTGCAAAAATTTGTACATATCCTCAATAATAAATTTACAAAATTATTCAAAACTGATCCCAACTTTTTTAAGCACTAAAATTTACTAAACTACTAAATCAAAACAAAGTATCGAGTGTTTTTGTAACCCAATGAAAAAGTAGCAGACCCTAGATGCTGCAGCTCACATACATATAAGTAAATAGGTGAGAAACTCAATATAGCTCAGTTCACACAGTACGCCATTAGGTTGGATAATACTCAAATAGTTAGATATTTTTAGAGAGAGTGAAATCCTCCAGCAATGAAAAGAATAGAGAAACGAGTTACTAAGTCAAGGTGCACATAACAGGATAGTTTCTGACAGACAAACTATCACTAAACTATGCTTCCTGCAATTTACACAAGCATCATTGTTTTATCTTTCGTTTTAGCATTTTTTTTACCTCCAATACCGCACTTTCTTATATTAATCCACTAGCATGCTTATCCTATCTGATGCCTTAAAGAATCATTTCAAAAGAGTTGTTCAGTTCTTCATATTATCTGTTGAATAGAAACTAAAGATAAAGATTGTACATGACATATAAGGGTGGAAGCTTTATTTATGTTAGTTGTAATGCATATGATCACTCGTAGCTCCTTATCCTTTTTATCAAGAGCAGTAGCATAGTACAATTCTACCGGTGAACTGACAAGACATAGTAACATGAGTTCAATAGCCAAACCACATCATCAGTTCAAACCTTATATGTGTAAGGTTTTTATATTTTATTTTATTTTTTTTATTTTTATTTTTTTTTTTTTTTGTGGGGGGAGTGGAGGTGTGTGGGGTTGTCTTTATAACACAATGTTATTATGTTATGAATATTAAACAACTAATAGAACAGAGAAACATGTACATGAAACAAGTTTTTCGACTGCCTCATCAGATGAAGTTTGTTTTGGTGCAACAGGAAATCCGGAAGGGTTAGGTGCCGATCTTTTGGAAACTTTGATGAAGATGGCTCCAACAAAGGAGGAAGAGATAAAACTTAGAGACTACAGAGGTGACAAGCCAAAACTAGGGTCTGCAGAGCGTTTTCTCAAGGCAATTCTTGATGTACCATTTGCCTTTAAAAGAGTGGAAGTCATGCTATACAAAGCAAACTTTGATACAGAAGTAAAATACTTGAGGAATTCCTTCCGAACCCTAGAGGTATCCTATAGCCTCTTAAGTCCATTTGATGAAATGTTTCATGCATATGAATTAATTTGTGCGTCGCTATAACTTGATATCATAATACCTCAAAAGAATTTGGATGCTATCAAATAGTTGTGAATTAGTATCTGAACTAATTCAAATATATGATCCTTAAATCTCTTCATTTTATTGATACTCATATTTGCAAGCTTGCTCATTACAAAAAACATTGATCAGGCAGCAAATGAAGAATTGAAGAACAGTCGGCTATTCTTCAAACTGCTTGAAGCTGTTCTGAGGACAGGAAACCGCATGAATGTTGGCACCAATCGTGGCGATGCTAGAGCTTTTAAACTTGATACATTGTTGAAATTAGTAGATATAAAGGGAACGGATGGGAAGACCACCTTGCTCCACTTTGTGGTCCAAGAGATCATCAGGTCCGAAGGCACAGATTCTGACCCTACTACTGAAATTCTTCCGAATAAAATGAGTTTCAGGGTAAAGGAAGAGGATTTCAAGAAGCAAGGATTACAGGTTGTTGCAGGATTGGGTAGAGAACTGGGCAATGTCAGAAAAGCAGCAGGAATGGACGCAGATGTCTTGAGCAGTTACGTTTCGAAGCTTGAAATGGGGCTTGAGAATGTCAGATTGGTTTTGCA
This sequence comes from Panax notoginseng, assembly GCA_016801055.1. Taxonomy (NCBI): domain Eukaryota; kingdom Viridiplantae; phylum Streptophyta; class Magnoliopsida; order Apiales; family Araliaceae; genus Panax; species Panax notoginseng. The sequence continues at coordinate 270,761,540 of CM029012.1, forward strand.
ATATGAAAAACCAAACATGCAGGGAAAGTTCCTCGAGTCTTTGAAATTGTTTCTTAGAGAGGCGGGACAGGAAATTATTAGAATTAAGTCAGATGAAAGAAAGGTCTTATCCCTAGTGAAAGAAGTTACAGCGTATTTTCATGGTGACACTGTGAAAGAAGAAGCCCATCCTTTCAGAATCTTCATGATCGTCAGGGATTTTCTCAGTATATTGGATAATGTGTGCAAGGAAGTGGGGAGGATGCAGGACAAAATAATGGTGGGTTCTGCAAGATCATTCAGGATACCTGCAACAGCATCACTACCAGTCCTAAACAGATTCAATGTGCGTCAAGACAGAAGTTCAGATGAAGAAAGCTCATCACCATGACTGGAGTCTCATCAGAGAACAATCACAGGCTCAATGCATTTGCTGCAAGTATGTTAAAGGAGTAGTCTGATTGTACAGAAGGAGCTTGTGATAATCAAGAGGATTAAAGACGCATGTATAAAAATAAGACTCACATCAAAATTTTGGTTTCATCCATTAGAAGAAGTTAACGTGGAAAGGGAACTGAGAAGAGTTTGAGAATTAAGGTCAGATAGCAAATAAATAAAGAATAGGGTGAGGAGAGCAATTCGAAGTTACTTCCAGAAATGAGAATATAATCTGGAACGATGGGTTGCCAAATGACGGTTAAGATTAGTTATGTTTTAGAAATATCATCTATACAAATCCATAGTTAAGGTAGCATTCTCATTTACACACATCTTCCGGAGAACATAGAAAGTTTTGATTCCAGGCCTCGTGTTATACTTTGAATTTTGTGTTTTAAATTATCTTATTCAGTTTAAGGAAATTCTTTTTTTTTTATCATGTAAATCTGTTTTCAGCCTTTTTCGCTGCTGCTGTTGTTTTGAGAAAGATTTAACACTATCCAATACATTGCGCCAACAATGAAAATATAATGCTTTTAAGTATATTTACTTTTTTTAAAAGGTAAATTTTGGGGATTGAAATCAGGACCTCATATTCAAAAATTACCCAGATAGATTGACACAGAGAACTCCACATGCATGCAGTTTATGAACACCAAGTGACTGTAAAAATGCCGCCATCAAGAATGAATTTACAAGCGGGTGTATCAAGATTTATAATTACGTAACTAAATCAGCTCTTTGAAGTGAAAATCTTAGTGAGCTCTGGCTCATGATTTAGATCAGGTGCAACAGTTGCGATAAGAAATTTTTAGCAACCACTTCAGGTGAATTAAAGAAAATGGGGAGAAATTTCACAAAGGAATAAAGATGAAAAATAACTCACTTCTGATGCGAATAAGCGATATCCGCTTCCCGCCTGACCATTATCAACCGGAAGAGCAGATAGGGTGTGACTATTGGAATTAATGAATCCTCTCCCAGAAATCTTGTATTCGAAAAGCAAGACAGTGTCGGGTTATTCCCTCCACATAGCAGCACATATGGTATATATGGATCCGGTTAGTATGAATATTATTTCCTGGTCAATTGCTCAATAGAATGCTGACACACATAGAATTTTATTTATATGTCAGTACTCTATTAGTCAATTGACCAACTTACCTAAAAATAAACTTCATGCTAACCACTTCCGGTATATATAAGCTCCAATACACTAACAGAGGGTCATGTATCTTTCTACTTGTCAGTATTATATTATTATAACGTAGATTAAAAAACGTAGATTAAAAAAAAATGAACGGGTAACAAACGGGAAGAGAGAAATAGTATAATATTTTTCAACTCAATGATTGAAAAGTCATTCGTAATCTGATTGAACTCATTTTTGGTGGGTGACTACGAGATTGAACATCAGAGTCAACTAACATTAGTTTTTGTTTTGTAATATATATTTTTTTACTAGTTAGTAGAATTTTAAGCTTTCTCTTTGTCTCTAGTTGTTGTCAGAGAGAACATTGTACTGCCCATTATTGTTGATAATGGAATATTTAGTGGACTACGGTCCCATGATTTTTACTCCTCGCATCAAAGGAATTTTTCACATAAAAAATTGGTTGTATTCTTGATTGTGCTTGTTCTTAATTATAAACTGCTTGGATTATTTTTCCTATTGAGTTTATACAATATGGGAGAATTATATTGTTTCGATGTGTTGTTAGTATTGTTTGGTTTATTTTTTCTCCCAACAAGTGGCAACATAATTGTGGTTATTATTGAATTAGTTACCTTGTGTTAAACGTTGGAAACTAATATGGGTAGAATGGTGACTTTGAATGGTTCAAATTATCATATTTGCAAAGAAAAATAGAGGACCTCCTTTATGTGAATTATTATTATTTGCCTGTGTTTTTTGATGTGAAACCAGAGAAAAAGACCGATGATGAGTAAAACATTATGCATCGTCAGGTGTGTGATTACATTAGGCAGTGAATTGATGATAATGTTTTGAATCATATTAGTGAAGAGACTCATGCACACAATTTGTGGAGTAAGCTCGAACAGTTGTATGCTCGAAAGATGGGGAATAATAAATTATTTATGATTAAGCAGATGATAGCATTGAAGTATCATAACAGAAAACCTTTGACTGCTCATTTAAATTCCTTTCAGGGAATTATTAATCAGTTAGTTGCAATGTGTATTAAGTTTGACGATGAGATATAGTGATTATGGTTGCTTGGTACATTACCGAATTCGTGGGAGACTTTTTGAACGTTGTTTTCTAACTCCACTCATGATGGAAAAATTACTATAGATTTGGCTAAGGTAGTGTTCTCAATGAAGAGTTTCGAAGAAAATCACAAGGCACCTCTTTACAGTCAAATATTCTAGTTATCGAGAGAAAGGGGAGGAGCAAATGACATCCGATGAACAGAGACAAAAGCAGAAATAAGTCAAATTTACAAATGTAGAATGTTTTCATTGCCATAAAAATGGGTATATTAAAAAATTTTGTCGCCAGTTCAAAAAAATGAATAATATGGAAAATGATAAAGAAAAAAATGATGATAATGGAGATGATAATAAAATTGCTACAGTTTCCAATGATTTTCTCATTGTGTACGATGAAGATGTTCTTAATTTTGCTACTCATGAGATGAGTTGGGTTATTGATATATAGTGGTGCATCAATTCATGCTACGTCGCAGAATGATTATTTACATCTTATGGAGCTGGTGACTATTGTAAGACCCCAATTTTCATAAATAAAGATTAATTTTTCTCGAAATATATTTTTGAATAGTATGGTGTGAATTTGATATAATGTTATAGTTGTGGATAATATTTATAACTTTTGCAAAGTAAGCAAGTTTTTATAAAATATTCGATTGGTCGGAGAATATTCGTTTTAATAGGGAATATTCGTATGACGGCACAATCATTGGTGGACCCCATAACGGAATTATTGTCGGAGTTAGAAAACAACAAAAATATCTTTTTTATAAAAATAACGACAAAATTTTTACCGTTAACTGTTGAAATACCCGGTGTTAAAAGTACAGTAATATGCGTGGCTGCATAATAGCACACGGTATTGATTATTGATGCTTACGTGAGAAGTCACTCAATTATACTTAATTATTGCTACAGTAATTGCTGCATAGTATCTCACGTTATTTGATTTAATTATTATCAATATTTTATATATTATTAAATCAATAATTGAGATGACAAGTTATTCTAATTATTATATGCATAATTAACAATGTTTAGAAAGTTCTATCGAGTAAAGGGATTTGGTCACCTAATTACGCGCCAATAGGGAGAAATTCTTATCGGAAAGTCCCCTCTTTCCTGGGAACGATCTGGTTGTTAATATTGCAAGTTATAATAATGATGAATAAATGTTGTTAAAAATATTGAAAAAAAATTATGAAGTATTTGTTGTAAATTTTGCTTATTTTATGGACCCTCATTTATCTATTTTTCAAAATAATTGGTATAAAATTATTCGGTATATATATATAATAAGATGTAGGGGCCACAAGTAGGACCCACTTGAGAAAAATGGGGGGAAATTCTTCAGAAGCCACAGGAGGGTGTATTATTTAGTATTATATATATATATATAATAGTGACATGTAAGGTGGGGCCCACATGTGGGATGATAATGGATATAGGGGGAAGGATTGCCGGGAATAGAGGGAGTTAGAATTATTATTATTATTATATACATATATTTATTACATATATTATAATAAGTTTTATTTTTTATGAAAAATAGAATTATATTATATTTTATTTGCATAGTATTTTACTATGCAGTGCACAGTAAAAAACTTGTGAAATCAGATTTGGCGCCCGTGAAATTTTTTTTCTTCCTACTGTTTCGTCCGTGAATTTTTTTTCTAAATAGTATCCTTCCATTCACCTGTAAATAGGATACTTAGTTAGAATTAAAAATTACACCAGAATCAGAGAATTTTTCTTCTATAATATTGAGCGTATTTCTTTCGAGTTTTAGGAAGCTTTGAGCTTAGAAAACAGTATAAGTTTTCTTTAAGAATATCACCGCCCTACCAGTCAGAATACTCTTCTTTTTAAAGAAAGGGATATTATTTTTGTTCAATACTCGTAAGAAATAATATTTTTTTTCATATTCTGTAGTATGTGAGTAATATTATTTTGTTTCAGATTTCAAATTCTACACTCCTTTTGTTAAGTTTTGGGCTTCTATACTCCATGAAATTAGTAGAATATTTTTGATATTTGCGCTTCATCTAATATCTTTTCATGAAAATATTATTCTGAGCATTCTTGATAATGTTTAACCTTTTCATGCCGGAGTACTATTCATGAAGTACTATTCACGGGGGACTATTCACTAGGTTACTATTCACCCGAGGTACTATTCATGACAAAAATTAATTTCTTTTCGGTCTAAATTATTTTTGATACAATACTATTCTTGAATTTTACTCCACAAAGCAGTATCGTGTTGATAATTTGGGCATTTTTAAATTCTGGATAAATTAAATTATAAAAATTTAAAAATTTATCATTTGCTTTCTTTTAATTGAATTCTTATATCATTGTCATCATCCTCATACTTATATTGTGATAAAAGTCATCTTTGGCTTACGTGCATATATGAACTGTTGATTGGTATGATTATGACCAGGGATTATTCGGTATAATCATGTCCGTAATGTTACAAATGATGTGGTAAAAGTCCTCATTGACCCGTAGTGCATTGATGGACAGTTGTTGGCATGATCATGACCAATGGTGAAAACACGAATATCATTGGCCCGTAGTGCATAGATAATTCGTGGTTGTGATACTAATGAATATCTTTGGCCCGTAGTGCAGGGATAATTCGATGATGTGGATTATTGATTAAGCTGAGTCTCAGTGATAAAATTGATGATAAACTTTTTAAATCATAGAAGATAGTAGATATCATTATCTACTTGACTCTTCTAATGGATTGCTTGTTCCGCTGCAATTAAACTTGATTTTTATTATGTTTTATCAGTTTAACACTGTTGAAGGCTAACGATAATTTATTCTGCATTATCTTAGTCATAATATTTCTTACTGCGCTAGTTGAGCTCACCCCTTGCTTTCATTGTTCTCTTCAGAAAATAAGAATTTAGTTGGGACGAGTCGAGGAATGGAGTAATGGTCCGAGATGGTTGCCATAGTAGTATTCACTATTCTAGGAAATAGTGTGACAATAAATGTAATAAGGATTGAATTTGAGTTTGGATATTGTCTATGAGACAATATTCGTGTAAAAACTCTCAATACATGTTGTATAATTAGGTTTGTATTTGAATTTTGTACTATATATTTGGCTACTCAGAATGGGTGATGTATACCTATTTTGGGGGCATCACAACTATGGGATTGTAAAGATGAGTAATGATGGAGTGTTAAAAGTTATGGGCATTGGGGATGTGTGTTTGGAGACTAACAACAGTACAATGTTAGTTCTCAAAATTGTTAAGCATGTTCCTGATATTCGGTTGAATCTGATTTCTACTAGTAAACTTGATGATAATGAATTTTGTAATGTCTTTGGTGATAGAGAATGGAAACTTACTAGAGGTTTTATGGTTGTGACTAGAGGTAAGAAATGTTCAACATTGTACACGTTGCAGGCAAAACTCTCTACATACATTGTTAATGCAGTGGAGAATGATAGTCAAGTAGAGTTGAGGCATAAATGACTTGGTCACATAAGTGGAAAGGGATTGAAGTTATTGACCAAAAAGAACAGTCTATCTGCGTTGAAACGTATATAGTAGAAAAATATACAGTGATTACTTGGCTGGAAAGCTAAACAGAGTTTCATTCACGAGTTTTTCATCACAAAATAAAAATATATTTGATTTGATACACTCCGATGTATGTGGTATGAAAGTACACTTGGTGGTTCTCTTTTCTATGTGATGTTCATTGATGATCATTTGAGGAAGATATGGGAATACACTTTGAAGATCAAAAATCAAGTATTTGAAGTATTTAAGCAATTTCAGGCATCAGTTGAGATACAAATGGGTAAAAAGCTTAAGTGTATTCGAACAAATAATGGAAGTGAGTACATATTCCCCTTTGACAAGTATTACGGAGAACAGGGTATTCGACATCAAAAGATACCTCCTAACATCAAAAGATACCTCCTAAGACTCCTTAGTTGAACGATTTGGCAGAGAGAATGAACAGGACCTTAGCTGAAATGGTAAGAAGTTTGTTTTCACAAGCAAAAGTATCGAGTCTTTTTGCGGTGAAGCATTAAGTACAACTGCGTGCTTATTAAATTTGACACCATGTGTACCGTTAGAGTTTGATGTACCGAACAAAGTTTGGACAAGTAAAGTTGTTTTTATGAATTTTTACGCGTCTTTGAACGTAAGACATTTGTGCACAATCCTAAAGATGAGAGATCAAAGGTTAATACTGTTAGTTCCCAATAGGCACAATAGATCTAGAAGGGGGGGATTGAATAAATCATTTTTATTTCAAATACTTTTCTCGTTTATTTTGTATTGCTAATGAATTAGCATATGACAAACATAAGAATCTTTTCAAGCACAGCGGAATAAGTAAAAGATCCCCTTCATTGATATATTTATAATCATACATACATTATTTTTAGAGTTAGTTCAGTTGTAGGCAGTTAAAACATACATGGCAGTTATAGCAGTTAAGTACATAATGTAAATGACATAAAGTAAAAGACACAAGGGTTTTAAGTGGTTTACAGACCCAAGCTCCTAATCCACTCTTCTGCTTTCAACTAGCAGGATTTCTACTAAGGAATGGCAGCACTCTGAATCACTAAGATTCCTTCAAGGCCAACAGCCTTGGGACTTCAGTTCACTAAGAACTCTTCAAGGCCAGCAGCCTTGGAACTTCTCTAGTTCCCTAGGAACTCTTCAAGCCTAGCAGGCTTGGAACTTCATTTAGTCCCTCCGGACAAGGACCCCTCACGCCCTGGCTTTTTGTTGTTGGATTGTTAGTTTGTTTGTTGAAGTTGGTGCTGAGCTGCTAAAATGTCTTTATGCTCTTAACATTTTCTGTACTTAGCAGCTTGGCGTTATCATCCTTGAAGTGCAGTTGAGTGTTGCATGATGCTCAGCTTCTTCAGTTACTCAACCACTTCTGATGATCCCTTGATGAACTGCCTTGAAGATTGTTCTTCTTGATACTTGATGGCTGCACATGATGAGTTTCTGAGATGACTGTAAGCTCTTCTGCTAGGTACTTAGAAGCTTTCTCATGCTTGCCACCGTGATGGCGTTGGTCATCTTCTTTCTTGATACTTGATGCCTACTCATGATGGACTTGCCAAGATGACTGTATGCTCTTCTCTCTGGTACTTGGAGTCTTCCCATGATGGACATCAAGATGACATTGATGCTCTTCTTTTTCTCGACAGTTCAGAACATTCTTCTTGTAGTAGAACTCTCACTTCTACTTCTTTCTTCTTCTGTCTCTAAGTGTTCTTGGTGGATCGTAGAGTGAGCCTTCAGACTCATTATGTGGTTTAGATTAGTTCACCATTGCTCCAAACTCGGCAATATTCAACAACTTTTTATCTTTGAAGCTCTAGCAGATATATATACTCATTCCCAATCTTCCCCTTGGAAAGTAGCCGTTGAAAGCTCTTTAAAATGCTTAACAGATCTCGAGTTGCTTGGTGCAGGCTGCAGATGTGACATGACAACTTTTTTTGACTTTCTGACACTGCAGTCTACTATTTCACCTACCCCGTCAGAGATGTCACTTTAATGTCTTGGGCAGGTCAAAGACTTTATTTCCTCATTCTGATTTCTTGATCAGAGGTTGTCCTTTTGCATCGATGCTCTCAATAAGCTCTTGTCCAAATATCAACCTTCAGATTGAACCGTTGCCAATGCTTTAATCTTTAACTATTCGAACTCTACGATTCTGATACATGTCTTCATGGACCTGATCGTAGTGTCTTGTTGACTGGTAGAGACAACACTACGATCTTGAAGAGTGTTGATTGGATCTTCAGTGTAGAACACATCTTCTTTCTTTTGTGCAGTGCTTTAACACTTCTGTTTGCCTTGACAGCTCTAAGATATTGATGGCTTGACTCCTTTGTTATGGTCCCTTCTGAATAGTAAGACACTTTAGATTTGTGGCGTGTCCAGCTCGCTTTCTCCTTGTGATCTCCCGTTCACTTATCATCAATAGACTGACCCAATGCTTAATCACTTTAGCCTTGTTCTTCAGAGGCTGACCAGTATCTCTGTGTATACTCCATCAGTTCTTTCTTATTTGGCAAACACTAAGATCTTGGTAGCTTCCAAGATTGTTGTCTTCTGTCTGCATGACACCTACTGCACTAGCTGACTTTCCTTAGTTAGTTACAGAAGTCTTCTTCTGATCTCCTTATGGAAGACTTCATCTAGAATGGCTTTATAACTCAATCTTGATGCTGATTGGGTTGGTGCTTAGATCTTCTGTTAGCTTGCATGCCATTCGTTGAGTGCTCTCTGGTTTCCTTCAGGTGGGATGTATCTATGCAGTGCCAACCAGAGGCTTCATTCCTTTGGATATTTTGGGAGTGCTCATTCGTTGAAAATCGTATTTGCTCTATGATTCTGCCTTGGCATTGTGAGCACATCTGTTGAGGTCTTAGTTCTGCACTCTACGATTCAGCTTTGGTTGTGCAGAAACTACGACTCCGAGATCAGATCTTGACACACTACGATTTCTGTCCTTGTGCTCATTGTCTTCATCTGATCTTGCTCGACTACGATCTCTGCCTCAGATATGATCAATAAACTCTACGACTTTGAGTGTAGTCTACGATCCTGATTTGGCTTCGGCATTAGTAGACTCTACGACTCCGGTTGTAGTCTATGATTCTTGATTTGGCTTTGGTAGATGCTCGGTCAGCTCGTAGACAGGCTATCTCTACGATTCTGAACATGACTTCCTCAGTAGACTACAACTCCGAGGAAGTTCTTCTCGACACACTACGATCCTTCCTCGTCTCTCCTGACAGTCTACAAACTCCGAGATCTACTGTCTTACAGACTACGATTCTGCCTCGATAGCTCTCGAGTTTTCCTTGACTCTCCAAGCAGACTACGATTTTCGGTGCAGTGCTCAACGATCAGACAAGTCTATCTATTACATCATAAGATCAACCTAACATGCTTGATCTTTCTATATTTATAGTCCTTGTACATCATTTATTTTTAAGGACTTTACAAAGCTGTTTTGCTTATATAGGATCAACTTAACACAATTGATCAATTCAGTCTAACACATTTGATCAATTCAGTCTAAGTCCTTGTACATATGTTTCTATTATCTATCAAAGGACTTTACAGCTTTTCTTGATGCAAGCATACTTGGATATTCATTAATATATATTATAATCAAATCATATGTAAATAGGAATAACATTCATATGCTTATTCCTGACAAATACGAAGACTCGACAATGTGTATTTATTAGGTATGGTAAAGATAAATTTGGTTGCAAATTGTATGATCTGATTCAGAAGAAAATAATTCGAAGTCGAGATTTATTTTCATTGAAAACCAGACTATAGAATATATTGACATGTTCGAGAAGATGGTACTGAACAACATTGATGATCTAGTTAACTTAAATCTAGTTCCTTTGACATTTGAATTTTCTGAGCCTGCAAAAGAAATTTGCTATGAAAACGTGGATTGAAATGATGCAGATGTTTTTATACAAAAAGAAATACATGATGATGTTCCATAGTTGCCACACTTGTTTGAAAACCCACATATTAATGTTAGAAGGTCTACTCTGTGACGCCCCCAAAATTAGGTATACATCACCCATCTTGGGTCGTCAGATACAAAGTACAGAATACAAATACAACTTACTAATACAACTGTCGTGTACAATACGATAAAACATAAACTGCGAGTTTGAATACAAATATTATCTTCTATAGAGTATTCATACTCAAAAGGAGTCCTCATTACATTTATTAACATACTATTACATAAAATAGTGAGGACTACTAACTAATACTATCATTCGAACCATCACTTCGTTCCCCGACTTGCCCCAGCTACGTTCTCATTTCCTGAAGAGAATAGTGAAAGAAAGGGTGAGCTCAACTAGCCCAGTAAGAAATATTATGACTAAGATAATGCAGAATAAATTATCATTAGCCTTCAACAATGTTAAACTGATAAAATATAATAGACATCAGGTTTAACTGCAACGGAACAAGCAATCCATTAAAAGAGTCAAGTAGAAAATAAACTCTACTATCTTTTATGATTTAAAAGGTTTTTCAACACTGTTATCGCTGGGACTCAGCTTAATAAAATAATCCACATCATCGAATCACCCCTGCACTACGGCCAAGGATATTCGTGTATTCATTAATGGTCATGATCATGCCAACAACTGTCCATCAATGCACTACGGGCCAATGAGGACTTTTACCACATCATTTGTAACATTACGGTCATGATTATACCGAATAATCCCTGGTCATAATCATACCAAGTCCATCTATGCACTACAGGCCACAGATGACTTTTAACATTTTATAAACATGAGGATGATGATAATGATATAAGAATTCAATAAAACAAGTTCAAGAATTAATTTATCCAATAATTAACAACGTCCAAATTGTCAACATGATACTGCTTTGTGGAGTAAAATTTAAGAATGCTTAGAAGAATATTTTCATGAAAAGATACTGGATGAAACGCAATTATCAAGGATATTTCACAAATTTCATGGAGTATAGAAGTCAAAACTTAACCAACTGAGTATAATAAAGAATGGAATAACAAAAGAAATCACCATGCATGCGATAGACCGCACAGACAGGTTATTCCAACAGAATAATAAATAATGGAACCAGGTCCGGCGTAAACGCACAGACAGGATATTCCGACAGAATAATAAATAATGGAACCAGGTCCGGTGTAAAACACACAGACATGATGTTCCAACAGAATAATAACCAGACGGAACCAGGTCCGGTGTAAAACACACAGACAGGATGTTCCAACAGAATAATAATAAAAACGGAACCAGGTCCGGTGTAAACACACAGACAGGATGTTCCAACAGAATAATAATAAAAATGGAACCAGGTCCGGTGTAAAACACACAGACAGGATGTCCCAACAGAATAATAGAAGAATGTCACCAAGTATAGGGTAGACCGCGTATACAGGTTATTCCAACAGAATAATAAGAAATGGAATAACAACAGTTCTCTTCATGAATAAGAAAGAATAACACCCCTTACAGTTTTAAAGAAGAGCTGAAATAAGGAAGTAGTTAAGTAGCAGAATACTCTTCTTCTCTCTCTCTCTCTATAGCTTCTCTCTATAGTTTCTCTCTCTAGAGTTCAGTGAATTCGTAAGAAATAATGAAGGAATAAGCTGCTATTTATAGAAAAATAGAATGCATAGTAACTAATCCATGAACGGTCCAGATTGATTACTTTAATCTGACGGTCCATATTTAAAGAAAAATCTTTTAAATAAAATATAATATATTCTATTTATAGAATAACTTTAATAAAGTATTCTGTTTTATATAAAAAGATGTTTCTGTTTTATTACGTTAATAATACGAATAAAACAAAACGTCATTATCGCTAAATAATTCATATTATTAACTGACAATAATTGAATCAAACTGAGTGACTTCTCACATAAACATTAATAATCAATACCGTGTGCTACTATGCAACCACACGTATTACTGTACTTTTACTACCGAGTAGTTCAACAGTAACAATGGTAAAACTTCCGCCGTTATTTTAATTAAAATATTTTTGTCGTTTTCTTAATCCGACAATAATTCCGTTGTGGGGTCCACCAATGATTGTGCCGTTGTACGAATATTTCCTGTTAAAACGAATATTCTCCGACCAATCGAATATTATATAACAACTTGCGTACTTTGCAAAATTTATAAATATTACCCACAACTATAACATTATATCAAATTAACTCCATAATATTCAAAAATGATATTTATAGAAAATTCATCTTTATTTATAAAAGTTAAGGTCTTACATACTCGATACTGAAAAGTTTCTACACACTATTCTTCTAATGATTATGTATTGTTGACAGATACAGGAGAACTAGACATTTATGAGGAAGATATGAAAGATGAACATAAAAGGAGTGGGCTAATGTCATACAAGATAAGATGCATTCATTGCATCAGAATCACATATTTGAGTTGGTGAAATTGTTTAAAGGTCTGGTGTGACGCCCCCAAAATAGGTCCACACGACCCATTCTGAGTCGCCAGATATCATACTATAAAAAAAATCAAATACAAACTTCATTTAGACAACTGTTGAACTGTCGTGCAGAATACGACCACAGTTAAACTGTGAGTTTAAATACAAATGTACGGTGAGTCTTCTCTTGACATATAATTATCTCCGTTGTCTCCAAGTAAAAATTATATTTCAAATAAACTCCAAGAATATATAGGTAGTGCTCGTAGATATACTCAGCAAGTGGATGTGCACAACCCTGTCTTATGATAACACGAGGTTGTATGTCATTAGACATCTTGTATGATGGTGGTAAAACACCATTCCAAAGTTGGGTTCACCTCACCTTATTCGATTCACCAAAATTAAATATCAAATGATGTATACAATACGACACACTTATCTAAAGTTCTCAATAAAATTATTTTCATACTATTTAGGGAGAACCTCAACAGCTATAGACCATCGTTCTAATCCTCTTAATACCCCGCTCGACCCAGCTACACTTTTATTACCTGAAAGGAATTGTGAAGCAAAAGAGTGAGCACAACTAGCCCAGTAAAGAATATCATGACTAAAGATAATTAAATTATCAATAGCTTTCATCAATAATAAATCAGAGATTTAGAACATACGGTAGATGATAAAACTTTTCAACCATAGTTGCAGCGGAACGAGCAATCCATTAAAAGAGTCAAACAGACCATAAGGTCTATTATCTTCTCCATGTTAAAAGTCTACCAACAATGTTTTATCCCTATAACATCAATCAACAGTTCCTATCCACAATCATATGAATAACTTATAATCATAATTGTGATTCTAAATTCCTCCTCGCACCCATGACGAAGATAATTTTCATCACTTATCTTCACCTGAAACATCAAAAATCATGGTTATACCAAATCACAATTCCTACTCATAATTATACTAATAAATTCATATTTGCACTACGGCCAAGATATTCATTAACAATTTATCTTTGCACTACAGGCCAAAGATATACAACTGTATTTTAAAAGAGTCAAGTAGAGCATGATATCTACTATCTTTTACGAATTAAAAGTGTATAATTAATATTTTATCGCTGAGACTCAGTTTAATAAATAATCCACATCATCGAATCATCCCTGCACTACGGCCAAGAATATTCATGTAATCATCAATGGTCAAGATTATACCGAATAATCCCTGATTATAATCATACCAATAACTGTCCATTAATGCACTACGGGCCAATGAGGATTTTTACCACATCATCTGTCACATTACGGTCATGATTATACCGAATAATCCCTGATCATAATCATACCAAGTCCATCTATGCACATAAGCTAAAGATGACTTTCATCACAATATAAGCATGAGGATGATGACAATGACATAATAATTCAATAAAACAAGTTCAAAAATAAATTTTAAAAATTTATAAATTAATTTATCCAGGAACCAATAACGTCCAAATTGTCAACATGATACTGTTTTGTAAAGTAAAATTCAAGAATGCTCAGAAGAATATTTACACGAAAAGGTACTGGATGAAGTGCAAATATCAAGGATATTCTACTAATTTCATGGAGTATAGAAGCCAAAGCTTTAACCAACTGAGTATAATAGAATATATGAAACTGCAAATAGATTTTTGCCCGTCATGCGGTAATCCACGTAGACAGATCATTTCCACAATTTAATAAGGAATGAATACAAAGGATCATTCACCATGCATGTGGTTATCCACATAGACAGGTTATTCCAACAAAATAATAAATAATGGAATAACAGAAGAATTCACCATGCATGCGATAAACCGCACTGACAGGTTATTCCAACAGAATAATAAAGAACGGAACCAGGTCATGCGTAATCCACACAGACAGGATATTCTAACAGAATAATAAAGAATGGAACCAGGTTATGCGTAATCCGCACAGACAGGATATTCTAACAGAATAATAAAGAATATAATATCAACAGAATTCACCAGGCATGCGATAGACCGCACAGACAGGTTATTCCAACAGAATAATAAAGAATAGAATAACAGAAGAATTTCACCATGTATGCGGTACTTCGCATAAACAGGTTATTCCAACATAATAATAAAGAATGGAATAACAGAAGAATTTCACCATGTATGCGGTACTTCGCATAGACAGGTTATTCCAACATAATAATAAAGAATGGAATAACAGAAGTTCTCTTCATGAATACGAAAGAAATAATACCCCTTACGAGTACAATAAATAATATCCCTTATCTTAGAAAAACTGAATACTGGAGTAGTGAAGTAGCAGAATACTTTTCTTCTTTCTCTCTATAGTTTCTCTCTCTAGAGTTTCAGTGAATTCGTAAGAAATAATGAAGGAATGAGCTTCTATTTATATAAGAATTGAAAGTAGCTATTGCTCTTAACGAAGGGTCAAAATGACTCTTGGTAATATTGAAGAGACAACTGCTATTTGCGAAGGGGCAATTAACTCTTGGAACACCAAAGAGACAAGTAACTCTTGAAAAATCGAAGAGACAAATAACTCTTGGAAAACCGAAAGGACAAGTAACTCTTGGAAAACCGAATGAAAAAGTTACTATTAAAACTTTAAACCAACGATCCATATTGATTTACTATTATAATTTCAATCAACTGTCTGAAAAATTATCACATCTTCTCATGGGATTATATTGTACTCAAAAATGATTTGGACAAAAAAGAAATATATTTTTTGGGTGAATAGTATCTCGTGAATAGTACTTCAAGAATAGTACCCCGTGAATAGTATCCCGACACGAAAAGTGTCCCAAATACTCGAGTGAACAATACTAGAGTGAATAGTAACTGTGAATAGTACTCCGACACGAAAAGTGTCCCGAATACCCGATTGGTCAATATAACCTCCAGACATCAATTATTATCGAAATAAATATCGATTTCTACTAACGCTAATAATTTTCACACAATGGAACTATCAATTTCATCTTTAATCAACACGAACTTATTCATCATTAATATTATAATTCACAATATTTAACAACCAGGTCGTTACCAAGAAAGAGGGGGCTTTCCGATAAGAATTTTTTCTTATTGGCGCGCAATTAGGTGACCAAATCTCTCCTTGACAGAACCTCTAGATATTGTCAATATTGTAAATAATAATATGAATAACTTTACCGTCTCACTTATTAATTTAATGATATATCATATTATGCAGATGATACTGTGACAATAATTGAATCAATAATATGAGAGATATGATGCAGCAATTACTGTAGCAATAATTGAGTATAACTGAGTGACTTCTCACGTAAGCATCAATAATCAATACCGTGTGCTACTATACAACCACGTGTATTACTGTACTTTTACTACCGAGTAGTTCAAAAGTTTTAACGGTAACACCTCTGCCGTTATTTTTATAAAAAGATAATTCTGTCGTTTTCTAACTACGATAATACTTCCGCTGGGGGTCCACCAATGATTGTACCGTCATACGGATGTTTCTCGACAAAAAGAATATTCTATATCAACTTGCTTACTTTGCACAATTTTTACATATCACCCTTAACTTTAATCATTTTATCAATTTAACCATTTATTAAATAACATAATAATTATAAGATAATTATAAGAAAATTAAATACTTTTATTTCATAAAATTCGGGGTCTCACAATCTACCCTCCTTATGAAATTTCTCTCTCAAAATTTACGTACCAGGTAGTTCGAAGAGATGAGAATACCATGCTTTCTTTTCGGATTATACCTTCCCGGTTATATCCTCTGTATCATGATTTTTTCATTGCTCATCTCCTGTATTTCAGATATCATTCTAGAATATATCTTCAAAACAAAGGTCAATTGATATATAACAAATTGTCAACTTATCAAGTAAAAATTTCGGCTTAGGTAAGTCACACACTAGCGAAGTATATTACTCGTCTCTCCCCTCTTAGTTCTAGACTCATATCTCCGCCAGCGACCATATCCCTAAGCTCTGATACCATTTGTGACGCCTCCAAAATAGGTCCACACGACCCATTCTGAGTCACCAGATATCATACTATAAAAAAATTAAATACAAACTTCATTTATACAACTGTTGAACTGTCGTGCAGAATAATACCACAGTTAAACTGTGAGTTTCAATACAAATGTATGTAACTCTCATGGTGCCTCTACCACAACCTTACAATGGTACTTTACATAAAAGTACAGTCAAAAACTGTTTTAGAAATTAAAATCTTTGGGAAGTGCTCAAGGAAACCTTCGTACATGGAAGGTCATGCGTCTATGTTATGATAGATATCATATGTCCACAGAATTATCCTTGGTTGACCCAATAGACCCCCAAAAAAATGAGAAGATTACTATCATCTTCTTTCCAATGGCGAGTCATCTCTTGACATATAATTATCTCTGTTGTCTCCAAGTGAAAATTATATTTCAAATAAACTCCAAGATTATATAAGTAGTGCTCGTAGATATACTAAGCATGTGGATGTGCACAACCCTATCTTATGATAACACGAGGTTGTATGTCATTAGATATTTTGTATGATGGTGGCAAAACACCCTTCCAAAGTTGGGTTCACCTCACCTTATTCGATTCACCAAAATTAAATATCAAATGACGTATACAATACGACACACTTATCTAAAGTTCTCAATAAAATTATTTTCATAATATTTAGGGAGAACCTCAACAGCTATAGACCATCGTTCTAATCCTCTTAATACCTCGCTCGACCCAGCTACACTTTTATTACCTGAAAAAAATTGTGAAGCAAAAGAGTGAGCACAACTAGCCCAGTAAAGAATATCATGACTAAAGATAATTAAATTATCAATAGCTTTCATCAATAATAAATCAGAGATTTAGAACATACGGTAGATGATAAAACTTTTCAACCATAGTTACAGCGGAACGAGCAATCCATTAAAAGAGTCAAATAGACCATAAGGTCTATTATCTTCTCCATGTTAAAAGTCTACTAACAATATTTTATCCCTGTAACATCAATCAACAGTTCCTGTCCACAATCATATGAATAACTTATAATCATAATTGTGGTTCTAAATTCCTCTTCGCACCCATGACGAAGATAATTTTAATCACTTATCTTCACCTGAAACATCAAAAATCATGGTTATACCAAATCACAATTCCATCTCATAATCATACTAATAAATTCATATTTGCACTACGGCCAAGATATTCATTAACAATTCATCTTTGCACTACAGGCCAAAGACATACAACTGTATTTTAAAAGAGTCAAGTAGAGCATGATATCTACTATATTTTACGAATTAAAAGTGAATAATCAATATTTTAGCGCTGAGACTCAGCTTAATAAATAATCCACATCATCGAATCATCCCTGCACTACGACCAAGGATATTCATGTAATCATCAATAGTCATGATTATACCGAAAAATCCCTGATTATAATCATATCAATAACTGTCCATCAATGCACTACGGGCCAATGAGAACTTTTACCACATCATCTGTCACATTACGGTCATGATTATACCGAATAATTCCTGGTCATAATCATACCAAGTCCATCTATGCACGTAAGCCAAAGATGACTTTCATCACAATATAAGTATGATGATGATGACAATGACATAATAATTCAATAAAACAAGTTCAAGAATAAATTTTAAAGATTTATAAATTAATTTATCCAGGAACCAATAACGTCCAAATTGTCAACATGATACTGCTTTGTAGAGTAAAATTTAAGAATGCTCAAAAGAATATTTCCATGAAAAGATACTGGATGAAGCGCAAATATCAATGATATTCCACTAATTTCATGGAGTATAGAAGCCAAAGTTTTAACCAACTGAGTATAATAGAATATATGAAACTATAAATGGATTTTCGCCCGCCATGCGGTATTCCACGTAGACAGATTATTTTCACAATTTAATAAGGAATGAATACGAAGGATCATTCACCATGCATGTGGTAATCCATATAGACAGGTTATGTGACGCCCCCAAAATAGGTCCATTCCATCCAACCCATTCTGAGTCGCCAAATACATGGTACAGAAAATAACTACAACTTTATTATTACAATTGTCGTGCAAAATACGACAACACATACACTGTGAGTTTAAATACAAATATTATCATCTAGACAATATTCATACTCAATTAAGTCTCCATTATACTTATTGATACACTATTTTACAAAATAGTGAGGACTACTAAAACAACTGTCTTGAACCATCATTCCACACCCCGACTAGTACTCGCTACATTCTCGCCTCCTGAGAAGAAAATGGAACAACAAGGAAAAGGGTGAGCTCAACTAGCCCAGTAAAAAATATTATAACTAAGATAATATACAACAAATTATCGTTAGTCTTCAACAGGAAAAAATTTAATAGAATACAATAGACAACAAGTTTTAAATCAATATTCGCAGCGAAAAATAATAATTCATAGAAAAGTTACGTAGAGAATGAAATCTACGATTATCTATGAATTTAAAAGCTCATCATCAACATTTTATCCCTGCAACATCAATCAATAAATATCTTGAATCAAATAGTCATCTTTGCACTACAGGCCAAAGATATTCATCAGTTGGTCATGTTCACCTCAACACCTGTTCATCTTTGCACTACGGGCCAAAGATATTCATCAGAAATCATTAATCTTTGCACTACAGGCCAAAGATATTCAGTTATATCATCATTTAAGACTGAGGATGATGAAAGATATTTTAAAAGAAACGAATCCAGTGAAACAAAATAATAAATATTAAGGATTCGTATTTCAACTATTCCATGTCCAAAAATACCTTATAAATAATCATAGTGAAGTAAAATTCAAGAATGATCAAAACATGGATACAATTAAAGCTAGTATCCATAATAGATATTTTGGACAAAAAGAAGAAAATTTTATTTTTCGGTGAATAGTAACTCGTGAATAGTAACTCGTGAATAGTAACTCATGAATAGTAACTCGTGAATAGTAACTCATGAATAGTAACCCCGACATGAAAAGTTCCAAATTTGATAAAAATTCAGATCAATACTTCGGCATAATGATATTGAAAAAAACAATATCATTTAAGAAGAAATAACATCCCTTACCTCAGCAAAAACAGTACTTCTAGTTGAAACACCGGATATAGGCTATAGCTTGAACTTGCACCGTTTAGCAATACTCAAAGTATTAGAATACTCACAAAAATACGCTCGATATAGAGAGAGAAACTTGTGTTTCTGGTGTGATTTTCAATTCTAACCTAAGCACCCTATTTATAGGAAAATGCTTAGAACACCAAAGCAGAAAATTTAATAAAATAATAATATATTTATATAATTGTCAAGCCCACCTCTTGAATCTGAATTTCAGCAATTCACACATGCTAACCTTCTAGAAAAAGTAAGAAAAAACGTTTTTCTCAAAATAATTAACTTAAACTCCCAAAAATTAATTATTTCAGAACTTCGGAACTTCAATAATTCATAATAAATAGTCCTTTGATCAGAAAATTCGAATCTCACGAGTTTTTATAGGAAATT
Organism: Panax notoginseng; assembly: GCA_016801055.1. Lineage (NCBI taxonomy): Eukaryota > Viridiplantae > Streptophyta > Magnoliopsida > Apiales > Araliaceae > Panax > Panax notoginseng. The sequence goes on from CM029012.1 coordinate 270,781,811, forward strand.
CAATTCTCTACAACTTTGCAGAAGAAAGTTTTTTCAAATTCTAAACAGAAATTGACCGAAATCCACAAACGGGCGATTTTACCGTCAATAATAAATTTTCGGTCAAGAATTGTGTCCACCAACACACAAAATATGTGTTAATCATTTAATGCCACAAAAATATTCTTCCTCCTCATATACTCATATATCCCACATTCATTGTAAAAATACCACCATCATTATATTATTAAAATAATATATTTAAATAAATTATTTTATCAGAAAAAGATAAAATATTAATTTTCGACAATTGTCACATTAAAAATTTTCTCCATCTATATCCACATAAAATCAATATTTTTCTCATCATATAAATCAATAATTAATTATACATAAATAATATTACAGAATCACAGTACTGGCAACTAGGCCGTTCCTAGGAAAGAGGGGGCTTTCCAATAAGGATCTCTCCTTACTGGCGCGCAATTAGATGACCAAACCTCTCCTTAGACAGAACTTTCTAGACATTACCAATAATATTATCTAATAATATTATTCAGATAATATGAATTATTGTTCCGATAATAGAAAATAATGTGTAGTGACAATTATTAAAACAACAGTAATATAAAATATCAACGCAACAATTATTGAATCAATAAAATACAATATTGAACAATAATTACTGTAACAATTATTGAGTAGTGCCTTCTTACGTAAGAATCAATAATTGGTGCAATACCGTGTGCTAGTGTGCAACAACGCGTATTACTGTGTTTTAACCACCGGGTATTCCAACAGTATTAACGGTAACAACTACGCCGTTATTTATAAACAACTTATTTTTGTCGTTTTCTTCATCCAATCGCTTTCCGTTATGGGGCCCACACAAGGCTGCGCCGTCATACGAATATTCCCCGACAACAAGAATATTCCACGACCAAACAAATAATCCCCGACAACAATGAATATTTTAGGACCACTTGCTTATTTGAAATATTTACGTATTTTACCCATAACTAACCACATTAATCAAATCAACCCTTACTATTTCAGAATAATAAATAGAGGAAATTAAATTTCATTTATTAATAATTTGGGGTCTTACAACCTCCCCTCCTTATGAAATTTCGTTCTCGAAATTGACATATGTACCTGGTGTTTCGAAAAGATGAGGATACCTCACTTTCATTTCCGTTTCCAACACCCAGGTCATTTCCTCAATAGCATGGTTTCTCCACAAAACTTTAACTTGTGGTATGACCTTCGTGCGTAGGACATGCTCCTTCCTATCCAAGATCTTGACAGGTACCTCCCCGTACGATAAATCTTCAGCTATCTCGTCTGGTTCTAACTCAATAATGTGGTTCGGGTCTTTAACATATTTACGAAGCATAGATATGTGAAAAACATTATGAACACGTGACATGCTTGGAGGTAACGCGAGTCTATAGGCCACATTTCCTACTCGGTCAAGAATCTGAAATGGACCAATAAATCGTGGATTGAGCTTTCTTCTCTTCCCAAATCTTGTAACTCCTTTCCATGGAGCTACACGTAATAATACATGATCCCCAATGTCAAATTCCACGTCCTTTCGATGAAGATCCGCATAACTCTTTTGTCGATCATGTGCCGTTTGTATACGTTGTCGAATCGTTTGGATCTTCTCTGAAGTCATTCGTACCAACTCTGGTCCCAACAACGTTGCTTCTCCCACCTCATCCCAACATACTGGAGAGCGACACTTTCGTCCATACAATGCTTCAAATGGAACCACACCTATACTTGCCTGATAACTGTTATTGTAGGAGAATTTCACCAATGGTAGGTACTTATCCCAACTCCCTTTGAGATCTAGGACACAAAGTCTTAATAGATCTTCAAGAGTTTGAATAGTCCTCTCTGATTGTCCGTCCGTTTGAGGATGGTAAGCTGAACTAAATCGTAAATTCGTGCATATAGCTTTTTGCAAGTTAACCCAAAATCTTGAAGTGAATCTTGGGTCACGATCCGAAACTATGGATACTGGCATGCCACGCAATCTCACAATCTCGTTCACGTACATACTAGCAAGACGTTCAAGGGAATAAGTCTCCCGTATCGGAAAGAAATGAGCAGACTTGGTTAATCTATCAACTATAACCCAAATAGTATTTATGCCTTGAGAAACCGTGGGAAGACCCGTAACGAAATCCATGGTAATGTGTTCCCACTTCCATTTCGGAATCTCAAGTGGTTGCAATGGACCCTTTGGTACTTGATGCTCCGCCTTTACACGTTGACAAGTTAAACACCTCGAGATAAACTTTGCAATCTCTCTCTTCATATTGTTCCACCAAAATGTATGTCGAAGATCACGATACATTTTAGTACTACCAGGATGGATTGCAAATGGTGTATTGTGTGCCTCCATCATGATCTTGTACTTCAAATCAGAATCGTTAGGAACACAAAGTCTGGAGTGGACTCGAAGTATTCCTTCTTCATCGATTCTTGCTTCTGGAATAGCACCTTCTTGCACTTTTTTCTTCATACGCATCAGCTTCGGGTCTGTAGCTTGAGCAACTTTAACTTTATCGATTAAAGTTGATTCTACGCATATACTTGACATCATCGCACTCGTTCCTGCATATGATCTTCTACTCAATGCGTCAGCTACCACGTTTGCTTTTCTAGGATGGTATTGGATGGTATGATCGAAATCTTTCAACAGCTCGAGCCAACGTCGGTGTCGCATGTTGAATTCTTGGAAGCTCTTCTCGCATTCCTCGGTCCATTCAAAGTTTGTATCTTTTTGAGTCAGCTGAGTTAATGGAGTAGCGATTCGAGAAAATCCTTTTACGAATCTCCGATAATAACCAGCTAAGCCTAGAAAGCTACGTATTTCGATTACTGACTTAGGTTGCTCTCAACTGTGACTCATATCCTAATCTTGGATATCACGTCACAATGGCACCTATCAGTTTACTACCGCACGAATATGGCGTCCCCTACGGAGAGTCTGGATTCAGTGCATTCCACAAAGGAAGTCACTAGATTAAGGCTCGGTTATCAACTTCTATAGTTGGGTTTTTAACTCCTGAAGTTCAATAGGAGCCATTCGATATGAGATTTTAGAAGTGTGTTTTGTACCAGATTCAAAGATGATACAAAATTCAATATCACGCGTAGGCCAAGAAATTCTTCAGGAAATACGTCAGGGATTTTACTAACAATAGAAATATCATTCAATTCTGACGTATTTTTGTTCAAGTCCATGACATGCCTAAGAAAGCTTGACATCCGTTTTTCAATAAACGAATGACTTTACGGCTTGATATGAAAGAGTTTGACTTTAATGGTTTGGTTGCTTGAATTTGAATAACAGGTTGCTTAGGAATATGAAAACTAACAACCTTACGAAAGCAATCAATTTTGGCATAATGAGTAGTTAACCAATCAATTCCTAAAATCACATCAAAAGCAAGTATCTTTAAAGAGATAAGGTCAACATGTACTGTGATGGTGCCAACTTGGATCAAACAAGATTTATAAACAGTGGATGTGATGAAAATTTCTCCTAACGGAGTTTCAACAGATAAGTCAAAGTCTAATTTTCTCTGGAGTCAAGTTTAAACGTTGAGTATAAGCAGGAGAGATAAATGAATGGGTAGAACCGGTATCTAATAAGATATAGACTTCGCGAAAATTTATAATTAACTAACCCGTGCTAACTTCGTTCGGGTTCCTCGCATTCTGACCAGTCATGAAAAACGCTCTTCTAGGAACTGTTGACTTTGACTTTTCTGGGACAACTTTTTGAGTCACCACCCCCGTTGGACTTGGTTTCGCTACAGTGCAATCTCGAGCGATATGTCCTTCCTTTCTGCAGTTATAACATACCTTAAACTGTTGTGGGCAGTTTGGGCTGATATGTCCTTCTTTTCCGCACTTATAGCATATGACCGGTGGTCGTTCTCCTCCCCTGGAACCAGTTGCTGCTGGTGCTGACGTCTTCGTATTGTCATTGTTGAATCTCCTCTTTTTAAAATCTCCTCCCGACTCGCTTCTTCTATATTCATGGCCACGATAACCACCAGAGTGGTTGTCGTTCTTATCCGTATTCTTCTTTCTCTGCTGGTTATCATTGTTCTGATGACTGCTGTCACCGGTGTGATCCTGGTTGTGATCCCTCGATTGACCGTACTCGTTATCTCGCTCTAATAATTGAGCCCTGTTGACAACATCTGAATAGAGAGAAAATTTATGAGAAATGAGATATTGACGTATGTCGTGTTTCAAACCTCTCAGAAACATCCGTGTCATACGTTCCTCATTCTCCACCAAATGAGGTGCAAACCTGGACAACTCTGCAAATTTCGCCTCGTACTGGGACACCGTCATGTTATTCTGCTCCAGTCTAATAAACTTTACCTCCTTCATATGACGAATACTTTCAGGAAAGTACTTGTCATTGAATAGTTTTTGAAATGTCTCCCAAGACATGCTGAGTGCGGCAGGCTGGGTCCGTTTCACAGACTCCCACCAGTAGTCTGCCTCGCCCACGGAACATAAAGGTGGCGAATGGAACTTTCTGTTCCTCCGTGCATCCCAAGACATCAAATATCTTGGTAATTTGCTTGACCCATGTCTCCGCCTTAATCGGATCTAGCTTTCCCCAGAATTCTGGTGGTCCCAACTCTTTGAACTGCTTGGCTGTGACCAGCCGCGCATTGCTATCATTTTCACCCGTATTTTGTACACGAGTCTCCCTCGTCTGATTTTGAATGAACCGCAAAAAGCTTCTAAACATCTCATCGTTCATCGTCTGCTCAGTGGTGTTGTTCACAGGAGGAACATTGCCAGCCTGTTGCACGTTCTCCTCGTTGGTGAGTACAGGCGTCTTCACGATTTCATTTACTCCACTGTTAACATTCTCAGTCGACATTCTCAAATACTGCCATAAAACAAGGGTTAATTTAACAAATTAACAAATCACATAATATCCCTATATTATGACCGACCAACAAATAAGCTTAGGTAGGACACACTAGCGAAGGATTTACTCGTCTCTCCCCTCCTAGTTCTATTCCCCGATCTCCGCCAGAGATCATATCCCTAAGCTCTGATACCAACTGTGACGCCCCCAAAATAGGTCCATTCCATCCAACCCATTCTGAGTCGCCAAATACATGGTACAAAAAATAACTACAACTTTATTATTACAATTGTCGTGCAAAATACGACAACACATACACTGTGAGTTTAAATATAAATATTGTCATCTAGACAGTATTCATACTCAATTAAGTCCCCATTATACTTATTGATACACTATTTTACAAAATAGTGAGGACTACTAAAATAACTGTCTTGAACCATCATTCCACACCCCGACTAGTACTCGCTACATTCTCGCCTCCTGAGAAGAAAATGGAACAACAAGGAAAAGGGTGAGCTCAACTAGCCCAGTAAAAAATATTATGACTAAGATAATATACAACAAATTATCGTTAGTCTTCAACAGGAAAAAATTTAATAGAATACAATAGACAACAAGTTTTAAATCAATATTCGCAGCGGAAAATAATAATTCATAGAAAAGTTACGTAGAGAATGAAATCTACGATTATCTATGAATTTAAAAGCTCATCATCAACATTTTATCCCTGTAACATCAATCAATAAATATCTTGAATCAAATAGTCATATTTGCACTACAGGCCAAAGATATTCATCAGTTGGTCATGTTCACCTCAACACCTGTTCATCTTTGCACTACGGGCCAAAGATATTCATCAGAAATCATTAATCTTTGCACTACAGGCCAAAGATATTCAGTTATATCATCATTTAAGACTGAGAATGATGAAATATATTTTAAAGGAAACGAATCCAGTGAAACAAAATAATAAATATTAAGGATTCGTATTTCAGCTATTCCATGTCCAAAAATACCTTATAAATAATCATAGTGAAGTAAAATTCAAGAATGATCAAAACATGGATACAATCAAAGCTAGTATCCAGAATAGATATTTTGGACAAAAAGAAGAAAATTTTATTTTTCGGTGAATAGTAACTCGTGAATAGTAACTCGTGAATAGTAACTCATGAATAGTAACTCGTGAATAGTAACTCATGAATAGTAACCCCGACATGAAAAGTTTCAAATTTGATAAAAATTCAGATCAATACTTCGGCATAATGATATTGAAGAAAATAATATCATTTAAGAAGAAATAACATCCATTACCTCAGCAAAAACAGTACTTCTAGTTGAAACACCGGATATAGGCTATGACTTGAACTTGCACCGTATAGCAATACTCAAAGTATTAGAATACTCACAAAAATACGCTCGATATAGAGAGAGAAATAGAGAGAGAAACTTGTGTTTCTGGTGTGATTTTCAATTCTAACCTAAGCACCCTATTTATAGGAAAATGCTTAGAACACCAAAGCAGAAAATTTAATAAAATAATAATATATTTATATAATTGTCAAGCCCACCTCTTGAATCTGAATTTCAGCAATTCACACATGCTAACCTTCTAGAAAAAGTAAGAAAAAATATTTTTCTCAAAATAATTAACTTAAACTCCCAAAAATTAATTATTTCAGAACTTCGGAACTTCAATAATTCATAATAAATAGTCCTTTGATCAGAAAATTCGAATCTCACGAGTTTTTATAGGAAATTCAATTCTCTACAACTTTGCAGAAGAAAGTTTTTCCAAATTCTAAACAGAAATTGACCGAAATCCACAAACGGGCGATTTTACCGTCAATAATAAATTTTCGGTCAAGAATTGTGTCCACCAACACACAAAATATGTGTTAATCATTTAATGCCACAAAAATATTCTTCCTCCTCATATACTCATATATCTCACATTCATTGTAAAAATACCACCATCATTATATTATTAAAATAATATATTTAAATAAATTATTTTATCAGAAAAAGATAAAATATTAATTTTCGACAATTGTCACATTAAAAATTTTCTCCATCTATATCCACATAAAATCAATATTTTTCTCATCATATAAATCAATAATTAATTATACATAAATAATATTACAGAATCACAGTACTGGCAACCAGGCCGTTCCCAGGGAAGAGGGGGCTTTCCAATAAGGATCTCTCCTTACTGGCGCGCAATTAGATGACCAAACCTCTCCTTAGACAGAACTTTCTAGACATTACCAAAAATGTTATCTAATAATATTATTCAGATAATATGAATTATTGTTCCGATAATAGAAAATACTGTGTAGTGACAATTATTAAAATAACAGTAATATAAAATATCAACGCAGCAATTATTGAATCAATAAAATACAATATTGAACAATAATTACTGTAACAATTATTGAGTAGTGCCTTCTTACGTAAGAATCAATAATTGGTGCAATACCGTGTGCTAATGTGCAACAACGCGTATTACTGTGTTTTAACCACCGGGTATTCCAACAGGCTGCGCCGTCATACGAATATTCCCCGACAACAAGAATATTCCACGACCAAACAAATAATCCCCGACAACAATGAATATTTTAGGACCACTTGCTTATTTGAAATATTTGCGCATTTTACCCATAACTAACCACATTAATCAAATCAACCCTTACTATTTCAGAATAATAAATAGAGGAAATTAAATTTCATTTATTAATAATTTGGGGTCTTACAGGTTATTCCAACAGTAGAATAACAGAAGAATTCACCATGCATGCGATAGACCGCACAGACATGTTATTCCAACAGAATAATAAAGAATGGAACCAGGTCATGCGTAATTCGCACAGACAGAATATTCCAACAGAATAATAAAGAATGGAACCAGGTCATGCATAATCCGCACAGACAGGATATTCCAACAGAATACTAAAGAGTGGAATATCAACAAAATTTACCAGGCATGCGATAGACCGCACAGACAGGTTATTCCAACAGAATAATAAAGAATGGAATAACAGAAGAATTTCATCATGTATGCGGTACTTCGCATAAATAGGTTATTCCAACATAATAATAAAGAATGAAATAACAGAAGAATTTTATCATGTTTGCGGTACTTCGCATAGACAGGTTATTTCAACATAATAATAAAGAATGGAATAACAGAAGCTCTCTTCATGAATACGAAAGAAATAATACCCCTTACGAGTACAACAAATAATATCCCTTACATTAGAAAAATTGAATACTGGAGTAGTGAAGTAGCAGAATACTTTTCTTCTTTCTCACTATAGTTTCTCTCTCTAGAGTTTCAATGAATTCGTAAGAAATAATGAAGGAATGAGCTTCTATTTATAGAAGAACTGAAAGTAGCTCTTGGTCTTAACGAAGGGTCAAAATGACTCTTGGTAATATTGAAGAGACAACTACTATCTGCGAAGGTACAATTAACTCTTGGAACACCGAAGAGACAAGTAACTTTTGAAAAACCAAAGGGACAAGTAACTCTTGGAGAATCGAAGGGACAAGTAACTCTTGGAAAACCGAAGGGACAAGTTACTATTAAAACTTCGAACCAACGATCCATATTGATTTACTATTATAATTTCAATCAACTGTCTGAAAAATTATCACATCTTCTCATGGAATAATATTGTACTCAAAAATGATTTGGACCGAAAAGAAATATATTTTTCGGGTGAATAGTACCTTGTGAATAGTACTTCTGAAATAGTACCTATTGAATAGTACTCCGACACAAAAAGTGTCCCAAATACCCGAGTGAATAGTAACCGGGTGAATAGTAACCCGTGAATAGTACTCCGACATGAAAAGTGCCTCGAATACCCGATTGGTCAATATAACCTCCAGACATTAATTATTATCAAAATAAATATCGATTTCTACTAACACTAATAATTCTCACACAATGAGACAATCAATTTTGTGACGCCCCCAAAATAGGTATACAACACCCATTCTGAGTTGCCAAATATATGGTACAGAAAGTAAACTATAATTTCAATAATACAATTGTCGTGCAAAATACGACAACACATACTGTGAGTTTAAATACAAATATTATCTTCTAGACAATATCCACACTCAAATAAGTCCTCATTACAATTATTCAAACACTATTTTACAGAAATAGTGAGGACTGCTAAAACATCTTTCTAGAACCATCACTCCATACCCCGACTAGATTCTGCTATGTTCTCACCTCCTGAGAAGAAAAATGGAACAAAAAGGAAAAGTGTGAGCTCAACTAGCCCAGTAAAGAATATTATGACTAAGATAATATACAACAAATTATCATTAGTATTCAACAGGAAAAAATCTGATAGAATATAATCGACAACAAGTTCTAGATCAATAACTACAGCGGAAACAACAAACTATTAGAAGAGTCAAGTAGAGAATAAATTCTACTATCTTCTAAGATTTAAAAGTCCATCATCAATATTTTATCCCTGTAACATCAATTAATAATCATCTTTAACCAAATATTCATCTTTGCACTACAGGCCAAAGATATTCATTTGTATCACCAGTCAGTCATGTTCATCTCAACACCTGTTCATCTTTGCACTACAGGCCAAAGATATTCAGTAATATCATCATTTAGGACTGAGGATGATGAAAAATATCTTAAAAAAAAAGAATCCAATGAGATAGAAGGACAAATATTAGGGATTCGTATTATAGTTTATCCAAGTGTAATAATACTCCATAATAACCAATTGTGAAGGAGAATTCAAAAATAAAGATCAAAACATGGATACAATCAAAGATAGTAACCATAATAGATATCTTGGACAAAAAGAAAAATTTTTATTTTTCGGTGAATAGTGTCGTATCCATGAAGAGTGCCGTATACGTGAATAGTGTCGTATACGTGAATAGTAATCCCGACACAAAAAGTTCTAAATTTATTAAAAAGTTCATATCAATATTCAGCATAATGATATTGAAGAAATAATATCATTTAAGAAGAAAATAAAATCCCTTACCTCAAAATATCAGTACTTCTGGTCAGAATACCGGTATAAGGCTGAAAGAAACTTGCTCTGATGAATAGAAACTCTCAAAGTATCTAAATACTCACAAAATACACTCAATAATCTAGAGAGAGAAAGAGAGAAAACTTGTTTCTGGTGTGATTTTCAATTCTAACTTAGCCCTCTATTTATAGGAAAATGTTAGCACGCCGAAGCAGACTTAACCTGCAACCTGATGGCTTTACCTGCTACTATTTCCACCCACCATATTTGAATAAAAATCTCAGCACATTTTTTCACCAACCAAGAGTGGGGCCCACCAATTCTAGAATTTTTCACCAAAATGATTAACTCCGAAAATTCAACAATTTCTGAACCAGTCATCTCGTAAAATTCATAATAAATCATACGTTCATTTTTAACGGTTCAAAATTTGTGGACATATACTCAACTTATATATGTATAACATATCCAAAAATTACCACGATCCAACGGTCGGATTAAAAATTATAACCCCCACAAAATATCTTAAAAATCCTAATTTTTAATACCTTCATTCCGACAAAAATACTGATAAAAACCTCAACATTAACTCCTTTATTTTTAACCACAAAAATATATCCCTCATTTATATCCACATAAAATAAATATTTCCTTATCATATGAATCAATAATTAATTATTCATAAATAATATTACAGAATCACATTTATGACAACCAGGTCGTTCCCAGGAAAGAGGGGGCTTTCCAATAAGGATTTCTCCTTACTGGCGCGCAATTAGATTGTGACGCCCCCAAAATAGGTCCATTCCATCCAACCTATTCTGAGTCACCAAATACATGGTACAGAAAATAACTACAACTTTATTTCAATAATTGTCGTACAAAATACAACAACACATATGCTGTGAGTTTAGATACAAATATATACCAACTGTGACTCATGTCCCAACCTTGGATAACACGTCACAATGACACCTTACATAAAGGTATAGTCAAAAATTATTTTAGAAATTAGAATATTTGGGAAGTGCTCAAGGAAACCCTCGTACATGGGAGGCCATGCTTCTAGGTTATGATAGATATCATATGACCACAGAATTATCCTTGGTTGACCTAATAGACCCCAAAGAAAACCGAGAAGTTTACTATCATATTCTTTCCAATGGTGAGTCTTCTCTTGACATATCATTATCTCCACTGTCTCTAACTGATAATTATACTTCAAACAAATACCAAGATTATATAGGTAGTGCTCGTAGATATACTCAATAAGTGGATGTGCACAACCATGTCTTATGATGACACGAGATTGTGTGTCGTTAGACATCTTGTATGATAGTGGCAAAACACCCTTCCAACGTTGGGTTCGCTTCACCCTTGATGATTCACCAAATATAATTACTAAATGAACTTTTCTATACTGCTTCGGGAGAACCTCCACAGCTAGAGACCACCGTTCTATTTTTCTGTTACCCTCGCTCGACCCAGCTACACTCTTATTACCTGAAAGGAATTGTGAAGCAAAAGGGTGAGCACAACTAGCTCAGTAAAGAATATCATGACTAAAGATAAATAAATTATCAATAGCCTTCAACAGAATTAAATCAGAGATTTAGAACATATGATAGATGATAAAAAATTTCAACCATAGTTGTAGCAGAACGAGCAATCCATTAGAAGAGTCAAATAGACTATAAAGTCTATTATCTTCTCTATGTTAAAAGTCCACCAACAATGTTTTATCCCTGTAACATCAATCAACAGTTCCTTTTCACAATCATATGAATAATTCATAATCATAATTGTGATTCGAAGTTCCTCTTCGCATCCAAGACGAAGATAATTTTTATCACTTGTCCTTACCTGAAACATCAAAGATCATGGTTATACCAAATTACAGTTCCTGTTCATAATCATACTAATAAATTCATCTTTGCACCACGGGCCAAAGATATTCATCTACAGTTTATCTTTAAACTACATGCCAAAGATATTCAACAACAAGTCATCTTTGCACTACGGGCCAAAGATATTCATCAACAACTCATCTTTGCACTACAGGCCAAAGATATTCCTCAATAGTTCATATTTTCACTACAGGCCAAATATATTATTATCTCAAAGAAATATATAATCATTTCAGAATTTATATAACCAATAATTATAACCATGTTGATCATTTCACCTTTGCACTTAAGCTAAAGATATTCAATTATAAATTCAGTGGTCATGATCATACCAGTCAACAATTCAACTTTGCACTACTGGCCAAAGAGAACCCATAGTCATGATCCTACCAAAAATCTACCCATCTTTACACTCAATTCAAAGAGAAATATCATCATTAAGGTTATAAAAATGTTATATATGATAATAAAAAAATAATATGATCAATATATAGTTTTAATCTCAAGAGTAATATTCATAAATCAACTATAATTTGGTTAGAAAAAGAAACCAATTTTGTCATGAATAGTAACTCGTGAATAGTAATCCAAGAATAGTAACCCGTGAATAGTAACTCATGAATAGTAACTCGTGAATAGTAACTCGTGAATACTAACTCATGAATGATAACTTGTGAATAGTAACTCGTGAATAGTAACTCATGAATAGTAACCCCGACATGAAAAGATAAGAATTTTACATGGAAAATCTTACCAATATTCCGGTATAATGATATTAAAAGAAATAATATCATTGATAAAAAAAATAACATTCCTTACGACAATATCTCTTACCTCAAAAGAGCAGTACTCCTGACTAGAATAACGCTGAACAAACTTGCACCGTATAGCACCACTCAAGATATCAAAATACTCACAAGAATACACTCGATAATATAGAGAGAGAAATAGAGAGAAAATTTCAGTTTCTGGTGTGATTTTCAATTCTAACCTAAGAACCCTATTTATAGGAAATTGCTTAGAACACCAAAGTAGAAAATTTAATAAAATAATAATATAATTATAAATTTTCCTTAGCCCACCTTTGAAAATCTGGATTCAGCCATCAACATGTGCAAGTGGGGCCCACCAAAGTGTAAAAAACGTTTTTGTTAACAAAAATAAATAAAACTTCCAAAAATCAATTATTTCGGAACTTCGGAACTTCAATAATTCATAATAAATAGCCCTTTTATCAGAAAATTCAAATCTCACGAGTTTTTATAGGAAATTCAATTCTCTACAACTTTGCAGAAGAAAGTTTTTCCAAATAGAAATTGACCGAAATCCACAAACGGACGATTTTACAGTCTATAATAAATTTTCGGTCAAGAATTGTGTCCACCAACACACAAAACATGTGTTAAACATTTAATCCAACAAAAATACTCTTCCTCCTCATTTATTCATATATCCCACATTCATTGTAAAAATATCACCATTAATATATTATTAAAATAATATATTTAAATGAATTATTTTATCAGAAAAAGATAAAATATTAATTTTTAACAATTGTCACATTAAAAATTTTCTCCATCTATATCCACATAAAATTAATATTTTCCTCATCATATAAATCAATAATTAATTATACACAAATAATATTACAGAATCACAGTACTGGCAACCAGGCCGTTTCCAGGAAAGAGGGGGCTTTCCAATAAGAATTTCTCCTTACTGGCGCGCAATTAGATGACCAAACCTCTCCTTAGACAGAACTTTATAGAATTATCAATAATGCTATCTAATAATATTATTTAAATAATAGGAATTATTGATCTGATAATGGAAAATACTGTGCAGCAACAATTATTGAAACAACAATAATATAAAATATCAACGCAACAATTATTAAATCAATAAAATAAAATATTGAACAGTAACTACTGTAACAATTATTGAGTAGTGCCTTCTTACGTAAGAATCAATAATTTCAAAAATACTGTACAATACCGTGTGCTACTGTGCAATAACGCGTATTACTGTATTTTAACCACCGGGTATTTCAACAGTGTTAACGGTAACAACTACGCCGTTATTTATAAATAACTTATACTTGTCGTTTTTTTCATCCAATCACTTTTCGTTATAGGGCCCACAAAAGGCTGCGCCGTCGTATGAATATTTCCCGACAGCAAGAATATTTTACGACCAAACGAATATTTCCCGACAACAATGAGTATTTTATAACCACTTGCTTATTTAAAATATTTGCGCATTTTACCCATAACTAACCACATTAATCAAATCAACCCTTACTATTTCAAAATAATAAATAGAGGAATTAAATTTCATTTATTAATAATTTGGGGTCTTACATAGATGACCAAACCTCTCCTTAGACAGAACTTTCTAGACATTACCAATAATGTTATCTAATAATATTATTCAAATAATATGAATTATTGATCTGATAAAGAAAAAAACTGTGCAGCAACAATTATTGAAACAACAATAATATAAAATATCAACGCAGCAATTATTGAATCAATAAAATAAAATATTGAACAATAACTACTGTAACAATTATTGAGTAGTGCCTTCTTACGTAATAATCAATAATTGGTGTATGCTACTGTATTTTAACCACCGGGTATTCCAATAGTATTAACGGTAACAACTACGCCGTTATTTATAAACAACTTATACTTGTCGTTTTCTTCATCCAATCGCTTTCCGTTATGGGGCCCACACAAGGCTGCGCCGTCGTACGAATATTTCCGACAGCAAGAATATTCCACGACCAAACGAATATTTCCTGACAAAATGAATATTTTATAACCACTTGCTTATTTTGTAAAATTTGCACATTTCACCCATAACCAAAGTATTATATCAAATTAACCCCTTATTATTCACAATAATATTTAGAGAAAATTTGATTTTATTCATTAATAAGCCGGGGTCTTACAAATTTCATCTTTAATCAACACGAACTTATTGATCATTAATATTATAATTCACAATATTTAACAGCCAGGTCGTTTTCAGGAAAGAGGGGGCTTTTCGATAAGGATTTCTCCTTATTGGCGCGCAATTAGGTGACTAAATCTCTCCCTGATAGAACTTCTAGACATTGTCAATATTGTAAATAATAATATGAATAACTTTATCATCTCAATTATTGATTTAATAATATATCATATTATGCAGATGATACTGTGACAATAATTGAATCAATAATATGAGAGATACGATGCAGCAATTACTGTAGTAATAATTGAGTATAACTGAGTGACTTCTCACGTAAGCATCAATAATCAATACCGTGTGCTACTATGCAACTACGCGTATTACTGTACTTTTACTACCGGGTAGTTCAACAGTTTTAACGGTAACACATTTGCCGTTATTTTTATAAAAAGATAATTCTGTCGTTTTCTAACTACGACAATATTTCCGGTGGGAGTCCACCAATGATTGTGCCGTCGTACGGATATTCCTTGATAAAAAGAATATTCTATATCAACTTGCTTACTTTGCACAATTTTCACATATCACCCTTAACTTTAATCCTTTTATCAATTTAACCATTTACCAAATAACATAATAATTATAAGAAAATTAAATACTTTCATTTCATAAAATTCGGGGTCTCACATCTGGACCTTAAAGAATCGGTGGGTTTATAGGGTAAAGCAAGAAGAACACGTCGCGTGTCCACAGTACAAGGCTAGATTGGTTGTGAAAGGATTTACGTAAAAAAAAGGGTGTTAACTTCGATGAGATTTTAGCATCATCAAATTAAATATGCAGACTCTATCAAAAAGAGTTACATATGCCCCAGTTGTAAGAAGTTTACTGTATATCATAATGTGTACGACCAAACTTGACATCTACAGTTGGTGTTGTTAGCTGTTATTTGTCAAATTCGGGAAAAGAACATTGGAATGTAGTTAAGTGAATTTTGCAATATCTTCGGGACACTTCCGATCTCAGATTTCATTTCGAAAAATAGAAAATAGAGCTAGTTGATTACACAGATGCAAATATGGCTAGAGATTTCAATACCCGAAAATCTACTTCATGTTATATGATTTCGTTTGTTGGTGGGGTTGTGTCATGAAAGTCTAAACTGCAAAAATGTACTGCACTTTCTACAACAGAGGCAAAATTTATTGTAACAATTGAAATAAGTAAGTAGTTGCTATGATTGAAGAAATTTTTGAACGAGTTAGGATTCAAACAGAAAAGTTAAGTATTGTTTTGTGACAATTAGAGTTTCTTGACGCAAAGTTGCTAGAACTTCAGAAGATTCATACAGACGATAATGGTTCCAAACTTCCAATATGATGACAAATATATTACCAAGGAAAAAACTTGAGTATTGCAAATTGAGCATAATGATGACGAACCCCTCCACATAGTCATAGTGGGAGATTTGTTGGATTATTCCCTCCTATGTGGGTATGCCCAATTAGTAGTGCATATGGTCTATTGACCTATATGGATGATATAACATAAATTTCAGGAAGAATAGAAGGAATTAGTAACAAAACGGAAGATAAAAAGAAGGAAAAATTGATCCTACGCGAAATAGTACCGTATTTTTCAACTCAGTGATCGAAAGGTCATTCGTGGTCCAATTTAATTGTGTTTTTATATGTGATTGTTCTCAATTATTAACTACTTGAATTATTTTTCCAATTAAATTTACATTAAAAGGGGATAATTATATTGTTTAGCTATGCTGTTAGTATTGTTTAATTTATTTTTTCTCCCGACAGACACGCGACAACTCCATATTTTGTTTTATATTTAGCTTCTTCTTTTTTTCTTCTTGTGGTGCTGAAGAGAAACGTTACTCCATTTGTCAAAATTAAATTTTATATTTATGTTTTACTTTTATTCACAGTAAAAAAAGTTAACATTGTCATTTGAACTCTGAACTACCCCTTCCCTCTCATTCCAAAATAAAACATACTTTCTGCGAATCAAATTATATTAGTATTATTGACTTTTAAAAGTTAATTTGAGATATTTTTAAATTAAAAATTGAGATAACTTATTTAAAATTATGAAACAATAAAATTTATAATGAATAATATTTTTTAATATCGGTTAAAATTAAAAAAAATTTATGTCAATTTTAAATTTAATTTTTTTTAAAATCAATTTTAAAAAATTTACAATGATTAAATAATATAGCACGAAGGGAGCACATTTTTGTTTTAAGTTTATTCTATAATTAAGAAAAAAATATATGAATGCAACAGGTGAACTACATGTTTTTCATTCTAGTACATTCCATTTCATTTCTATTTATTAATGGATTTCCAAAATTGTTGGGTGCGTGGTGGATCTCAAAAGGGTGTGTGATTGGAGTAGAGGAGCGTAGGTATAATAATATTGGCGGTCACAAACTGGTGACCAATTAGGTTGGGCCTTGGGGTGGTCCACCCATTCAACACGTGAACACGCTCCTTGCCCACTGACTGTAATCATGGTCACGTGTGATTTTATTATTCCCCATTCTCAATATTAAATATATTCAATCAATCCTATCCAGCTATCTATAATAATAATAAGATAAAATTTAATTTAAATTTAGATCAAAAAATATAAGGACGGTTTATATTTATTTTAATTTTTAGATTGTTAAAACAGAGAGAGAGTGTTAAAACTTGTGACTAGTTATTGAAAAAGGTTAGTGCAGAGCGTGCGGGGGGTGGAACCCCCCGCGGTACAGTAAGAAATTTCTGTATGTATAGTGCTGGGCGCGCTGGGGCAAGACTGGGAATGACGCGGGGTGCGCCAAGATCGATACAAGTTTTGCCTGTGTGGCGTGGGGCGCAAATGACACTTGGAAGCAGAGCGGGACACGCTGATCGGCGGACTGAAGTTTAATAGCTTGTTTTTTAGAAGAACATTATGGGTATTTGAGTCATAATGTGAAGTTGGGTTGGAATATGATTGGTGACTATAAATACTATTTATTGTAAAATCATATGTAACCAGAAATCATCAATAAAAACAACAAGCGGCATGTGGAGTACTCAAATTGGGAATCAAGTAAATCTCTATGTGTTAATTTTCTATTTTGTTTGTGTGTTAATTCTAACAGAGAGAGACACGAAAAAAAATAAATTTTATTAAGCCGTACTTTCAAACACAAATAATTACAAATTCTCAATGTAAATCCTCATCATCAATATAAATCGTACTTGTGACAATAGTTTAACGTGGAGCTCTCGTCTCTATTAATCAAATATCAGGCAGGCCCCGTAGTGAGTTTTATCTTAAATAAATAAATAAATAAACCTTTTATAATGACTAATAAAAAGTCGCACCACTTCGTGATGTAAAGAGGCAATGCGACCTGTCTGTCAGTTGTTTGTTTCCAGATATTTTTATAAATAAAATTTAATATTTTTATAAGTTTTTTCTTATATTAATGTAAAATTTATGTTATTATTTTAGTTTATGAAAATATCAATTCCATAAATTTTTATCTATGAACAATTTGTTTCTTTAGAATATATTATAAGAAGAAGACTAATCTAAAGCATACCTATTAAATAACATACTCTTTTAAATAATATATATTTATTAAAATTATATCGTTTTAGAGATTCTTTTAAAAAATAAATAGGACCGCGGATGATATTTTTATAAATAAAAAGAAAGTAAATGAGATCATTCTCTTTTAATATTATTTTATTTTTTAAAATAATATAATTTTAATAAATATATACTATTTAAGAGATATATGTTATTTAAGAGTTATGCTCAAATATGTTCTGATCAAGAGAAAAGCATCCAGATATTTGTCCTTTGTAAAAGTTAAACAATAAGTCTTGCCGGACAGGAAAAGGGGACAGAAAAATTGGACCGGTCCAATTTTTTTTATTTTTTTATTTATTGTGACTCTCAAAATATGTATAGTATTTATTCTAATAGAAATTTTTATAAAATATAGTATTTTAGGTATAATTTAAATACACATACAAATATATTATATAATTATTTTTTTAAATCTTATGCACAATATATATTCTGTTCTGACCACTTTGAGATGGGAGAATGATAATGAGAACAAGAACAAAAGAGCATACTGCATACTCATACCCCAAACTCTTGTATTACTCTTGTAATATTGTTTGACTTAACAAATTTATGCACCATTAATGCATAGTACAAATTTAAATTTGTAATGGAACTCGTGCAACTATACTAATGAATATATTTTTAAAAATAAAAAGTTATTTATTTATATTTAAATGAGTTTGAATCTGACCAATTAAGTTATTTAAATTGGTTATTTCATACTCCCTCCATTCTTAAATAAGTGACGTTTTAAAAGAAAAAATTTGTTTCAAATTATCTGTCGTTTACAACTTTCAAGGAGAATAAATTATTTATTTTTCTATATCACCCTTACTTTCTCTCATTGTCCCAAGAAATTCTTACCCTTAGTATTAATAGTTTTCAACTTCCCATAAAGGGCTAGTGATGAAATTTCACACAAATTTTAATTATTAAATGATAGTATTAAATTGCTTTCTTAATCTATGTGCAAAAACCTTAAACGACACTTATTTAGGAATGAAGGGAGTAATTTTTAAAACTCTGAATGCGTCTCAATGTGTTTGAGCGATTTATTCAAAAAAATTGTGGTTAAATAAGGAAATATACGTATTTGGATATTTTAGACAAATAATTATCAAACACGTCATTTCATCTTATATTGAGAGCTTCCATTTCATTCAGTTTATTTATATTCTCTTATATATTTAAATTTTTTTATTCAATTTTATCGAACAAAATATAAATAGGGAATTGTTAAATTCATAATATTTTTTATTATTTTCACAACAAAAGTGTAGCTGTAAATATATAGTGACACCGTCGCTATAACATCTATAACGATATTTTTATTGTGGAAATAATAATTTTTTTTGTGAATTTAACAATTTTCTATAAACATCATACTAGTTTTTTTTAGGACATATGAAGTACTAATTTGCATCCATTAGACCAAAAAGCTCCCCAAGACACCCAAATTTTTAGGATTGTTGCACAATCAATTACTTCCCATAATACACGAGCATAAACACCATAATCCCATAACATTTGGAGAAACTTATGGGAATAATGGGAACAACACAAAAGATACATGGTACCCTATATATAACCGCTAAAAATAAAATTCCCTCTATATCTCACTCGCTTGACTTGGCGCCCTTGCAGCCGAAACCGCCACTATGCAGCTGCTCCTCTCTCCACATTTCAGCATCATTTTCTCTCTCCAAATTCCTCTCTTAATTTCATCACCTCAGATTTATTAGCAGTTATAATCTTCAAATACACTTTTTCTTTTCTGGGTCACTTTGTAAGATTTTGATGCTAGTATCCCTATGAAGGGCTCTTACACTTCATTTTCTCTCCCCAGTCTCTTTTGTCAAGAAGATGAATCTTGTTTGAATGAACTTGAAGACCCAGATATGAACTTGCTGCACTCACCGTTTTCTTTATCTCACTCAGATGATGAGTATATACAAATGTTAATTGAAAAAGAAAACACCTTTGAGTCAAATTGTTCAGACCAAAGCAAAAGCTTGTTAAAATGTGCTCGCTTGGATGCCATCGGATGGACTCTCAATGTTTGTTCTCTTTTTCTCTTCTCTCTGTTTTATTATGCTCTGTTTTTTTTTATTGGGCTGTTGAGATTTTCTAGTTTTTATGCAGACACGATCATTTTTTGGGTTTCACCTCCGTACAGCTTATCTGTCCTTGACATATTTTGATCGTTTTTTCTCAAGGCAATCCATTGATGTAAACATGCTTCTTTCTCTCCCACTCTATGTATATGTATATATATAATACGAGTAGATATAAACTTTATATATGCATTGATTATGATTTTGGAATGCTATTGTTTGATGTTTGATAGAATGGGAAAACATGGGCTATTCGATTATTAGCAGTGGCATGTTTATCATTGGCAGCAAAGATGGAAGAAAGAAAAGTACCAGCATTAAGTGAATATTATGCGGATGAATACAATTTTGATAGCAATGTGATTCAAAGAATGGAACTATTGGTGTTGAATACATTGGAATGGAAAATGGGATCAATCACCCCTTTTGAGTTTCTCCACTATTTCATCACTAAGTTCTGTGATGACTCTACGCCTCCTACAGAATTGGTTACCAGGGCCGTTGAACTCATTTTCTCTATAATGAAAGGTAAACTACAATTATCAGGGTCGATTCAATCTAGTTTTCGAATTTATCACTTGTTTATCCGTTTGATTTCTTAATTCTTGATACAGAGATTAATATTATGGATCATCGACCATCTGTTGTCGCGGCAGCTGCTGTCTTAGCAGCTAGTGATGATCAATTAACAAGAAAAACAATTGAGTTCAAGTTCAATGTGATTTCCTCTTGGGGGTTTGTAGAAAAAGTGAGGTTTTTTTTTCTCTCTACCCAATTGAAGTTTTTCTAATCAGCTTAGTGATAAGACAATTTATGGCCACCCCTGATTAATTCCTGGCACATCAACAGGAGCATCTATTTTCCTGCTATAATCTATTGGTGGAGATAGAGATGGAAAAATATAAGACCCCCAAGTCCTTAATTTGCTCAAATACATGGTCGATGCATTCAAGCCCTGGGGATGTTCTTGATAATTCTTCAGTCACCTTTGGTGTTGGTACAAAGAGAAAGCTTACGCATAATGTTGATTCTCAGAAACACAGTCCTCTGCAGAAGATTCGCCGTGAATAGTGGATTTTGATGTCATTTAGAGAAGATTTATTTGTGTTCTTTGATTGGATTATGGTATACATTGTTTCAACAGAAGAAGATACATTAGTAATAACTATCCCAATGCATTATAGGTTTACATTAATCTACTGTACTAGCTTATGGTATGGTATGATGGAGTTGATGAGGGTTCCATTTTCCAATACCCAACAAAAATCCCAAAGCCAATGACAACCGAGCAAATTGCTAAAGGAAGTAAATAATAATGAGCGGTAAACTTTATAGCATACAGTAAGAAGTGGAGTAGTACAAAAGCCATTTTTGGATTAAGTGAGGGCTAAAGGAAAGTCCACAAGGCATTGAAAAATGTTTGTTTATAGTAGTGTTTGCTTTGTTGATTAATACTTTAGTGCTCAACCACTTTCCGATTTGTATATCTTTAAGTTCTCTTGTTTTTTTTTAAAGCAAGCGAGGGTATTTATGTTTATGTGCACATCACTTTCTATCCTATCTTTTGTAGTAGGAGGGTTGGGGATGCTTCAACTGGCCGAGAGGCAAGAGGATTGAGGAATTAAGAGTTGTTTTTCTTTAATTTGACAAATCTGTGTGTTGCGCTTGGAGCATCAAAAAGTATGTAAAAGGTGAATGTGATGGGATTTGTTTGAATGTTGTTGGTTGCTTTTTGATGGGGTTGGGGGAAGGAAGTTTCTCTTCTTTTTCCAGTCTGTCTTTTTTGCTGTGTTTGGGGTCATATTGGGAATCAAAGGACCTCATCTTTATCATTTTACTGTTAATATTATCATTCTATTTATTTATTTTTAGTATTAGTATTAGTATTAGTATTAGTATCAGTATGTATGGATGAAACTTTCTGGTTGAGTTGCATTTAAATGATGCTATACGAATCTAGATGAGTTGGTATTCCTCGCATTAGAGAAGGCAAAGAAGCTGTTTGAGGTATGTAGTTGGAATAAGGAATAAAATTGAGGCTAAATGGGCAGAGTTCATTGTCACAGTGCTAGTGATGAACTGTCTGCCTGCTGCAGAAGGCCTTTGATGTTAATTATGCTTTCAAATGCAGCTAAATCTACTACTTACTCCTTTTGTCCAAAAAATAATGGTGCTGTCCTGACGAGTGGTTTGTGGTGGTAAAAGTGACAATAAAACCTTACAATGTTTCCAAATCGACAAAGATTGGCATTTGCTCCTTCCATTAAACGAAATACTAAGATGTATACATTAAATATCTTGAAGTCAGTTAGGGGTAGTATTAATTACGTAGATATTTCAAAATATTGGTAATTTTAATTTAAAAAAACTTAAAATATCTCTAGAAAGAAAGTACTTTTAATGCTCCCTCCTTTTTAGTTTTATAAATTAATATTAATATTTAATAGAAAAAATAAACAAAAACTATAACAATTATTATTTATTATGGAATATAAAAATGAAAAAAAGTAGTACATAATCTCTTATTTGTTTGTGTCAACAAGTTGAGTAGATATAAAAATAGTATTCCTTAGGGCAAACTCATAAAGTATGTATTATATTATATGCAGCAGAAGTTGCTAAAATGGGAGCTTGTGTTGTGTGGGGCGTGGGTTAAGTTAATACTAGTTTTTGGAGCGGCTATCCTCCTATTCCAATCTATAGCTCATTTTGGCTTCGAAAATAAGATTGGGCGCCACAGCACAATTTTCAAATTAAAAAAATTATTAAAGTAACAGCCGCTTGTATTTTACCCAACTGACAGGCCAACCATAAAAACCTGTCCATACGGTCAAACACATCGACGTATAGCATTCGTCTTTCACTTGAATCCACATTACCGACCCGTAATGCTAAACCTTCGCCTGCTCCCAACACCAAAAGTGATAACGAAACGAATCTATCTGGTTCACTTCAGTAGAGAAATGGAGAAGAGATTGCGTTCATCACTTCAAACCTCCGCCGAGGAATTCCTCATATCAGCAGCCAAATTAGGGTTTAAGTCTGCCAGACCCTCACTCAAAACCCTAATTCACGCACTCACCTCATCCTCTCCGCTCACTTCTTCTCTCCCACTCTCTCTCCACCAATACATTTCCCAATCGATCACCAAACTCAAACAATTATCCAACTCAGCCACCGTAGACGTCACCAAATCGCCGCCGTCACCTCCAACTAAGCGTCACCGTAGATCTTCACGCCACTCCCAAAATAATGACGATTCAGGTACGAAGGATAAACGTGAAGATGCTAAGAAATGCGTTGTTGAAAATATTCAGATTTATGCTTGTGTGGCTCTTATGTGCGTTTCTCATCCGAAAAAGGCGTTTTTACCTTCGGATTTATTGCCTGCTGCTCGTGAATTGCATGATAATTTGATTTTATTTGAGTTTGATTCGGTTTTGATGTTGGAGGTTTCAAATTTGTGTGAGGAGTGGTGGAAGGAAAATCTTCCTGGTAGAGAAACCCTAATTTCGCAGTCGATACCTGTTTTGTTATCAAGATCATTGACATTAAAGAAGAAAGTGGATGTGCATAAAGTTTATGCCCTTCGTGAGGCGTTCACCTTATTTGATTTTGAGGATGAGAGTATTGAGGATTTGAAGCTTTTGCTAATTAGGTGTTTAATTGCGCCATTGTATTTAAAGACAGAGGATGGAAAAAAGTTTGTGGCATTTATGTTTGGGTTGAGCGGGCAGTTAGTTAAGGAAGCTTTGGCAATGATTAAGTCTCAGATTCCCTATGGAAGGAAGTCGATGTTGGAGGCCTACGCGGAGATTGTTTTTAGAGCTTGGAAGATTGGGAATAGGGGGTCAAGGGAAGAGATTGAGAATGGATTTTTGCAAGGACTGGTTGAAAGTGCAATTCATGCTAGTGCAGGCCCATTTGCTGCCTCTATCAGGAAGGTCTTGGGGGGATTTATAAGCCAGAGAACAACTGATGGTGTCGAGAAACTCCTCTTTCGCCTTGCCGAGCCTGTTATATTTCGATCACTACAGGTGTTTTGGCCTACTTGCTATTTTTGCTAATTAAGGCAGTAGATTGTTTTTGTACAGCTTGATATTTTTACTATTATTAGTTTTCTGTTAGTTTTTAGTTTTTCTCAAGTTTAAAGTCTATTTTTTGTGCTTAATTAGAGTAAGTGAGATTGAATTGATTGGTCATTAATTCAATATAGCTTTAATTGATGCATTACAGAAAATTATCAGTATCACTGTACCTTACTATATTAGGAGTATTATATAAAATTACTAATGGTGATAGGCAATATTTGGCAGGTTGCAAACTCAAACGTACGCCAAAACGCACTGCACTTACTTTTGGACCTGTTTCCTCTTGAAGACCCTGATGCTACAAAGGAAGGGAAAGATATATTGCTTGAGAAACAGTTTTTTTTATTGGAGAAACTGCTCACAGATGAATGTCCAGCTGTAAGAGTAGTAGCAGTAGAAGGTTCTTGTCGCTTACTTCATTTGTTTTGGGAAATTGTTACGTCGTCAACCATAACGAAATTCCTTACCAAAGTTTTCGATGATATGACGCATGACACATCTAAGGAGGTCAAGCTTTCCACAGTGGATGGCATTGTATATTTACTTGGTAATCCTCAATCTCATGAGATTCTTAAAGTGCTTCTACCCAGATTGGGTCATCTGATTTTGGATTCTTCCCTTTCCGTACGTGCTGCTGCCGTAGATCTCCTCCTCCTTTTAAGGGATATTAGAAATTTTCAGTTTCACAAGGTACGTATCAGTCTTTAGATTATATTTCATTAGTTGCTACCTTCTTGTTAGTTAATTAATGATTCTACAGGTGGTGCGCTTAGATGTACTATTATCAACACTTGCAAATGATCAGCAACTTGTTGCTCAGAAAATCACTAAACTTCTTATACCATCATACTTCCCTTCCACAGTAACTCCGGAAGAAGCATGTAACCGCTGTGTCACACTTATAAAAAGGTCTCCAAAAGCGGGAGCAAGGTTCTGTGAATTTGCTTTATCTGAAGGAGCATCTCTGCAGACTCTCATGGAACTTTTAAAAGTTTTTATCAGCTTGGCTCTGTCACCTGATCAGCTGGAGGCAGATCAAATTGATGCTTTACTTTTTGCTTCTGCCTGCATTTGCAACAATTTAGCTAGTGAGGCATCTTACAAGGCTGCCCTTAAGCAGGAGTTATCTGGTGAAAAGCTGAAACGCTTGTTTGCTGCTTCGTCTACAGGGCGTGCTCAATCTTCTGTATGCAACATTGTTTCAACAATCTCTCCTGATGGTGTAGATGGTTGTATTGAAGAATGCATGGGCTTGGTCACAAATTGTAGCGGTTTATTTGATAATGTGGAAAGGCAAGCTGAAGTTAGGTCTGCCCACAAGATGATGCTGTCTTGTAATTTCTTCGATTATATGTTTGAAACTCTAGCAAGGATTCTGCAAAAAACAGCTAATGGATGCCACCTCAAATTTGGTGTAGAAAAACTAAAACACAATTTTCCCTCGACGAATCCGAGGAATACTAAATCCTCTATCAAAATTTCAGCAAAACTGAAGCAAACCATTATGAAAAAGTCCTCTAATAGTTCTACAAGTAGATTTGAGGAGGATTATGCAATTGCTGCAGGAATCGGCTGGCAAATAAAGGACTTGCTTATATCTGAGGACACAAGGAAAGCAATGCTGGAGTCTGGAGTTCTGGAAATTGCATTCTTTTCTTTAAAGGTCATTTCTGAGGTCAGCATTGTGCAGAGTAAGCAGTGTGATTATGTAAACACATCTCCAGTTTTAGCATATGCAGCCCTTGCTTTGCATATATCCTTTAAAGCTGTTACATTTAATGGTATCGACAATCAAGGTACCAAGGCAAAGGAATGTTCTGGGAGATCACCTTCAGAGGTAAGTGATAATTGCATCACAAGTTTTCTACTGCAATTGTTTATTGATATGGTCAAAAAAATTCCATATATGTTGTTTGCCTTTTGTATTTCTTTATTTGGTTATGCACAACTATTTTTGATTGTTAATATGGTCTATGACAGTATCTGGAATATAATTACTATATCATTTCTTCCGTAAGGACACTAGTGGCTTTTTTTTGATTTGTTATCATTTGGTGCTTTTGTATCTAGTTTGGACACTGAAGGATGTTCTGTTTTGTTTCTCATGCTCATCTAACTGTTATTTTTTTTTCCATTTTGGTTGCAGCAAACTTTGTTGGACCAGACAATGGATCATCTACTCAGCTGCACATGTAAGTTAATTGGTGTAGCTGACTCGGTAAAGTTTAACAAGTTGCCTCAGGAATCCAGGCATACCAACTACAGAATCCATCACGGTGGACAGAAGCACAGAGAATTTGAAGCTGATGCTTCCAGCCCAAGCGATAGTGGTAAGTGGTTATGGAGAATTCACAAATGCACAGTACATAGATAAAAACACGCTCTTCTGAAAAAATCACCATATTATCTCTTTGGCCAAACTGTATGTTTGTCAATATAAGATACTATTCCCATAAAACTGTAAACAATAGAGCTGAAAACTAGTCGAGTTATACACTGGAGTCGCTGTGCCTCAAGTGATGCCCTAAACATCCGTACAAAGTGAGGAAACCGGAAAAGGGAAGGAACTATTTCCTAATGCAGCTGATTTTGGTCTCTTGCATGACAGCTTTTCTTGATTTATCTTTTTTGTTTTTGATCATGTGAAATTTTCTTGGTAAATTATAGACAACATATTAAATACAACTCTTATCATGATTGTTGTTTCAAAAGAACCAAGTCTTAGTTTAAAATGTAAACTTTTAGGCACATCCCTTATTCCCGTCATGATATGGTGCCACGGGGCTAAATGCAGTAGGGTCTTCAAGTTCCACACTTGATTCTCGAAATTTTACCTCAGGTGTCTCAGCTTACATGGCTCTGCAATCTGATAGGCTTCATTTTTTCAAATTTAATTTTCTTTGATAAAGAACTTGTAATGCAAATGGACTTTGAAATATCAATTTTGATTATTGAGGATCACTTTGATGATTATTATAATACAGCTCACATGCAAAAGTGAGATGATTTTGCTCTAATACTTTTCTTTTAGCTGTCCATATTTCTAGTCGTTTACTCTTACATTGAACTTAAAAAGAGTTTCATTCCAGCATGTATAAAGAAAAAAAAGTCTCGTCTGTATTTACAGTGCACTTTTTCTATTGCTGGATTTCTTTTCAAAAATGTTCCTATATATTCTTATACTGATGCACCTTTTCTGCATATGGATACAAAATTGAGTTTAGTATTTGGCTTTCACGTAGGATCAAAAATAAAAAGGGTATCAAATATGGTGAAGATGCTAAGTGCAGTTCTCAAGTTTATTGTTGATGCCTCTGCAATGGAACTTGCTTCTCACAGTCAAACAAGGTGCTTGAACTTTACACTCGAATACCTTGAATTCATCATCTCCAGTTTAAGGCAACATTCTCTGGACCACCTGCAGTTTAAGGTAGATGAACTGAAAGAAATGTTTCTCTGTGTGAAGAGTTCCTTCACCTATGCAACCAAGTTACTCAATCTAGTCCTTAAATGCTCCAGTGAAACTTCACCACCTCAGCCCGAAGCTTACATTCTTTCCAATAAACTTCTTGATCTTAATATTTCTGTTGAAGAACACATGGGGTCTGGATATGCAGCACGTATTGTTGCTGCAGCAAAACCATGGTTACCTGATCTAATTCTAGGATTGGGATCCTGGAACATACTGAAGCAGTCTCCAAGAAAGAGTACTCGTTACTTTGGGCCTGATCACATCAAATCTAGTTTCCCAGCATGGCCCACAATTTTAGCAAAGGTTGAGCTAATAGAGATTGGCTCGGAAGGTGCTGATGATGATACAGTAAACTCGGGGAATTTCCTACATTCAGAAAATTTGTGGGGATGATGATTCAGCTGTTGAGAGCTAACCATGATGTATTAGATGCGGTTGGAGTAATTTTCTTGACTGGTTCAATAGTTGGGCTGGAGAGGAAGGACTTCCAGTTGGTATTGGGACTTCTGCACTTTGTCTGTGCAAAGTTAGTTGGGCACGACAACAGAGAGTGGGGAGAACTTAAGATGATGTTAGAATCTCTTCAAGATATCTACCCTCAAATAGAGAGAGAAGCTGAGGAGCCTAGCAATGGAGAGGACGGGCAGGAGAAATTACAAAGTGCAAGAGAATTGCTTGAACCTATTTGGATGCGTCATATATTTGAAACTGGCAGGGAACCAATGGAGGAAGAATAATTGGACATTTTTGTTGGAAGTGTATGTCAGTAGAAGAAAATTCATGAAACCTGTATAGATTAAGCAAAAAAACTTTTCTTTCCTAGCTAAGGAATGTAAAAACTAACAATAAGTCTAGGCCGACCGTCATCTACCGACCGGGTTAGTGACCGGTCGGAATTTTTATATTTTTTTTAATTTTTTTTTTGTTTTTGGTTACTAAATAATTAATGTGATTTATTGGAACTGAGATTTTTATAAAATACAGTGATTTAAGTGTCATTTGGATACATATAAAAAACAGGGTTGTACAGTCTGTGCAACCTTGTTTTTTACATGTATCTAAATAATACCTAAATCACTGTATTTTGTAAAAATTTCAGTTCCAATAAATCACATTAATTATTTAATAATCAAAAGCAAAAAAAAACAAAATTAAAAAAAAAAAAATCCGACCGGTCACTAATCCGGTCGGTAGATGACGGTCGGCGTAGAAAGACTCAAAAACTAAATTTCCTTGATGTAATGTCCATAATGTAATGAGCCATTTTGTAACTTTTGTTTATGTCCTATGCTAATTTAGTTTATGGACCCTAAAATAATGTTACCAGGCCTGTCTAGTTCTTCAGATCAGTGTTCATTTGCTTCTATGGGGAAGAAGATTTGAATGGAAGAATGTCTAAATATATATATATATATATATATATATATATATATATATATATATATTGTTATAAATTAAAAGTGGGCAAACACTATCATTAGTGTCCAATACAAGAACGGTCGAGATTACTATCGAAAAATTTAAATCCGTTGCTCTGCTACTAATAGTAATGGATGAGGTTATGTCCGTTACTAATAATCAGACGTAACCCGCTACTAATAATAGTGGTTATTAGTAGCGGATGTAACCTGTCATCTGCTACTATTAATATTAATAGACGTGAATTTTTCAGTTCTAATATCAGCGGTTGATTCGAACGATAGAAATTGTGTACGTCCATTTTTTATTTTCCCCTATATATATATATTGGCCATGAAAATGTCTGAATGTAATTATGCATGGTTATGGGAAATGTTTGACTGATTGCTCTTTGTTTATGTTTATTACTCTTGTTCCCAAAACCCCAAACTTAAAAAGGCCGAGGATAAATGTCTTCAGTGATATCAGGCCACTATCACTATCAAAACCAGTTCTTTAGTTATAAGCAAGAACAGAAACAAATGCCTTCCATATTCAGAATACGGATAATCATGAGAAAATATAGAAAGTAGTTCTGCATCGAAGTAAATTAAAACAATCCGAAACTTTACATTAGAAATTGTTCATAACTGGATGACCAATGGTTACATGTCAGTAAGGCAAACTTACTAGCAACGAATAGGAGCTACTGAAAAATTGCCTACTAGAGGGAGCAGCCATGTAGTGAACCCCTTTGATCTGAACTTACCTAAAATGATGCTTTAGAAGCTTAATATGTTGCATGTCATCAGGAAGATATATAGCGCCAACTTTGCCTGCATTCCTCTTGGTTGCTAGAAAACGAAAAAAAAGAAAGGGAAGTGTGGGATCTTTACAAGAAGATGCAGTTAGAACTAGTGGTAGTAAGATTCCAAATTTTCATTTTTTTTACTCTTCTACACAACCAAACAAGCTAAAATCGATCCTTCCTGTCCAAATTACCCGTCAGTAGAGATGTTTCAATGCAAGAATAGAAACCTAAAAACTACGAGTTCTACATACAGTTCCAATTATAATCTCTACGTCATTTAATATTTTCAACGGGGATCATCTTTACGCCAGCAGCTATTGGCATGCCCAAAAATCCAAGAAATATGCTAACGAACCACTGTGATAATGTGAGTGGTGATGTGTTTGCGAATGTACCCAAGCACTCAATTATTATGATTTGAAAGAAGACTGTGGCACTGAGAACGGTCACGAAAACATAATTGTCTAGTATGCCCTTAAAAACATCTATCTTCTCCATTTCACGGGAGCTTATCTCATTGAAAACCTGCAAAATAAAATCAAGATTTTCACAAATGTTAGAATAAAGCAACACATGTCAATGTGATGCCATTATGGAAAATTTTCACTTAAGTAATGCAGGCAACAGATAGTAATGTTGAGAAAAATAGGAGTTTTGATTAGTATTTCAACAAGGAACTATAAATACGTTTGAAACTCCAATATATAATCTATTTCTTAGAAACCAAACCAGGCTGTAGATAACAACAGTATCTAACACATACTACAACATGAATTATAATTTATTGAGAGCAAGCAAGAGATGCTTTCAACGAGTTACCTGGCAGAAGACAAATGAGTTGAAAATAAGTGTGTTTCGTATCAAATCAGAATCAGGTCCCTCAAGGCCAAATACTGTCTTTCCTTTTGCCTGAAGGAACCATATCACGATGAACTGATATAAAGATTGCCCTAAGATATTCCTCCACATGACATTACTAATGAAATTTCCCTTCCTCCCAACTGGTGCCCTCTTCATTAATTCATCATTTGGAGGTTCAGTAGCTAATGCAAGTGCCCCCAGTGTATCCATAATCATGTTAACCCACAAAAGTTGAACAGCTGTGAGGGGAGCACTCCCTGAAGCAGTCAGAAGTGAAATGATAAGAAAAAATGAACTAATTTTACCAACTATTAGCATCATTACTATTTCTTAACCAGGAAAAAATTATTGTACGGTTTCAAAAAAAAAAAGAGAGAAAAATGCACAAGTTTACCTGTTAAACAAGCTGAAGAGAAGTTTACAATCAAAGCTACCACATTAACTGTCAGTTGAAACTGTACAAATTTTTGTATGTTTATGTAGACTGAGCGTCCCCATCTGGCCACTGTCACAATTGTTGAGAAATTGTCGTCCAGAATTATGACATCTGCACTCTCTTTAGCCACCTACAATTTGGGAAAGAGATTTGTCTGTTTTTGACTTCTCAATGATCAGAAGAAACCAGATAACATATCTTGTTCAAAAAAATATGTAGTGCTGGGATCGACACAATTATGTACGGACACAACAAACATCCTCCGTATAAAATTTGTTATATTGTTATACACTGTCTAGGCAGGTTTGTATTACGTAATATGCTTTCATCATTCTGTGGCAGTTACTGGCTCATTTCCATCGAGACTTTTACGTGTGAACTTGTTGAGAGAAGAAATTATTAATTCATGGAAACTAACTTACAAGTTTATTATATATAGGACATATGCTATGTTGATTCATATGTAGTTTCAGTACCAAAATAGAAAAAAGGGAGAAGCAATAACTTGGTAAAGAAAACCCGGTGGAAAATGGTTTAGAATATATATGATACATACTATGTTGCAGCATAAAAAAACTAGCAAAAAGGCAGCTTCATCTTAAAAGGGTGACCACACATAGGATAAGAACAAATTACATCACAGTAATTTGTGTTATACTTAAGAGATCTATGTTTCTTATCAGATAGTAGAAAAAAGGCATGCATGTCATATCTCAAATTGAAATTCAGCCATTACCATATCAACTTGACTAGTGAAGTTAACCAAATGCTGAAGTGCCTTACTTCATATAAATTTATCGAATTTGTCTCGTGTCAGTATGACATGGTCATGGAGATCTTTAGGATACTCACCTCAGTTCCTGCAATGCCCATTGCAAGTCCAATATCTGCTTCATGGAGTGCTGGTGCATCATTTGTTCCATCACCAGTAACTGCCACAACTTCACCAAATGTGGTTCGCAAGTGCTTCACCAGTGTATGCTTGTCTAGCGGTGAAGATCGAGCCATCACCTATGAAGGTAATAGAAATAAACAGTTTGACATCACACTAATTTTGTCAAAATTCATCCTAGTAAGAAATAAAAATGTGGTAAAACCTGAATTTTGGGGATTAGTTCATGCAATTCTTCCAGGCTCTTCTCCCGAAAAACAGGACCTTCTATTGCTATACCATTCTCGGTAAGTATTCCACATTCTCTAGCTATAGCCTTTGCAGTATTTATGTTGTCTCCTGTAACCATCCGAACAGTTACACCAGCTGACCGACAAAGTGCAACAGATTCCTTCACACCGGGGCGAACAGGATCCTTGATGCCCACAATTCCTATACAAGTATATCCGGAAGCTGGAATAGGATTATTGGCAGAGAACCCATTTTCTAGTTCAATATAGCCAAGACAGAGAGTTCGTAGAGCTTCACTGGCAAACTCATCAATTGTGACTTTAAGATGGTTTAATAATGCTTCATCAAGGGGAACAACCTCACCATTTGAATTAATCACCTTGTTACAGGCAGACAAAACTATTTCTGAAGCACCTTTAGTGTGAGCTCTTAGACCTCCTTCAGGAAGCTCCAGCACCACCCCCATTCGTTTCTTTGTGGAGTTGAATGGCTCAACTTTGACAAGTTTGGAAGCTTGGCGCTCTGCCTGGAAATCTCCACCAAGTGACAAAGCAAACTCTAATAGAGCAGACTCTGTTGGTGTTCCCAATATTTCACGTTTTCCGGCTTCGTTAACCACAATTTCTCCCCCGGTGTTGGTAAATATAGATTGCAGTAGAATTTTAACTGCAGATTCCGGGATTCCAGAGCACAAAGTAGAAGTCTTATCTTGTGCGGTCACATCCTTGACATTCATACAAATGCATGATTTGACAACAGTCATGTGATTGGTAGTTAGTGTGCCAGTTTTGTCACTACAGATACTTGTTGCAGACCCCATTGTCTCACAGGCTGCGAGATGGCGGACCAGTGCCTTATCGTTCATCATCTTCTTCATGGCAAATGCAAGGCTTAATGTCACAGCGAGAGGCAATCCCTCAGGAACTGCAACAACAACAATGGTAACCGCGATAGCAAAATATTCCAACATTTCCAAGGCATCATCTCCTGTCCAGCTCCAGTGGGTTCCCTCTTGCAGTTTACGATCAAACATTTTTTGCACAAGAACTGCAAAAGTTACAACAGCAAAGAAAAGGCCAATCTTTCCAATAATGGTTGCAACTCCATTCAATTTAACTTGAAGTGGGGTCTCATCATCTCCACCTTCGCTAAGAGTTGCCATCAGTTTACCCCATTGAGTTCTCATTCCTACAGTGGTAATCAGCATCTTGCATGATCCATCTTGGACCTTAGTTCCAGACAACAAATAAGGATTTTCATTACTTACCATTACCGGCTCACTTTCTCCAGTCAGGCTCGATTCATCAATTAGCACAGAAAATCCTGAAACAAAAAGGCCATCTGCAGGGACTTGGTCTCCAATGGCTAGATGTACAATATCACCGGGAAGTAGCTCATATATCGACATTTTGTGCCTATATCCATTCCTCGTAACTTGAATCGAGATCTTCTTCTTCTCTTTGTCCAAATCCCTGAACTGTAAAGATTGCCGGTAATCACTTGTTGCTGTGACAAAAACCACCAACAAGATACTTGCAACAATGCCAAGGCCATCATGGGCCCCTGTTGGCCATCCTTCAGTTGCTATGCCAACAATCAAAGATACAAAAGCACACACCGCAAGGATCATAAGGGTCATGTCTTGAAGGGCTTCCCAAACAAAAACCCAGAAACTGCGGGGTTCACTCTCAGTGAATTTATTGATTCCAAAAATCTCCTGTCTATGGTTCAGTGCATCGGTATCATTAGGAAGCCCATTGGTGGTTGATGTGCAAAGTTTGTCTGCAATACCAGTTACCCCACCATGAAATTTTAGCTTCTTCATATCATGACCTTCAACTATGGATCCCAACTCATCAGCACAAATCTGATAACCAGCTGCTTTAACATCTTCAGGTACTTTGTAGTCACTTGGTTGCATGCCTGCAACCATTCCACAAAGAGTATCAACCTAATTAGAATTTTTATAATGCATAATTTAATTGAAATGGCTAAGAAGCTCACCTTGTATGAACTGAATTGCAGCCTTGGAAACCAGAACTGCAACTCTCAACTTTTCCTATATTATGAAAAACAAAAAAGAGTCAGCCACCTAACTTAGAACTATTGAGATGGAGTGTATACTCTGCAGATTGGATGAAGAATAAACATTCAAAAAATTCATTGCTTCACATAATTCAGATGGAAAAAATTAACCAAATGCAAGATGATGAAGCCCGGAAGAAACAAAGTTAGGCAGAAGTACATACGTTCTATGCAATGTTTAAACTACTTTATGAAGAAAAAAAAATAGACAAAAGAACTCACAGTTTGACTCAGGAATTTTTTTTCCAATTCTAATTGAGGCCATACACTACTTTTGAATTCAAAAATACCAACTGGCACATTCATTGATGCTTGGCATGCAATAGTCGGGACTCTGGAAAACTAAATTTAGTTTTACAGCAGAAAACTAAATTGTAAGATGTGGGATAGAGTGAAAAGGCACAAGTAGTTTCGTTGGCCTTATTGCAATAATAATTTTAATTTACAACATCCCGAACTATATGTCTTCTGAAGTATTAGTGTGTCATATGGACATCTGAAAATTGGAATTGTCAAAATTATGCAGATACTGATGTTTCAAGTTGTTTTAAATTGAACTGAATAAACAACACCATTCGTAATCAATCGACCACAAGGAAGCATATAAATCAATAGCGAGGAAAGAAAGGAAAAGAAAAATCATGCACACAGAACCAGAGCCTCATCTCAAACAGAATAATAAAAATAACATAAAATCCACAAGGCTCGATACAGAAGAATGAGAATTAGTCGTATCATGAGAGCTCAATGAAACGTGATACCTCCATAAATATAAAAAAAATAATGATAGTACATAATTAGACACAAATAATACATGTATGAGTTGAAATTATGATAAATAATTGGAGAGGAAAACAATTTATGTATCCAAAAGGAATGAGAGAAGGAAACCTGATTGGTTCGGCGCATGGCAGCAGCTTCGTAGCGCTTGGAGAGATTGGCAGTGAAACGAAACCTGCGCTTTGGATTCTTGACCACACTGCACAGATTTCTCCATCTCTGCAGTGTCTCGTCGGAGGAGTGCTTCGGTTTCACATCTCCAAAATTCTCATTCAAATAGCTCTCCATTCGCCTATACTTGTATATATACCTATATTTATTTAATTATTTGGAACTATCAATCTATATCCTCACCAATGTTACCCCAAAACTGAAAATAGAAGTAAAAAAATAAAAATGAAAATTCGATTCCAATCTAATCTGTTGTTGATTCCTGGAGCTAAATCCTAAATATCAAGTTAAAATCAGCCGATCACAACACATTCCCAAACAAACAGAAGAGTAGAGAGGGGAAAGACAATTAACAAAGAAATATATGTTGAAACAAAGTATTTAAAGAGGCAGTTGCATACTATGCAATGAAAAGAGGGAGGGAGAGAGACTGAGGAAGTTTCTTACACAATTTCATTGAACGAGGAATGAAAGTTTAAAGAAAAAGAGAGTTGGCTGACCACCACTATTCAACTAATATGAACAAATAACTTTCTCTGTTATTAACATGGTGTTTGGTAGAACAGGGGGAAAAATGAAGAAAAAGATTAGAGGAAGAGGAAGAAGATGAAGATGGGGAATATTAGTGAGGATCCGAAAATTAGTGTGACAGAAATACATACTAGTATACTACTTGGTTAGTGTGAGCTACTCTAATTGTAACGGTCTTTCTCTCTCCTCAATCCATAGTCAATACTATTACTATTGGTTGGATTAGAACGAATTGGGCGGGTGGGGTTTAGATTTATTAATTAAATTATGAATAATAATAATATTTTACAGTGATATACATATTTAGATTTATTATTTTTTTTATTATTAATTCGGGAGGAGAGTATTGATCTTAACACCTTCTGGTATGCAGCAGGAGGTCGTACCAACGAAGCTAGCGCTCATCGGTAATATTTAGATATTTAAGTTTTGAATTTGAATGAGTTAAATAGAATAGAAAATTTTAATATAGAATAAAATTAGGAATAAAATATTAATAATATTTTATGAGTAGATTACTCAGAGTAGTACATAAAATAACAAATGATTATAACAATATTCATTGAATTGGTTATTGACCATTTTGTAAAGATAAAATTAAAAATAATTTGTAAATAATAAAATTTGTTTATAATAGTAAACAAGATGAATTTTAAATGTAAATTTTAATGATTTATGAGAATACCTAAGTAATAATATTATTTAACACTATTTTTTATTTATTCAACCATACTTTTTTAGATTAATTATTTAAATATATTTAAAATTATTTATAATTTTAAATTTATTAAACAAATGATATAAATAACTTATTTAATTAAATTAAAAAAGTAAAAAAATAACACAACACGTAAGTAGTATAGGGGGTAGGTATTTGATTCCCAATTCAGTGAACGCGTTTGTTACGCGTACAAGACCGAGCGAAGATTTCTTTATCTTTAGTACGTCTTTCTTTATGGAGTACCTGACAGTGATGTTTCTAGAGGAATATTTATTAGTAAAGGCCTAAAGGGTGATGAGGTCTCAAATTTTTAATTAAAAAAAATATTTTAAATAACGTATTATCATAATATTAATTAAATAAATTTTATGTAATTAAATATATTATAAATTAATATTAAAATATTTAATGTCATATTATTTAAGACTCCTAATATTACTTATTAATAAATCAACTGTGATTCATAAAAAGAGTTGTGGATAAATAGTAGTACTATTTATTACTATTAATCAACAGTGATTCACATACAGAGTTTTATTTTATTGATTATAGTATAAAATATTATTAAACAAAATACTCCAAGCATAATTTGAAAATTTTATAGATTTTAAGAATAAAATTTTATTCTATGTTTATTTTTAAATATACTAAGTGTCAATATAATAATAATGATAAAATAATAAAAGTCGGACAATAAATTTTTATAAATTAAAAAATTTATTAATAGAAAAATAATGTATACAATAAACAATCAATAAATAAAACTCTTTTCGTATAATAATTTTAGAAAAGTGATATTTTTATATAAAAAAATTATATTTTCATATAATCGGTTTCATATAAATATAAATAATAAATGGGTCTCTGACTCCATATTACTGTTACTACTATTATTATGTCCACGACTGCGGAGGCCAATTTTGTGTTCTTTTTCATCGTATGAATAAGAATATTAATGAGTACGGACACTTTTAGTTGAAATTCATACTGATGTTGGAATGATGGCATCCACTAAAGTAACTTGGTAAAAATAAAATAAGTCTATTACCACATTAAATTATTATATTAATTCATAAATATATTTTAATAATTTATTTAATTTGTTGTGTATGTGGGTGATCAAAATATATATATAAATATATATAAATAATTTTATGGGATAATAAATTTATTGATAAAAATATAGTTCTTTTGTTTTCGCAGGTTGTGCCAAACAACACGCAAGACAAAACAGACTTCATTGGGAAGCTTCCTTAGTGCCTTAGTGGGGCTGGTAAGCTTCACACAAATCACACTTTTGATGACAATAACCTAATGAGAATGTATAATTTTCAATATATATATATATATATATATATATATATATATATATATATATATATATATATATATATATATGTTTTTATAACCCCTTCCGTGTCAAAATAATTAAAAATAACTTTTAAGAGTTAACATAAATATTTTAATATTTAAAATTAATGCAAATTTATTTTATTTTTAAAACAATAAATATTACAACTAGTAATATGTTTTACTTGGTTCAAGATTTGTATTGCATAAGATTTGAAAAGTTATATAAATTTTGAATATGGAAATATTTAAATTTTAATTTAGGAAATCAACATTTATCTTGTATTTTAAAACAAGGAGGATATTATATTTTTAAAACAAATAACTTGTAGATTTGTATGATAATTGGATTTTCTGTTCTTAAAAGTAAGATCAAGTTTGACCTTTAAGTCAATATAAGATAAATCAAAATTCAAAATTAATGTGATTCATTTTGTTTTTAAAAGCAATAAATTTGTTTTAGTAGTATTTAGTTTAATATTTTTATGATTTTATTTTCTAAAATTAAAAGTATTTATAATAATTTTAAAGTTCAAAATATCAATATTGACGAGTATATATACTCCCAATTTTAGATAAATGATTTTGACACTTCTTATACTTTATGTATTTTTCACCTTTTACGACTTCATAACTAAAATGCTTTCAAATAGTATAGTTTAGTAATGGAAATTATATTTCTATAACTAAAATTTGATATTTTTACGAGTCTTTCCCACAAAAGTATGGGACCCATCTACTATTCATGTGAGAGAGATATTGTGAAACTACTGTATTATTTTGTTTGTGAAAATATTAATTTTCTTAATATATAATTGTATCTAATACTAACATATACCAAAACAAGGAAAAAATATACCCAAAATAAAAGAGAATTAATAAATTCACAAAATTTGATACTTCCACAAGTTCGTACTCACATAAATAGTAAGTGTGATCCCCCTCCCTTCGTGTGAGAGAGTACCTTGTGGAGTTATTGTAAAATATTAATTCTCAAATAAAAACAAGGGAAATATTGCATTTACTTATTACAAAGGGAATCAGTTGCTGAAAATTTTTAAGAAATTCCGTATTTGATAATGAACATAAAAACTTATTTTGCAATTTAAAAAGAGAATATACATTTGGTATGTAATATATGGACTGTACATTAACATTTATAATTAAAAAAAAAAAAAGGAGTTGGGATTAACCGGTGTGTCATCTGCAATCAAAAGTCCTAAAACTCAAATTTTGTAATGGATCCTTTCTTCTTGCTTATGACGCTGTGGTCTTCCATTGCATAAGACAAATACCCCCAGCCAAAGCAACTCTGTCATTCCTATTACATTCGAGTTCTTCTACGAGAGAGACGTGAAAGAGGGAAGCTAATTGGCCTAATTTTTTTCGTTGTCCCAAAAAATTTTCAACTTATATTAGTAATTTTCAACTTCTCATAGAGAGTACTGATTGAATTTTTTATAAATTTTAATTATTAAATAATTTTGTTAATTTATGTGCATGATGCTAAATCGACGAATTTAGTATTTTTTTTTAAAAACTTTATCTTTCAACTTGAATATGATTATTTCTTCGAGAAGAGAAAAGAAGAGTACTAGTGCCTAACTATTCTTTTTAGAAACTCGAGTACAACGATAATAACGTTAAAGAAGTTGTTGAAAAAGTCATAGCAAGACTTTTAACAAGTTGGAGGACTGCTGGGGAGTTGGATTTCAACTTCTCCTCTCCTGCATGTGTATGTGCCTGTCAACTCCGGGCTCCGGCTCCCCCCTCTGTCTTCATAAAAAATAGTCTAATTTATAAATTCTAACAATATCTATATTTTATGTTTACCACTTATGATAACTAACTTGAGAATATTGCATGCGTCTGATGACTGATATACACCACTACTGTGAGAGTGTGGGTTGCAGAAGAGGAACTCTACACTATATAAACAAGGAAGCCCAAATTATGTAGTTTATTGGCTGCATCAGCCTGCTCTTTGTTTTAAAAACCAGAGCTCCAAAAACCCACTTGTTTAACTTGATCAAAAGACCCAATTCCCTGCTCAAAATCCAACATGTTGTTTAACTTTACAACTGTTTTATATCTCGGATATGAAAATTTGATTATTTGGATAACCAATTAACCGAATTATAAACTTCAAAAAATAAGATACTATTTTAAATTAGATTTCGATATACTGTCCAATGGATTATGTATTTATGTACTATTAATTTGAAATTATTTTGGTTGTGGATTGTAGTTAAATATTGTTTTAAAATTTTAATATGAAATTTGAAATGAATTTTTTTATTTTTTTGGTAAATATAGGTTCATATTAACCAAATTTATTTCAAATATTTGTCCGAATAATAAAATGATATGAAATTAGATATTCAGTTATAACCGAATAGACAGTTGGATTTAATTATAACCGAATACTCACCCCTGTAATCTGTAATCTAGGAAAGTATAGCCAATTTTTGGTCCTTTTCGGTTATGCTTGTCAATCGGGCTCAAGCTCAACCCATTTTAAAATTATGGTGTTCGAGTTTGGGCTTGACCCATTTTGACTGTAATAAATTTGTCCAAAAAATAAAAACACGGGCTTCAAGTCGGTCAAGCACGTATTAAAATAAAAAATTATTAATGTTGACTACTACACCCAAAAAAATATAATTTAAAGTAATTCATTTAAAATATTTGACATACAAAATTCTTTTTACTAATCGAATTGAAGTTTAAATTAACATAAATAAACTATTTTATAAGTACCCTACTATTTATTATTTTTAATATTTAATTTCAATCTTTTTTTATGTTATTACTATATTTTATTATGAAAGTGATACTTTACAAGAAATATGGTACTTATATATATATATATATATATATATATATATATATATATATATATATAATATAATATAAAATACTTTTTGAATACTCTAATTCCGTTGGGTCAATAATAGGCTGAAAGATTTATTGACCAAGTGTAACCAAAATTTCATTCACTTTGGGTTTTAATTTTTGTCCAAACTTGACCTGACTCAATTCACTGTTAAGAAAAATTTGAGTGAATTTTAAATGGGCCAAAAGATCGAGTTCGGACTTGATCGGCCCAATAAATTCTACTAATTTCGGTTTATCCATGACCACGGTTATAATTTAGGGGGTGTTTGATAAAAACTGAATCTGAATCTGAATAAAAAAAGATAATTAACATGTCTGAAACATTTGAATAACAAAATTTTATTATTTTACCCCTATAAAAAAATTCAAAATTATTGTAAATTTATTTAATATTACTTAATATAATAGTTAATAAATTTTTTTTAACTTTTTTTACTTCATTCAGCTGCTCATTCAGCCATTCAGCTCAAAAAAATTTACTTAGCCATTCAGCTCGTTCATCTTACCGATTCAACCATTCAAACCAAAATAAACGCAAATAAACGCACTGTCCGATTCAGCCATTCAGATTCAGCTCTAATCAAACAGTATAAGGCAAACAAGTAGGGTTGCAAACAAGTAGGGTTGTAACTAACGGCATAAACATTGGTCTGTCATTACAATTGGTCACAGCCACGAATTCCCAAATTTCCTCCTCATTTTCGTGGAGAGCACGAGAAACCCCTTTTCCCTTCGGCGTCGAAACTATACGCGATTCATATCTCTCTCGCTCACCGGTTTCTTTGCAGTAGTCTATCTATTTGCAAACATGAGCAAGGGACCAGGACTTTTCTTGGATATTGGCAAAAAAGCTAAAGGTATTCATTTATTTACACTCTGAAATTATTTTTCTTGATCCAATTGTCCATCGTTATATCTACTGTTTTATATATATATATATATATATTCATATATTTCCGATTTGATTTTAGTAAGCTCAATTGTTTTGCTTTTATTCGTAGATCTGCTGACGAGGGACTATATCTCTGATCAGAAGTTTTCGGTCTCCACTTACAGTGATACCGGCGTGGTACCTCCTCTTGATACTTCATAGATCTTAATTATATTTTTCGGTCTATTATTTACAGCCTAATAAGTTTTTTCTGGTTTTTTAAGA
The DNA here is from genome assembly GCA_016801055.1 of Panax notoginseng. NCBI lineage: Eukaryota > Viridiplantae > Streptophyta > Magnoliopsida > Apiales > Araliaceae > Panax > Panax notoginseng. The sequence goes on from CM029012.1 coordinate 270,824,237, forward strand.
TGAAGTGATATAAGTAATTAATTCTTTTTTTATTTGTTTGGATATATTATAGGGTATCTTGGCATATACTCCCTTTGTTACAAAATCAGACATACATTTTGACTTTTCAAAGTTAATTTGCAAAATCCTAAAATTCATGATTTAATTAGATTTAAGTTTTGAAAAAACAAATATGACAATTTGTAGTACTTTGTACTTAGTTTACAATTGTTTTAATGGTTTGTATTAAAACTAAATAATTTTGTATTAATTTTGAATTCAAGGGATTTTGCAATTGGCTTTAGAAAGCCAAAATGTATCTATAATTTCTTTAATCTGTTGTTTCAGCTTAATTCTGTTCAATTGAGATGCAAAATACTGTTTTGTTTTGTTTGCTCAAGTCTGGTCACTTATTTTTACTATCTTGCTTACAATTTTATATAGTAATGTGCTTTATTAGGATCATGTGCAGTTTTTTATGATAGATAGGTTTCGAAAAAATGATCATGATGTGAAGGAAGAACCTTATTTACGATTGTATCTAGTTGGAACAACTTAGCATAGTACTTTTTGAATATTGACTATTATAGCATGCTTCAAAGTTCAAGCATGTGTTTCTTGTTCTTCCTTATCGATGATGTTAAGCTTGTCTTTTTTTCAGCCTTGTAATACTCTTATGTGGCGTTTTTGTTGTTTGCTCTCTTCAAGGCTGGATTTTAGATATGTCTGGGAACCTTCCTCCACTTTTTTAATGTTGTCTACCTATAAAATCACCAAAGATTAGTAAGTCTTTTTAGTTTGAAAAAAAGGAGAAGGCTCAATTGCACAAATAGTTAGGAAAGTCAGTTGCCGTCAGTGCAAGAAAAAAGCGGCCCCCATGAGGAAAATTTGTGTCATTGTACCTGTGTTCTACGGTGTCTTTTTCCGAGGCTTGAGCTTGTTGGAGATTTCATATATGCAGTTGGTTGAATTTATCTTTGCAAGGCTTACATTCTCTTTGGGAACTCTATTTTTTTAGTTAGTACTACCTCCATTCCTAATTATAAGATCAATAGTGACTTTTCAAAAGTCAATTTCAAATATTTTCAAACTCAAAATTGGTATGTATTCATTTAGTTTATGTCTATACAATTATGAATATTATAAACTACCTATAAGAAGTACTAGTTAAAATATTTTTTGTTTTCAAAATTTAAATGAATCATGTCAATTTTAAAATATTTCAAATTGACTTTTATAAAGTCAATATTGATCTTATAATTCTGAATGCAGAGAGTATTACCTTTTTTTCTTATCAATCACAGGTATTTGAAATACTTAGAGCATTCGATTAATCCCGTGGGTGCATGCCACCCACCCACCCCCCCCCAAAAAAAAACACCTAAATAGCCTTGCGCTGGGCAAATCCAAGCATCAACTTGTGTTGGTATCCCTTGGAGTTGGCAAAGCATGTGAGCTCTCTGTTATTAAGATTGAGCACATAAAAGAGATTAGTGTCAGGTATAGCCCTTGACATTTGCCACTATTAGACTGGTATTGAACTTCATAAAATTTTAGTTTTGACAAATTATGATGCTGTTACATATATCAAATGTTGTAGGATGGTCCTTTGTTTTGTTTGCTTCCTTGATTATCAGTTTTTAGTTTGATTGTTTCATGTCTATGGGGGACCTCTCATTTTAGTTATTTTGTTTGCATCATTTCCCCCCTCATTTGTAGGCATTGACATCTACTGCAGTGAAGAAGGGAGGACTCTCAACTGGAGATGTTGCAGCACAGTATAAATACAAGAACACACTAATTGATGTTAAGTTCGACTCAGAATCAAATGTGGGTTGATCATTACCTTTGTCTTTCAGATATAAAAAGCATAATGCTTTTATCCCCTTTCTAATTAAGTTTCTTATGTTCTTACTCTGTTATGTCAGATCACAAGTCAATCTTTCACCGAAATTTTCCCTCAACAAAAACTATTGCTTCATTTATACTGCCTGATTAGTTACCTTTATCCTTTAGTCTTTTAGATATAAAAAATAAAATGCCTTTTTCCCCGGACCCTGCCTAATTAAGTTTCTTTTGTTGTTACTCTGTTATGGCAGATCGCAACAACTTTAACTTTCACAGATATTGTTCCATCAACAAAAACTATTGCTTCATTTAAACTACCTGATTACAACTCTGGGAAGGTAAGGATATAAGCAGCATCTAAACTAGTTTCGTTGACTAATTACAAACTAGTTTTTTGTTTCTTAAGCATGTGCTTTTTGAATGCAGCTTGAGGTTCAATACTTCCATCATCATGCAACCTTCACTACAGCTGTTTCTCAGAGCCAGCAAGCCCCTGCAATTGATCTTTCTGCAACCGTTGGTACTCCTACATTTGCTGTTGGTGCAGAGGCAGGTTATGAGACTTCTTCTGGTAAATTGACAAAGTATACTGCTGGAATTAGTGTTACAAAACCAGATTCTTGTGCTTCGATAGTTTTGTAAGTCACTAATGTATCAAGGACTATATCTAATATCATGTTAGATTCTCATTTTGACCAGATAACTGAACTTCTTTCTGATTCAATTTCCTTCCCTCTCTTTCCTTCAGGGGTGACAAAGGAGACACTATAAAGGCATCATATGTACATCATCTGGATCTATTAAAGAAGAGTGCTGCTGTCGGTGAGATTAGTAGAAGGTTTTCAACAAATGAGAACACGTTTACAGTTGGAGGATTGTACACAGTCGATAACCTAACAGTGGTGAAAGCAAAGCTCAACAATCATGGGAAGCTAGGTGCCCTCTTGCAGCATGAGATCATACCAAAGTCACTGGTGACTATTGCTAGCGAATTTGACACCAAGGCATTGGATAAGACTCCAAGATTCGGGTTAGCCCTTGCGCTCAAACATTGATGCAATTTTGCTGCTGGATGACTTTTTTTTGGATAAATATCCTATCTCATATTTTTTGCTGTAATAGCGCTTGAAGGGAGCGTGCAATAAATAGGTCACACATACATTTCTTTCTAGGTTCTTAGTTACTATGGATGTGGATTGTTTTTTGCTACTCGAGCAGTACTGTGGGCCTTTTTTGTATTTCTTGCCTCATTTTACTTCCCTTTCCGGAGGCATTTGAATTTTGTGGTGTATGCACGTTATGTTCTCACTTTATGAAGGTGATATTCCTTGAAGCAATGCAAGGCTTGTTTCTCAGCTAAATTTGTTTTGCTATTAGTTATACGTGGCTTCTTGCATAAACATGGTTTTGTTTGCAGCGTCTCAACCAAAATTGTTCCTGCCCTTCTAGTTGGTATTTAGTTGTAATAACTACTTGAAAGTAGTTTTAAAATAGTTGAAGGACGACAGCCATCCAAATCAGTAGGGTTCGGGGAAAGGATCCCTTGAATATTGCGTAGTTGTTGTTAAATCAGGTCGAAACCTTTATGAAATGGATGGAGTAACAGAAAATATAGCAGGTCTAAAATGTCTACGAACTCAATTCGTCATTTTGGCATAAAAATGGAGAATCAATTCATCATTTTGGCATAAAAATGGAGAATCGAAAGAAATAGGTCTTGAAGATTAAAAAAAAATATCAGGTGGAACAATGTATATTTTTAAAAGGTCTAGATTTAGGTTCTTATATTTGATCTTGATTCTTGAATAACAGTCTAGAAGTTAAACTCTTATGAGCCTACTAATTGTCTGTGTACATTTAATTATTGAAAAATTGCAAAGAGAGTTTTATTTTTGTACATATTTTTTTTTCGTACTGGTGAAATGAATAGAGTAATTAAAGCTATTAAGAATTTTCTAAAAAACAAATTCTATTCTGCCCTTCCAAATAAATGCCATGATGAAATGAGGCTTGTTAATTGTAAACCGGGCACATTGTATTCTTCTTGAGAAATCAAGTCTCATTAGGAGGCAATGCAGTTAATAAAATTTGATACAGTTTTGACCGCATCAACAAATTTAAGACCGCGTTACATACCAAGTGCCAATGTTGCAAATGTTATCAAGTCTCCCCAAGAAAAGAAGTTTGTAATTTTTATCTCAATTTTATTAACTTTTTAGCAGGATGCAAAACATCATACTCAGATCACATGGGAACTTTCTGAAAAGGTATTGCAAAGAATATTCGAAATTAAGATTAAAAAAAAAAGTGTAAAGACCTTGTGTACTTAATTTTCTAAATCCTAGCACGATTCTAAGTTTCCTGAAAAGTTGCAACCTGTGAAGAAATATTCATATCCTTCAATCTATAAAAAAGAAACAGAAGCTTATCTAACAAACCTTTATCATCCATAAAATAACACACCAATACTTCCACTGGCACATAAATCAGTGAAACGAAAAATGACCACCCACCCATAAGTATCAGGATGGATTGTCTACTGCGCCTCATTTCCAGAAGGACCAAAACTAGGAAAGACTTTAACAACCTCCATATTACAACAGTTAATGCAACTAGTTCAACAAGCCATACGTCCAACTTTTTCTGCAGTGAATGCCGTACGAGATTACTATGCAGGCATTCCATATGATTGAACTTCAAAAAATCAAATACAGCAGCTAAATAAATCAAGGGACGGTCATTACTCATTTTAAATAAGAGTAAAATAAGCTGAATTTTAGGACAATTATGGATGTATAAGACAACCGATTACCTACTCAGAATTTTGTTTATGGAGTACAATTTTTCCTTACAAAATGTGTTTTCCATGACATCACTAACTTCAACTTTTTCCAAGGGCTGTACTCTTGGTTTTACCCAAGACAAAGAGAATCATACTTTAACATCCTTGTAAATTAAGAAATGAAATTCTCCTATGAAATTTAATTGTCTATTAAAGTATTCCTCAATCACAATATTCTTACACTAAAACCTAGTCCCGCATACACTCTTCTGCAGACAGCCCTGTCGAACCTTGACCTAATTGTTTAAGAACACAAAAAGCGACCAGATAAAAACAGTAACCAACATAACAATTATGAATATAGCTGCAAAATCTAGCTACTTCCCGGCAACACATAATACTTGTTCAAGGTCAAGACAGGTTATCTGACCTCAACTCAAGGCTAATTATTTGTCATCACACACAACAAGCTGAAGGAAAATAAATAAATAAAAAGACTGTCTATTGACCAGTTAAGCACATTATTAAGCAAAGACAATACTGTTACCAGCTTGACCTAGAAGTTCAGTTGTAGATCCATATGGTCACCACCACATGGAATCAGCAAACCAGGGAATTTAAACAACTTTTGCAGCTTAAAATAGAGATCTAGAAAACAAGCGAAACAAACTTAAAGTAAATATGTACTAGTCTAAGTTTTCGTAGAGGATAACCCAAAGTCATAAACACCAGGCCACTTGCGACGGATAGTCAATATCACATAGCCACAGATTAATGCCAGTCAGATAGGAAGGGCAACGAACAAAAAAGTTGGAAATATATATATATATATATATATATATATATATATATATATACACTTTCAACACTATAATTTTTTATACCTGCATTTCTGTTTAGCAAGGGAAAATCCGTCAATACCACATAGCCACAGATTAATGCCAGTCAGATAGGAAGGGCAACCAACAAAAAAGTTAGGAAAAATATATTTATCTACTTTCAACACTATAATTTTTTATACCTGCATTTCTGTTTAGCAAGGGAAAAGGGGAAGGGGAAGGGGAAGGGGATGGGGATGGGGATGGGGATGGGGATGGGGATGGGTCCAGTATGGGAGTTGCTACAGAGGAGCCACATAACTCAAACAATACATTCAAATCCAAAGAAAGGAAATGCGCGAATCACTTTTACCAAATGGCAGGGGGAGGGGGAATTCAGTGGCATCAAAAACCTTTATGAACCAACATTTCACAATTGAAATAAAATAAAATAAAGCAATAACATACCCCTCCTCATCCACATCATTCGCCAATTCATTCTCTGACTAGAGAAAGACTGCTATCCTATACCTCACTTACCAAAAACAGTATCTACAATTAAACAGCATCCACATCATCACTCAGTGAACAGATAGATATATAACAACTATCACAACAAGCTACATGTTTCCGCAGAAAATAGCATGAGATTACTCTTTCGGCTATCCTGAATAATTTAGCTTTAATATCAAACGGACAGTTATGTAAACAGCCTCCACACCATCATTCAGTGAACAGTTATGTAACAACTAGCTCAACAAGCTACATGTTTCTGCAGCAAATTGCATATGACACTACTCTTCTTTAGGCTATGCAAAAGATTTAACTTTAATATCAATACACCAGCAAAATAAATTAATCATTTCTTAATTAAAATGAGAGTAAAATAAACCAAACTTTAGCATTACACTCCTCGCAAAAAGCAAAAAAAATTTAAAATAGCTAGAGATCTCTAACAAAAACTGGATTCCAAATAAAGATTAGCAAAGCAATATACCAACTAAGAGATTCCTAAAGCAATCAATCAATGCTCTGCATAATGTCCTCGGCCGTGAACTTGGTGCCCTTGTCCTTATCAGCCGCACCGCGTCCCTTGGCCTTGCGATCGAGGAGCGACTTTCTGTCCTTGTCAAGGCGGAGCTTGGTGATCAAGACTTTCGAGGGGTTGATTCCAACGTTGACGGTGGAACCGTTAACCTTCTCCCGAGTAATACGCTCGATGTGGATGACCCACTTGCGACGGTAGACCTGGACCACTTTGCCTTCCCGGCCCTTGTAAGTCCCACGCACTACCTGCACCTCATCATCCTTGCGGACAGGCATTGATCGGACGTTGTACTTTGAACGGAGGTCGCCGGAAAGAGGAGCACTCATCAGGACACGACGGACGCTCGACGGCGCCGTGAAGTGGGCCTTTCTGTTCTTCCGGCGAGAGCTGGAAACCCTTGGATTGGACTTCATTTTCGCTCTCTCTCCCTCTCTCCCCTCTGATTAAGCAAGTGACGGCAAATGCTGATAGGGTTTCTGCAAATCTACATATTGATTTGTTATTATAGGAGAAGATGGGCCGTTATACTAATTTTTTTTAATGGGCTTCGTGGTGATTAAATCCCAGTAAAAGAATGGTAAACCGGCAAATTAGTAGCCAAGGCCCAAGGGAGTTAAAAGAAAGAGAACGGGAAATATATAACGTGGGATAAAGGAATAACTTTTTTCTGATAAGCATGCATTATTTTGTCAAGATTTATTATTTTGTTCTCAAACTATTTTTAGCCGTTTCACATTCTATTGATTAGAGAACTCTCAAGCTTTTTGTAACAAGACAAATGTAAACAAAGCAATTTAAAAACCCAACTTGTAAATTTATTTTGTGTTTATAAGCCCATAAATTTATAAATACAGGTTCGCTACATTGTCACCAAGCAAAACATAATTTTTAAATTTTAGCAATGATTTTATCTACTATTAAAAAGTCATCTAAATAGTTAAAATACAAATATGAATCTAAACTATTCAGAGGACCTGTTAATATAAATATATAAGCTCTTAAAATGCTTTAAGAAGTAAACCGGCGCTCAAGTGATAATGAGCATTGTGACGCCCCCAAAATTAGGTATACATCACCCATCTTGGGTCGTCAGATACATAGTACATAATACAAATACAACTTAATAATACAACTGTCGTGTACAATACGACAAAACATAAACTGTGAGTTTGAATACAAATATTATCTTCTAGAGAGTATTCATACTCAAAAGGAGTCCTCATTACATTTATTAACACACCATTACATAGAATAGTGAGGACTACTAACTAATACTATCATTCGGACCATCACTCTGTACCCCGACTTGTCCCAGCTACGTTCTCATTTCCTGAAGAGAACAGTGAAAGAAAGGGTGAGCTCAACTAGCCCAGTAAGAAATATTATGACTAAGATAATGCAGAATAAATTATCATTAGCCTTCAACAATGTTAAACTGATAAAATATAATAGACATCAAGTTTAACTGCAGCGGAACAAGCAATCCATTAAAAGAGTCAAGTAGAAAATAAACTCTACTATCTTTTATGATTTAAAAGGTTTTTCAACACTGCGATCGTTGAGACTCAGCTTAATAAAATAATCCACATCATCGAATCACCCCTGCACTACGGCCAAGGATATTCGTGTATTCATTAATGGTCATGATCATGCCAACAACTGTCCATCAATGCACTACGGGCCAATGAGGACTTTTACCACATCATTTGTAACATTACGGTCATGATTATACCGAATAATCCCTGGTCATAATCATACCAAGTCCATCTATGCACTACATGCCACAGATGACTTTCAACATTTTATAAACATGAGGATGATGACAATGATATAAGAATTCAATAAAACAAGTTCAAGAATTAATTTATCCAGGAATTAACAACGTCCAAATTGTCAACATGATACTGCATTGTGGAGTAAAATTCAAGAACGCTTAGAAGAATATTTTCTTGAAAAGATACTGGATGAAACGCAACTATCAAGGATATTCCACAAATTTCATGGAGTATAGAAGTCAAAAACCAACTGAGTACAATAAAGAATGGAATAACAAAAGAAATCACCATGCATGCGATAGACCGCACAGACAGGTTATTCCAATAGAATAATAAATAATGGAACCAGGTCCGGCGTAAACGCACAGACAGGATATTCCGACAGAATAATAAATAATGGAACCAGGTCCGGCGTAAACGCACAGACAGGATATTCCGACAGAATAATAAATAATGGAACCAGGTCCGGTGTAAAACACATAGACAGGATATTCCAACAGAATAATAATAAAACGGAACCAGGTCCGGTGTAAAACACACAGACAGGATGTTCCAACAGAATAATAAACGGAACCAGGTCCGGTGTAAAACACACAGACAGGATGTTCCAACAGAATAATAGAAGAATGTCACCAAGTATAGGGTAGACCGCGTATACTGGTTATTCCAACAGAATAATAACAAATGGAATAACAGAAGTTCTCTTCATGAATATAAAAGAAATAATATTCCCTACCTTAAAAGAACTGGATATTGGAAAAGTGATGTAGCAGAATACTTTTAGTCTCTCTCTCTCTTATTCTCTCTATACTTTCTCTCTCTATAGCTTGAATGAATTCGTGAAAAATAATGAAGCCCTAGGCCTCTATTTATAGAAAAACTGAGGGTGGCTCTTGGTCTTAACGAAGGGTCAAATGACTCTTGGTCTTAACGAAGGGTCAAATGACTCTTGGTAATATTGAAGGGACAACTACTATTGACGAAAGTAATTACTATTAACCAAGGTAAATACTATTGACGAAGGTAATTACTATTGACCAAGGTAAATACTATTGACCAAGGTAAATACTATTGACGAAGGTAATTACTATTGACCAAGGTAAATACTATTGACGACGGTAATTACTATTGACAACGGTAATTACTATTGACAACGGTAATTACTATTGACGAAAAGACTCTTAGATGATGACATATGGCCCCCCATAAAATAACCAAACTTACCACAACGTCTCAATAATATAACATATTATACATATGATACTATGACAATAATTTAAGAGATATGATGCAGCAATTACTGTAGCAATAATTGAGTATAGCTGAGTGACTTCTCACGTAAGCATCAATAATCAATACCGTGTGCTACTATGCAACCACGCGTATTACTGTACTTTTACTACCAAGTAGTTCAACAGTTTTAACGATTTTAACGTAATACCTCAGCTGTTATTTTTATAGAAAGATAATTTTGTCGTTTTCTCAATCCGACAATAATTCCGTTGTGGGGTCCACCAATGATTGTGCCGTCGTACGAATATTCCCCGACAAAAAGAATATTCTCCGACCAAACGAATATTTTATAACAACTTGCTTACTTTGCAAAATTTATAAATATTACCCACAACTATAACATTATATCAAATTAACTTCATAATATTCAAAAATGATATTTATAGAAAATTCATCTTTATTTATAAAAATTGGGGTCTTACAAGCATAGTGATAAATTTTTTAATTTGGATAAAGTTGTTGATGAATTTAATACTTTAGAACGATAACAATTAAATATAGTTGTAGAGTATCACATTAACTTAGGAACTATTTATTTAGAACTGAATACATTTGAATGATTGAATAGCCGAATCGGTCGGCCATTAAGTGCGTTTATTTTGAAAAAAATTCGACTGAATCGATCAGATGATTGCGCTGAATGACTAAGTCAATTTTTTTTTTGCTAAATGACTGAATAAGCAGCTAAATAAAGTAAAAAAATTTTAAAAAATATAATAAAAAATATTAACTATTATATTAATTAATATTAAATAAATTTACAACAACTTTGAATTTTTTCAAAGAGATAAAATAATAAAATTATGTCATTCAAATATTTCATACATGTTAATTATCAAACAACTTTTTTCATTCAGATTCAGATTCATTCAATTTTTATCAAACACCACCTTAGTAGGTTAACCACAATGTCAAATATCTATTAGAAAAACAAATATTAGACAGATTCAGTTAACACAGTAGATAGAGCCACTAATACGTTGCAGAGAGATATCACCTCCTTCTCGGCCTGCAGAGAGATATCATCTCCCGGCTTGCGTGTCGACACTATATTGGTCAATTGACCAACTTCCGAACACTACTAGCACTGTAATAATCATTTGTTACTTGCTCAAAAGCTCAGTTGTCATAGCTTTGGCTGTCAGTTGTTACTTGCTGACTTCAATATTAGCCATTTTTTTCCCTCAAGAAAAGAAGCTTAACTCCTCCTGGAGCCATCGATCAACCAAATATACTCTTTAGAAAAAAGGTCGGGATTAAGTTAATTTAAACCTCTTCTTGTCAAGCTATGAAAGAAACAACTATATACATGTATTGCCACATGATTAGTCCTTTCACAAAAAAACATACCCAACATAAGGTAGTTGTAATGCAGATAATCCGACATGACTCTAAGCATATTATTCAATGTCATTTCTCCCTTCCCCATTAACTGCAAAAAAATAAATAAAAATAACTGCCATTCCAAAAAAAAAATAGCATAAACAAATAACTGAAAACCATTTCCAGCAATAGACAGCCTATAGAATGGTTGGGGTATATGATCAACTAAAAGAAGTATATTCCTTGCTAATTCAAGGTTATTATGAGTTGAATTTAACTGTTATTAATAAAAACAACCTATATTTATAAGCTAGGTCCTTTCCTAACTAGATTATTTGAACAAACGAAACTACTAAATCCCTAAATAAGAAATAAAAACACATCAAATAAACTATAACCGGATAAATTACAAAATATATTAAAATCCTAATCTTCACTAATATTTTTCACAGCATCATAGGGACCCATTAGAAACTCAAATAACATTATCAAATCAATAAGTTTACTATCACATAAAATTCACTAACATTCTGCTTACATACACTCATTTGTATATTGGTATGACTTACGTGCAGAGCAAGTCATGTAGAACATACCAATATGTATGTGGGTGTATGTGAACGGTATGTGAGCGGTTTTATGTGATAGTAGCATTACTCTTATCAAATACCTTTTGAATGAACAAAACTTACTCGACTAGGACGTATTAGAAGAATGGAGTTCTTGGAAAAGGTAATCTTAACCATATGGAAAAACTAAAAGATATAGCTCTCGTATTACTAGTTTCATTCAAATGCTAAACTCTATATATAAAACTTTTACTCATTCTCTAGCAATAACCTTTGGAATGAACAAAACTTACTACTAGGATGTATTAGAAGAATGGAGTTCCTGAAAAAGGTAATCTTAACCATATGGAAAAACTAAAAGATATAGCTCTATTTAGCAAAAAAAGATATAGCTCTCTCTTATTACTAGTTTCATTCAAATGCTAAACTCTCTCTATATAAAACTTTTGCCCATTCCCTAGCGATAAACTTTGGGAATCTGTGGTAAAAACATTGTCAATAACGCCTGCCCTAGATGAGGCTAGTATCGAACAAAAATTAACAGAAGATGGGCCAAAAAAGAGAGAAAACCTCCAAAACTCAAGATATATGGATCAAGAGCTTATTATACATAACCTATAATAAACTGAAAAAGTTAACCTAGTAGACCTGTAATGAAGATGATGAACATCAACATAAAAGCAATACACAACCAAAATAAAATTACAGAAGTAAAACCACAAAAAGAGGATGTAATACTGGTCTAATATAATCTCCATCAGTATGAAGATTGAAGAATCAGACTTATGTCAAAATTACATAAACTTCATTTTAGAAACTAGACCTTTCCACATATCTCATTTCCCAACATCAATTAATTCAGGAAATTCACCAATATCTCGAATATAAACCTAAATGCTCCTAGTTATTGCCATAATGCCATCACCTACAATGTACAAAGGTCCCTAATGTTTTTAATTGCAATTCGTACAAAGCCATTGTTCATGTGATTTTACAACCAGATTTTTGCTACTAAAACTGAAAATTTGTATAACAAGGGGAGACGAACTGTTTAATACAAAGTTGACAAATATTTTTTATTGAGGTTGAATAAATAAGCTATTAAGCTAATCCATATGGCATATGCTACACAGAAGAACAAGCAATACGGAACCCAAAATGCATTGAAGGGAATTTGCATTAACTTTTAATATTTCCATTGAAGAAACTAATAATTGTGGATAATTAGTAAATTCAACAGTGATGCAAAGTGATAATAAATTTGGTAAAGAGACACAACTAAAGACTTGCTCAAAAATTATTGTCTTAAACCACAGGCACTTTCACTTGCTCTGTTGCTCACCATTAACACACCCCATTTGTTTATAAGAAAAAAACAAGGTCACAAGCCCCAACTTTGTATCTAACAACTAACTTGACAATCCATAAGATAACATATCAACACATAAAAAACATGGACATAAAACAGTCACCAACATATCAACACATCAAAAACATGAACATAAAACAGTCACAGAGAAATTAATGAAACCAAAAATAACCATCCATAACGACCAGCAAAGTTTTCCGGAACTTTATCTTCCAAAACATTAAATGTTTTAATATTTCTCTCTTCTCAACAAACAGAAATCAAAATAGCTAGAGATCTATAACGAAAACTGAATTCAAATGAAGATAAACAGGGCCGAATACCAGTAGAAAGATTCCTAAACCAATCAATCAACGCTTTGCATGATATCCTCTGCTGTGAACTTGGTGCCCTTATCTTTATCGGCGGCGGCGCGTCCCTTGGCCTTGCGATCGAGAAGTGACTTCCTGTCCTTGTCGAGGCGGAGCTTGGTGATCAGGACTTTCGAGGGGTTGATTCCAACGTTAACGGTGGAGCCGTTAACCTTCTCGCGAGTAATGCGCTCAATGTGGATGACCCACTTGCGACGGTAGACCTGGACCACTTTTCCTTCGCGGCCCTTGTAAGTCCCACGCACCACTTGCACCTCATCATCCTTGCGGACCGGCATGGATCGGACGTTGTACTTGGAACGGAGGTCGCCGGAGAGAGGCGCACTCATCAGGACTCGACGGACACTCGATGGTGCCGTGAAGTGGGCCTTTCTGTTCTTCCGGCGGGAGCTAGAAACTCTTGGATTATACTTCATTTTCTCTCTCTCTCTCTGCGCCTGTGCCTTTCTTACTCTAGCTGCAAATGGAGACTAGAACTTGGGTTTCTGCGAATTTTGTTTATTTGTCGGTTATGAAGAGGAGATGGGCCGGATTAGGGTTTACCAAGTGATCTTTAATTTGGATAAGCCTTCTTCTGAGCCTGCTAAAATTTTAAACTGGCCCGTGATTTGATATCTTGTAATTTTCAGTTATCGTATTGCTGAGCCCATAAATATTAAACCCATTTCTATTTGGGTTCTTTACAGAAATATACAATAATTATAAGGTTAATTACATTTTCTGGTACATTTTTAAAAATAATTATAAAAAGAGTGTAATTAGAACTCATATTATAAAAATAGTACAATTCACATTAATAAGAAAACCTAAAATCAAGGAGAAATAACTGTCATAATTAATAATTCAAATTCAAATATTTAGGATCTAACAACAAAAATAAATTTAAATTCAAAATAATAACAGTCGACAGCGACAACTATTCTCCAAAATCCAAAAACTACAACTATTTAGTAATAACAGTCGACAACGATGAAAGATTACAAGGTCGCTACGACCACCAGTTCTTAGAACAACCACATCGCTTCAATTTTTTCTTCCTCCTCTACCGATTCGCCATTATCATTTTCTCTCTTTTCCTCCTCCTCTTGTACTTTCTCTGTTCCGACCTCATTTCTCTACTACAACCATGTCCACGTTTATACCAAGGTAACCAATAAAAAATAGAACACTACATAGGAAAGAGAGAGATAAGAGAGTGATGTGTAATATAATATTGATAACCAAACATTCGTACTAAGGTAACCAAACATTTATACCAAGGTAACCAAACCTTTATACCAAGGTAACCAAATCTACCTCCACACCTGTAGTATGAATTTGTTACCTTGGTCTAAAAGTTTGACAACCAATTTCATGAAGGTTTGGCTACTAATTGCATCACATTCAAAAAAAATTGATAGCTTAACAAAACTGAATTGGTTACCTTGGTATGAATGTTTAGCTACCAACTGCACCATGAAAAAACTACACCCCTTATAATTCCATGGTAAACTCATATTCTACTTCAAAAGAAAAAGAAAAAGCTCAACTGGACCGGACGACCCAACCCACCACCACCATGACGGAAACTCCAGCACCACCACCAAACTTTTGGGGCAACCTAATAATACCATTAAATTAAAGAATCCTAATTCTCTTGTGCAACAATCCTAATTCTAAATTGGTAACCTAATAACACTGAATTGGTTACCTAGGTATGAATGTTTGGTTACCTTGCTCGCATTTTGACTGAAGGAACCTTCAGTTGGGATCTGAATATTTGATTTTGTTATACTTCTGTGCTGATTATTTGCTTGCAGTTGTGCTTCCAAACTTTGAAGTTTGCTAACTGTCTTGGCACAAACACTCTTGGAAGCTTGTAATTCACCATGATCCCTACCCAAGCTTTCAACTTCTAGTTTCATTTGAGCCAGTGTAGCTGGACCAAATCCACTTCATCAGTTTCGATGCAAGTCCACCACGACTTTCAAAAGAAAAAATGCAGGGCTGCCTGCCAGCTTTTTATTTGGTCTATTTAATAGTAAAGTATATCTTTTGGGCCGAATCTCGAAACTCTGATGGAAAGAAGTTCGACGGAGGGGAATAGAAGAGAGGAAGAGAAAGTGCTGAATTGTAATCTATTAAAACATTCAACTAAATTAAAGGGATAAGAATGTACTAATTTTGTAAATAAAATATTACATATGCACTAATTTGTAAATATTTTATGAGTGCACTATTGATGTAATTATTTTTTAAAAATGTATTAGAAAATGTAATTGTTCCTTTCTATTTCTATCATCAGTTGAGCGCCCCAAAAGAAAAAAAAAGAAGAAAAAAAAAGAGGGCATAAAGGACCTTTATCCGAGTGTGGTTGTCGAGTTGTCAGTATTGGCCCACTAAACTTAAAAAAAATAGAATTGGCCCACTGAATTTAAAAAAAGAAATTAATTGGATCATTCCGTCCAATTTCTCTTACGGACGTCAAATAAGCTTCTCAATTTTCTTATGTGATTTTTTATTAAAAAATGACATGTAAAAATTTATTTGGATTATTTGGCTAATCAGATGAATCCAATGTTGGGATTCATGTGAAATATCCCAACAATAAGAATACTATGATATTAAGGTAAGTTATGGCTTTATTAGGATTTTAATTTAACTAAAAATTATTGTTAGGAAGAAAGTATTAAAAAAAACTACATTGTTCGAAGTGTTTATGGCAAACTTAATATACTGAGCTCAATTTAACTCACCGAAACTGTTTTATCTAATGTAGTTGTCGTAGGTTGAAAATAAATCCCAAGTCAAATATAACTTTTATTTTGAAACTGAAATTATATAACATATTAAAACAAAATCTAATTAAAATTGCATAGTAAGTGTATTTTCTTCTTCACCATTTTGAAAAAAATGTTTTAGAATTAAGAGTTCTTGATTTTTTTTAAATGACATAACTTTATTAAAAAAAAGTCATAATATTAATGAAGTGATATAAGACAATAGTTGGGGGGCGGGGCGGGGCGGGGCGGGGGGGGGGGAAAGAAAATTAAAGAACTTGCGACATCCAACCAAACGCAACCACAACCTCAATGTAAATGTAACAAATTTGTTATCTTTTTATAATTAAATATGATATTTCTTGATAGTAAATCCTCCAATACGTACGTATCAGATTAGACTACAATATAACACCATCAAAATTTAGTTTTGGGCATCACGTACGTACCTTATAAGTACGTATAACTTGAATGGAAGGCAAGGAATAATTAATAGAGCAAGCCGAGTCTTTCTCTTTTTTGTTACTCTATTAATTAGGTTCTGTTTTAACTGGGTATTTAAAGTTTGAATTTTTTGTTATTAATTAGATACTATTATTACTATTTTTTATATATGAATAATACTAGAGACACAAATTATTTTACAAACTGCTGATGTGACATACTTCACCTCAACATATTGTGTGGGACCGAAGATTACATTAAAACAATTTGTTGATCAATACGCTGAGGTGGAGTATGTCACATTAACAGTTTGTAAAATATTTATAAAATAGTTTGTGTCTGTAGCATTACTTTATATATATATATATATATATATATATATATATATATATATATATATATATATATATCTGTGTGTGTGTGTGTGTGTGATATCTTTGCGGATATGTGTGTAAATTAAATGAGTGTAGATTAATTCTCATGCAAAAAGATTAGGCAGTTGATAGGTAAACAAAGAAAGGTTCCAGTTTTGCTGGGCTGGGAACATCAAGACAACTTTTTCTATGTTATTCACATGGTGAGAATTGACTTTGTAACTTCCTAGCATGCATGGTCGTGGGAGTATATCGTTTGTGATTGAAGTTTAATGTTATTCGTGTTAAAAATTTAATGTTGTTCGGGCTATGACAAGAATTATAGGTGTTAACGCCAAGATCTTTGGTGACGTCCCAATCACGTAAGACGCCCTAATCCTGCACAGTAAACACAGTCAACACCAAAAGCTTGACGGCTGGACCGTCGGGGGATAGCTCCGGCGTGAGAGTCAGTACATGCCGTTCAAAGTTTAACAATGGAGGATAAAATATCTGGTGTCTCAAGAGAGATAAAAAATCGTGGGTTGTGTGTATGCGTACCTTTCCTTAGAGACTTCCTTTCTAGGTTATACTCCCTTGCTTGGTTTACCGTGCCACCAACTCTTATCTGACACAGTTCTCTATCCCTCACTGATCCCAGTCGGATTCATGCAGGTTGTCACCTTTTTTCTACTGTGCATGCCGCCGGCCGGATAAAATCTCATCCATATTAATGATTTTCAGACTTTTGGTCAACAGCCTTCCTTTTTCATCATTACAAGTCAAAGATAGAGATATTAAAATATCTAATGGGTCATCCCACTGACCCGACCCGATCTCGTAAGGATTTAACGGGAATAAGAGGGTGGCTAGGCCTAATATCTTTAAGACTCAATAGAGAAAACCCAATGGATTAATCAAATAAGTAAGCCCAATCCACTCAGCCCAATACGTGAAATATCATGACCCAACATTGCCCCCTAGTTTTTTATCAAATAGGATATTTAATAGAAAACTATGAGTGGTCCATGACTTTATAGGATTTGATAGAATTGAAATAAGCCCAAACTGAAATTTACCAAAGCCCAAACGGTGGAGAGGTAAAGTAAAGAGACGAATTGAGACCGGAAGCTCGATTGAAAGGCCCAATCTGATAAATATCTGAAGCTTAACATGGACGCTTTCCATTCAACTTCACCATCATTGCCAAAAATTAAATGTGCCGTCTTCGTAACTCGTGTAACCGTCAGTATAAAAAGTAATTTTTGCCCAAATTGACATTTTTACCTATCAATTTGAATTTTGAACCCTTCCATTCTCTCTCAAACTTCCTTCTCAGTTTTGCAAAATCTCAACAATGGCGACTTTGAACTCGAACCAGAACTTTCCCCTTCGTGCGACCCCTATCGCCACCATTCCTTCAAGCCCCAATCCTACTGAAGAAGCACCGAGCTCAAACCCCAAGACTGCCACCCCCAGCGGAACGTCTGTGCCTCCGAAACCCATGCCTAACCCCTCCGATTTCTTCAAAAACAAAGAACAATATCCCCATGCCAACACACCCTCCATCATTTCTGAAACTGAGTTACGGAAGATTAAGGCTCGTTATCACATCCCTGATACCCACGTGATAAGAGCCCCCGAATCTGAAGATAAGATGTACCAACGTCCAGACGGTTGGACGGCTGTTCCGGTGACTCTACTCGAAAAGGGGGTTAGGTTTCCTCTTCATGTCTTTCTGGTTACCCTCTTAGGGTTTATTGGGGTAGGGTTTGCCCAACTGGTGCCAAACTCCTACATTCACATTTTGGCTTTTATCGTATTCTGTCATGAATTAGGAATCGAACCCACTCTCGATTTCTTCTTTACTGTATACAAGATTGCCCAAACCAGGGAAAAGGGGTTCAAAGTTCTGGGAAAGCACGCCCATAAGACAGGTGAAAAATTCGAGAGGCGGTCTTTGATAAGTACTCCCTCGAGCAACAGAGGATGGCATGAGAGATGGTTTTTTGTTAAGGGACCAGATATCACCTCTTTACCAAATTGGGCGACTGATGAAAAGATCTCTGCTGACTTTGGAGACATTCCCGAAGAACGTGTAGCTGACCTGATCGAACTTTTGAATAGTTTCCTAAAGGAGGAATGGCGACACGGTCTCCTTTCCAAACAGGCATGGTTGTATGATCATAAACGTAAGTATCAGACTTATTTTCGTGTATATTTCTGTGAAACCTTTGATAATATTGGTTCTGATTTGTCGTTGCACAATCTTTGCATTGTCCTTGGTTAGACCAACCCCTTCAGAGGTGAAAGAATTTGAAGATTTTTTGGCTGGGAAGGTTACATATATTGATGAAGAGTTTCCCCGAGGAGAGTCTCTTCAGGAAAATCTCCCCGCCACTGAAACACCCATCGTTAATCCTCCGATTAATGAATCACAAGCTGAAGAGTCCATTATTCCTGAAGAACCCCTCAAATCTCGACGACGAAAAAGGGCCGCTAAGAAATCTAAATCCATCCGCCGAGACACGGACCCTGAAACAGAGCCAGAAACGAACCCAGAAGCAATCCCCGAAGCAAACCCTTCATCCAATCCCCCTCTTGTACCTCCTAAATCTGCCCCAATCAAGAGAAGTTTGTTTGACATACCTTCAGACGAACGGGCGAAAGCCCTTCGTGTTAAAAAGTTTAGGACGAAGATTACTCCCTTGACAGTGGAGGAACTTCGAGTTCCCGACCAACGATCCTCCGGCCATTCCCGTGGAAACTCAAGTGCCAGGTGATGGCGAGCCAATCGAATCCATTCCTTCGTTCTCCCGCAAGAGAAAACAATCATCTGATAGTTATCCAGGTTCGTCCTCAGTTCCTTCACCGATTTGCGAACCTAATCCTCCCCGATCGACCTCTCCGAAAAACAAATATACGGATCCCTCACCAACCCGTGATCAATCTATGCCTTCTCCTCTGAGATAGTCGCCTTCTGAATTCCAGCGTGACGCTATGGCCCCTCCGACCATGTGGCCTCGGTTTAATGCCAACTTTCCCTTCCGGCTGTTTGATGCCTTCGTTCTTGAGACCGACGACCATCGCTTTGGTAACAGTTCGAACATGGATCTGCTTAAGGAAGGCATGAGCTATCTGGCAAAGGTGAGTGATTTTCTGTTTTAATTTTCGTGTTTATCTTCATACATAGATATCTGAAACTAATCAGATAATGTGGAATCACGTGCAGGCGAATGCTGTATTCGGACGTCTGGGTCCAAAGTCTGTTGGAGCTGAAGCCGAAGAAGAGGCAATAAAAAGGGAGAACACCATTCTGAAATCGGCTTTGGCTCGGGAAAGGACTCAACGTGAAGGTCTCCTTCACACTAATGAAGGCCTTCGGAATGAGTTGGCTCAGACTAAGGAGGAGGTGAAGGCATCCAGAGAGGAACTGAGGTTATCCAAAACTAACCACGAAGAGATCGTCAAGATAAATGCTGACCTGGTGCAGCGGAATGAGTTAAGGATGAAGAAAGTTGAGGAGTTGAAGGCCAGCAACAAGGTCCTGGCTAAGTCAATCGGAAAATTAGAGTCACAAGATATTCTTCATCTGAAAAGGCGTCAGAAGCTTGAGGAGGAGATCAGGGAACTTCGGGCTCTTCGGGATTTGGGACCTCCCTTGACCGAGGATCTTCGTAAGCAAGTTTGCGAGGAGTATCGGCGATCAGATGAAATCAGCTCCGAAATCATGAAGATCCATTCTGAAAGTTATGAGCTTTGTCGAAGTCGCGGTAAAGAGAAGTTGATTGCAGTCAATGTGGATCCGTCCCTGTTAGACTCATCAGAAGAAAAGGATAATGCCTGATGATGTCATTGCTTTATTCTGACTTTTCCAGCTTTATGTGAACATTATTTATTTTTCTTGGGGTTATTTTTAAGAACTTCATCACAAAAAGATTTTAGTTTTATGCAGTGGTTTAATATTATGGTTTCTGTTTGCTTCGTTTCTTGTCAATTACTCAGCATCAATTAATCTGTATGAACTTAACTTAGATAGTAAATCAGATAAGGCATATAACAGTTAAGTTAAAGAATGAAATGAACTGAATTAAATGAACTGAAACCGAATTTAACACTTGCGTAAAACAAAGTGATGTATGTTTGTCATTACCGAAGTATGAGATCAGTCACGTGTAAGGTGAATTCGGCTGATCCTCTTTGCACCATCAAGATCTTGCCTACCGATCGGGGTAACGAATGAATAGGCTGCCATCGAATGGCCAGCGAGTCCGACCATATCTCCTTACTTCGGTGCCCATTGATTTACCACTCGGGGTAAAAATAATATTAAAAAGGACCATAGGATTCGACTACCACACGGGGTAACGAATGAATAGGCTGCCATCGAATGGCCAGCGAGTCCGACCATACCTCCTTACTTCGGTGCCCATTGATTTACCACTCGGGGTAAAAACAATATTAAAAAGGATCATAGGATTCGACTACCACACGGGGTAACGAATGAATAGGCTGCCATCGAATGGCCAGCGAGTCCGACCATACCTCCTTACTTCGGTGCCCATTGATTTACCACTCGGGGTAAAAACAATATTAAAAAGGACCATAGGATTCGACTACCACACGGGGTAATGAATGAATAAGCTGCCATCGAATGGCCAGCGAGTCCGACCATACCTCCTTACTTCGGTGCCCATTGATTTACCACTCGGGGTAAAAACAATATTAAAAAGGATCATAGGATTCGACTACCACACGGGGTAACGAATGAATAGGCTGTCATCGAATGGCCAGCGAGTCCGACCATACCTCCTTACTTCGGTGCCCATTGATTTACCACTCGGGGTAAAAACAATATTAAAAAAGATCATAGGATTCGACTACCACACGGGGTAACGAATGAATAGGCTGGCATCGAATGGCCAGCGAGTCCGACCATACCTCCTTACTTCGGTGTGAACTTATTGCCAAATAGGAAGAACATCAATCCTGAAAAGGTGAATTTTATTGATTTTGAACAACCATATACAGACTTCTGGCTAACTGACTCGATCTCTATTAAAAATATTTTTGAAGTTTGCCAGCGTGCCACGTGTTCTTTATTTCGGATCCATCCAATGCCTTCAGTCGGTACGTCCCGGGCTTTGGTACTTCAGTTACTTCATATGGTCCTTCCCAATTCGGCATTAGTTTCCCCGTGTTCTGTGGTGTAGATGCTTCGGCTTCTCTGAGGACGAAGTCTCCTACCTCAAACCTTCGGAGTTTTACCCCTTTGTTGTAATGCTTGTCAACTCTCCTCTGGTAGGCTGCTAATTTGATCAAAGCCACTTCTCTGACTTCTTCTAACAGATCCAAGTTGGCTTTCAGTCCTTCGTCATTGTAGATCTCTCTGAATTGACTAACGCGGAGACTTGGAGATCCAATTTCAACTGGGACTAAGGCATCAGTACCAGAGGCCAGTCTGAAAGGTGAATCTCCTGTTGTTGTCCTCGGTGTAGTCCTGTAAGCCCATAATACACTGAGTAGCTCTTCCGGCCATCATCCTTTGTCCTCGTCCAATCTGCGCTTGATCCCGTTCAGAAGTGTTCTGTTAGTTACCTCGACCTGTCCATTTGATTATGGATGGGCCACCGAAGTCTTCCTGTGCTGGACCCCTAATTCTTTCAGAAATCCTTCAAATTTCGATCCCACAAACTGGCGTCCGTTGTCTGATATCACCACCTTAGGAATTCCGAAGCGAAACACTACGGATTCTTTCATAAACTTCAGACACTCCTGTTCTGTTATCAGCCGAAGTGGTTTCGCCTCTACCCATTTGGTCATGTAATCAATAGCAACTATAACAAAACTGATCTGTCCTTTAGCTTTTGGTAATGGCCCCATTATATCAACCCCCCAGACAGCGAAGGGTATAGGAGATAAGATCGAGTATAGCTCTTCTGGTGGCTGATGTGGGATCGGACTATTGAGCTGACACTTGTCACACTTCTTCACATACTCAGTAGCTTCCTTGAAGATCATTGGCCAGTAGTATCCCTGTCGAAGAACTTTGTATGCCAGTGATTTAGCAGCCATGTGATCACCGTAGATGCCTTCATAAACCTCCCGAAGGGTATACTCTGCTTCAGACGGAACCAAACACTTCAATAATGGTGACAAAAATGCCCTTCGATAAAGATCCCCATCAATAATGTAAGACCCCAACTTATTAATGAATAAAATCAAATTTTCTCTAAATATTATTGTGAATAATAAGGGGTTAATTTGATATAATACTTTGGTTATGGGTGAAATGTGCAAATTTTGCAAAATAAGCAAGTGGTTATAAAATATTTATTTTTGGTCGGTGAATATTCGGTTGGTCGTGGAATATTCTTGCTGTCGGGGAATATTCGTACGACGACGCAGCCTTGTGTGGGCCCCATAACGGAAAGCGATTGGATGAAGAAAACGACAAGTATAAGTTGTTTATAAATAACGGCGTAGTTGTTACCGTTAATACTGTTGGAATACCCGGTGGTTAAAATACAGTAGCACACGGTATTGCACCAATTATTGATTCTTACGTAAGAAGGCACTACTCAATAATTGTTACAGTAGTTATTATTCAATATTTTATTTTATTGATTCAATAATTGCTGCGTTGATATTTTATATTATTGTTGTTTCAATAATTGTTGTTGCACAGTATTTTCATTTATCAGATCAATAATTCATATTATTTGAATAATATTATTAGATAACATTATTGGCAATGTCTAGAAAGTTCTGTCTAAGGAGAGGTTTGG
Source organism: Panax notoginseng (assembly GCA_016801055.1). Classification (NCBI taxonomy): domain Eukaryota; kingdom Viridiplantae; phylum Streptophyta; class Magnoliopsida; order Apiales; family Araliaceae; genus Panax; species Panax notoginseng. The sequence goes on from CM029012.1 coordinate 270,847,756, forward strand.
TCATCTAATTGCGCGCCAGTAAGGAGAAATCCTTATTGGAAAGCCCCCTCTTTCCTGGGAACGGCCTGGTTGTCATAAATGTGATTCTGTAATATTATTTGTGAATAATTAATTATTGATTCATATGATAAGGAAATATTTATTTTATGTGGATATAAATGAGGGATATATTTTTGTGGTTAAAAATGAAGGAGTTAATGTTGAGGTTTTTGTCAGTATTTTTGTCGGAATGGAGGTATTAAAAATCAGGGTTTTTGAGATAGTTTGCGGGGGTTATAATTTTTAATCCGACCGTTGGATCGTGGTAATTTTTGGATATGTTATACATATATAAGTTGAGTATATGTCCACAAATTTTGAACCGTTAAAAATGAACGTATGATTTATTACGAATTTTACAAGATGACTGGTTCAGAAATTGTTGAATTTTCGGAGTTTATCATTTTGGTGGAAAATTCTAGAATTGGTGGGCCCCACTTGTGGTTGGTGAAGAAATGTGCTGAATTATATTTCAAATGTGGTGGGTGGGAATAGTAGCAGGTAAAGCCATCAGGTTGCAGGTCAAACCTACCAAAATTTTCCTATAAATAGAGGGCTAAGTTAGAATTGAAAATCACACCAGAAACAAGTTTTCTCTCTTTCTCTCTCTAGATTATTGAGTGTATTTTGTGAGTATTTAGATACTTTGAGAGTTTCTATTCATCAGAGCAAGTTTCTTTCAGCCTTATACCGGTATTCCGACCAGAAGTACTGATATTTTGAGGTAAGGGATATTATTTTCTTCTTAATGATATTATTTTCTTCAATATCATTATGCTGAAATATTGATATGAGTTTTTATCAAATTTGGAACTTTTTGTGTCGGGGGTTACTATTCACGTATACGGCACTATTCACGTATACGGCACTATTCACGAATACGGCACTATTCACCGAAAAATAAAATTTTCCCTTTTTGTCCAAGATGTCTATTATGGTTACTATCTTTGATTGTATCCATGTTTTGATCTTTATTTTTGAATTCTGCTTCACAATTGATTATTATGAAGTATTATTGATCTTGGATAAACTGTTATACGAATCCCTACTATTTGTCCTTCTGTCTCATTGGATTCGTTCTCTTTAAGATATTTTTCATCATCCTCAGTCCTAAATGATGATATTACTGAATATCTTTGGCCTGTAGTGCAAAGATGTATAATTACTTGATGAATATCTTTGGCCTGTAGTGCAAAGATGAACAGGTGTTGAGATGAACATGACCGACTGATGATACAAATGAATATCTTTGGCCTGTAGTGCAAAGATGAATATTTGGTTAAAGATGATTATTAATTGATGTTACAGGGATAAAATATTGATGATGGACTTTTAAATCTTAGAAGATAGTAGAATTCTTTCTCTACTTGACTCTTCTAATGGTTTGCTGTTTCCGCTGCAGTTGTTGATCTAAAACTTGTTGTCGATTATATTTTATCAGATTTTTCCCTGTTGAAGACTAACGATAATTTGTTGTATATTATCTTAGTCATAATATTCTTTACTGGGCTAGTTGAGCTCACCCTTTTCCTTTTTGTTCCATTTTTCTTCTCAGGAGGTGAGAACATAGCAGGATCTAGTCGGGGTATGGAGTGATGGTTCTAGAAAGATGTATTAGCAGTCCTCACTATTTCTGTAAAATAGTGTTTGAATAATTGTAATGAGGATTTATTTGAGTGTGGATATTGTCTAGAAGACAATATTTGTATTTAAACTCACAGTATGTGTTGTCGTATTTTGCACGACAATTGTATTATTGAAGTTGTAGTTTGCTTTCTGTACCATGTATTTGGCGACTCAGAATGGGTGTTGTATACCTATTCTGGGGGCGTCACAGTTGGTATCAGAGCTTAGGGATATGATCCCTGGCTGAGATGTGAGACAAGAACTAGGAGGGGAGAGACGGGGAATTCCTTCGCTAGTATGACCTGACTAAGTTTATTTGGTGTTTATTTGGTCGGTCAGAGTATAGGGATAATATATGACATGACTATTAACCCTTGTTTTATGGCAGTATTTAAGAATGGCAGCTGAGAACGTTAATAATGGAGTAAATCAGACCGTGGAGACACCTTTGATCACTACCCAGGGGAACGTGCAACAGGAAGGCAATATTCCTCCTGTAAACAACGTTACCGAGCAAACGATGAATGATGGAATGTTTAGGAGCTTTTTGCAGTTCATGCAAAATCAGACGAGGGAGACTCGTGTGCAGAATACGGGTGGAAATGATAACAACGCGCGGTTTGTCACAGCTAAGCAGTTCAAAGAATTGGGACCACCAGAATTTAAGGGAAAGCCGGATCCGATCATGGCGGAAACGTGGGTCAAGCAAATTACCAAGATATTTGATGTCTTGGGATGCACGGAGGAACAGAAGGTTCCATTCGCCACATTTATGTTCCGCGGTGAGGCAGACTACTGGTGGGAGTCTGTGAAGCGTACCCAGCCTGACGCACTCAACATGTCCTGGGAAACATTTCAAAAACTGTTCAATGACAAGTACTTTCCTGAAAGTATTCGTCATATGAAGGAGGTTGAGTTTATTAGACTGGAACAAAACAACATGACGGTGTCCCAGTACGAGGCGAAGTTTGCAGAGTTATCCAGGTTTGCACCTCATTTGGTCGAAAATGAGGAACGAATGACAAGGATGTTTCTGAGAGGTCTAAAACCCGAGATTCGGCAATATCTTATCTCTCATAAATTTTCTTTATATTCAGATGTTGTAAACAGGGCTCAATTATTAGAGCGAGATAATGAGTATGTGCAACCGAGGGACCACAACCAGGGTCATACCGGTGGCGGCAGTCATCGAAGCAATGAAAACCAGCAGGGAGGAAAACATTCGGACAAAAGCGGTAACCACTCTGGTGGTAATCGTGGTCGTGATAATAGAAGGAGCGAGTCGGGAGGAGATTTCAAGAAGAGAAGGTACAACAATGATAACGTGAAGACGTCAGCACAAACATCAACTGTTTCTAGGGGAGGAGAACGACCACCGGTCGTATGTTACAAATGTGGGAAAGAGGGACATATCAGCCCAAACTGCCCACAACAATCCAAGGTATGTTATAACTGTGGAAAGGAAGGTCATATAGCTCGAGAGTGTTCTGTAGCAAAACCAAGTTCAGCGGGGATGGTGACTCCAAAAGTTATCCCGGATAAGTCGAAATCAGCGGTTCCTGGAAGGGCGTTTGTCGTTACTGGCCAAAACGCGAGAAACCCGAACGAGGTGATCACGGGTAAGCTAATCTTGAATTCTTGCGAAGTTTATACTTTACTAGATACCGGTTCTACCCATTCTTTTATCTCTCCTGCTTGTGCTCAACGTTTAAACTTGACTCCGGAGAAATTGGACTTTAACTTATCTGTTGAAACTCCGTTGGGTGAAACCTTCGTTACATCTACAGTTTATAAATCTTGCATGATCCAAGTTGGCACTATCACATTACCTGTTGATCTTATCTCTTTAAAGATACTTGCTTTTGATGTGATTTTAGGAATTGATTGGTTAACCACTCATCATGCTAAAATTGATTGTTTTCGTAAGGTTGTTAGTTTTCATATTCCTAACCAACCTGTCATACGAATTCAAACTACTAAACCACTAAAATCAGTCACTGTCATATCAAGCCACAAAGCTATTCGTTTATTGAAAAACGGATGTCAAGCTTTCTTAGCCCATGTTATGGATTTGAACAAAGACAAGTCAGATTTGAATAATATTTCTATTGTTAGAGAATTTTCCGATGTATTTCCTGAAGAACTTCCCGGTCTACCCCCGGAACGAGAAATTGAATTCTTTATTGACCTTGAACCCGGTACAAAGCCCATTTCTAAAACCCCATATCGAATGGCTCCTATTGAACTTCAGGAGTTAAAAGTCCAACTACAGGAGTTGTTGGACATCGGTTTTATTCGTCCTAGTACGTCTCCTTGGGGTGCTCCTGTTTTATTCGTAAAGAAGAAAGACGGGAGTATGCGACTTTGTATTGACTATCGAGAATTGAACCATGTCACCATCAAGAATAGGTATCCGCTACCTCGCATTGATGACCTGTTTGACCAGTTGCAAGGAGCACAATTCTTTTCAAAGATCGATCTTCGTTCTGGATATCATCAGCTGAAGATTAAAACTGAGGATATTCCAAAGACTGCCTTCAGAACTCGGTACGGGCATTATGAATTCTTAGTAATGTCTTTTGGATTGACTAATGCTCCTGCTGCCTTCATGGATATGATGAACCGTGTATTCAAAGAATATTTGGATCAGTTCGTTGTTGTCTTTATTGATGACATCCTCATCTATTCCAAAAGCCGTGAAGATCATGAGCGCCATTTGAAGCTGGTACTGCAAAGGCTTCGTGAAAACAAGCTATATGCCAAACTGAAGAAATGCGAGTTCTGGCTTGAGGAAGTAGCATTCCTTGGGCACGTGGTGTCAAAACATGGAGTATCTGTCGACCCGGCGAAGATTGAAGCCATACAAAGTTGGGAGCAACCGAAGTCGGTAACCGAAGTACGTAGCTTTCTGGGCTTAGCTGGTTATTATCGGAGATTTGTGGAAGGATTTTCTCGAATCGCTACTCCGTTAACTCAGCTGACTCGGAAAGATACAAAATTCGTATGGAGTGAGGAATGCGAGAAGAGTTTCCAAGAACTCAAGAGGAGACTCATTTCGGCACCTGTTTTGACAATACCATCTGGTTCGGATGGATTTGTTATCTACAGCGATGCTTCAGGCAAAGGGTTAGGATGTGTTCTCATGCAACATGGGAAAGTCATAGCCTATGCCTCACGACAACTCAAAGAATATGAGAGGAATTATCCTACTCATGATTTGGAGTTGGCAGCAGTCGTTTTTGCGTTGAAGATCTGGAGACACTACCTGTATGGGGAGAAAGTGGAGATCTATACAGATCATAAAAGCCTCAAATATTTCTTCACCCAAAAGGAACTCAACATGCGGCAACGACGTTGGCTTGAGCTGTTGAAAGATTACGATCATACCATCCAATACCATCCTGGAAAAGCAAACGTAGTAGCTGACGCATTGAGTAGAAGATCATATGCGGGTACGAGTGCAATGTTTTTAACACAAAGGCCCATTTTGTATGACTTGCAAAGGATGGAGATAGAGATGAAGGCTCCAAGTACCCACATGATGATATCAAATATACGAGTAGAACCGACTTTAATCGATAAAGTTAAAGCTGCTCAAGCTACGGATATAGAGCTGATGCGTATGAAGAAGAAAGTGCAAGAAGGTGCTATTCCAGAAGCAAGAATCGATGAAGAAGGAATACTTCGAGTCAACTCCAGACTTTGTGTTCCTAACGATTTTGACTTGAAGCATAGAATAATGATGGAGGCACACAACACACCGTTTGCAATCCATCCTGGGAGTACCAAAATGTATCACGATCTTCGACATACATTTTGGTGGAGCAATATGAAAAGAGAGATCGCGGAGTTTATCTCGAGATGTTTAACTTGTCAACGTGTAAAAGCGGAGCATCAAGTACCAAAGGGTCCATTGCAACCACTTGAGATTCCGAAATGGAAGTGGGAACACATTACTATGGATTTTGTTACAGGTCTTCCCAAGGTTTCTCAAGGCATAGATGCGATTTGGGTTATTGTTGATAGATTAACCAAGTCCGCTCATTTCTTGCCGATACGTGAGACTTATTCCCTTGAACGTCTTGCTAGTATGTACGTGAACGAGATTGTGAGATTGCATGGCATGCCAGTATCCATAGTTTCGGATCGTGACCCAAGATTCACTTCACGATTTTGGGTTAGCTTGCAGAAAGCTATGGGCACGGATTTACGATTCAGTTCAGCATACCATCCTCAAACGGACGGACAATCAGAGAGGACTATTCAAACTCTTGAAGATCTATTAAGACTTTGTGTCTTAGATCTCAAAGGGAGTTGGGATAAGTACCTACCATTGGTGGAATTCTCCTACAACAACAGTTATCAGGCGAGCATAGGTATGGCTCCATTTGAGGCGTTGTATGGAAGAAAATGTCGTTCTCCAGTATGCTGGGACGAGGTGGGTGAAGCAACATTGTTGGGACCAGAATTGGTACGCATTACTACAGAGAAGATCCAAACGATTCGACAACGTATACAAACGGCACAGGATCGACAAAAGAGTTATGCGGATCTTCATCGGAAGGACGTGGAATTTAATATTGGGGATCATGTATTGTTACGTGTTGCACCATGGAAGGGAGTTACAAGATTTGGGAAGAGAGGAAAGCTCAATCCAAGATTTGTTGGTCCATTTGAGATTCTTGAGCGAATAGGAAATGTGGCATATAGACTCGCATTACCTCCAAGCATGTCTCGTGTTCATAATGTTTTTCACATATCTATGCTTCGTAAATATGTTAAAGACCCGAACCACATTATTGAGTTAGAACCAGACGAGATAGCTGAAGATTTAACGTACGAGGAGGTACCTGTTAAGATCTTGGATAGGAAAGAGCATGTCCTACGCACGAAGGTTATACCACAAGTTAAGGTTTTGTGGAGAAACCATGCTATTGAAGAAATGACCTGGGAGTTGGAATCAGAAATGAAAGCGAGGTATCCTCACCTTTTTGAAACATCAGGTACGTACGTCAATTTCGAGGACGAAATTTCATAAGGAGGGGAGGTTGTAAGACCCCAACTTATTAATGAATAAAATCAAATTTTCTCTAAATATTATTGTGAATAATAAGGGGTTAATTTGATATAATACTTTGGTTATGGGTGAAATGTGCAAATTTTGCAAAATAAGCAAGTGGTTATAAAATATTTATTTTTGGTCGGTGAATATTCGGTTGGTCGTGGAATATTCTTGCTGTCGGGGAATATTCGTACGACGACGCAGCCTTGTGTGGGCCCCATAACGGAAAGCGATTGGATGAAGAAAACGACAAGTATAAGTTGTTTATAAATAACGGCGTAGTTGTTACCGTTAATACTGTTGGAATACCCGGTGGTTAAAATACAGTAGCACACGGTATTGCACCAATTATTGATTCTTACGTAAGAAGGCACTACTCAATAATTGTTACAGTAGTTATTATTCAATATTTTATTTTATTGATTCAATAATTGCTGCGTTGATATTTTATATTATTGTTGTTTCAATAATTGTTGCTGCACAGTATTTTCATTTATCAGATCAATAATTCATATTATTTGAATAATATTATTAGATAACATTATTGGCAATGTCTAGAAAGTTCTGTCTAAGGAGAGGTTTGGTCATCTAATTGCGCGCCAGTAAGGAGAAATCCTTATTGGAAAGCCCCCTCTTTCCTGGGAACGGCCTGGTTGTCATAAATGTGATTCTGTAATATTATTTGTGAATAATTAATTATTGATTCATATGATAAGGAAATATTTATTTTATGTGGATATAAATGAGGGATATATTTTTGTGGTTAAAAATGAAGGAGTTAATGTTGAGGTTTTTATCAGTATTTTTGTCGGAATGGAGGTATTAAAAATCAGGGTTTTTGAGATAGTTTGCGGGGGTTATAATTTTTAATCCGACCGTTGGATCGTGGTAATTTTTGGATATGTTATACATATATAAGTTGAGTATATGTCCACAAATTTTGAACCGTTAAAAATGAACGTATGATTTATTACGAATTTTACAAGATGACTGGTTCAGAAATTGTTGAATTTTCGGAGTTTATCATTTTGGTGGAAAATTCTAGAATTGGTGGGCCCCACTTGTGGTTGGTGAAGAAATGTGCTGAATTATATTTCAAATGTGGTGGGTGGGAATAGTAGCAGGTAAAGCCATCAGGTTGCAGGTCAAACCTACCAAAATTTTCCTATAAATAGAGGGCTAAGTTAGAATTGAAAATCACACCAGAAACAAGTTTTCTCTCTTTCTCTCTCTAGATTATTGAGTGTATTTTGTGAGTATTTAGATACTTTGAGAGTTTCTATTCATCAGAGCAAGTTTCTTTCAGCCTTATACCGGTATTCCGACCAGAAGTACTGATATTTTGAGGTAAGGGATATTATTTTCTTCTTAATGATATTATTTTCTTCAATATCATTATGCTGAAATATTGATATGAGTTTTTATCAAATTTGGAACTTTTTGTGTCGGGGGTTACTATTCACGTATACGGCACTATTCACGTATACGGCACTATTCACGAATACGGCACTATTCACCGAAAAATAAAATTTTCCCTTTTTGTCCAAGATGTCTATTATGGTTACTATCTTTGATTGTATCCATGTTTTGATCTTTATTTTTGAATTCTGCTTCACAATTGATTATTATGAAGTATTATTGATCTTGGATAAACTGTTATACGAATCCCTACTATTTGTCCTTCTGTCTCATTGGATTCGTTCTCTTTAAGATATTTTTCATCATCCTCAGTCCTAAATGATGATATTACTGAATATCTTTGGCCTGTAGTGCAAAGATGTATAATTACTTGATGAATATCTTTGGCCTGTAGTGCAAAGATGAACAGGTGTTGAGATGAACATGACCGACTGATGATACAAATGAATATCTTTGGCCTGTAGTGCAAAGATGAATATTTGGTTAAAGATGATTATTAATTGATGTTACAGGGATAAAATATTGATGATGGACTTTTAAATCTTAGAAGATAGTAGAATTCTTTCTCTACTTGACTCTTCTAATGGTTTGCTGTTTCCGCTGCAGTTGTTGATCTAAAACTTATTGTCGATTATATTTTATCAGATTTTTCCTTGTTGAAGACTAACGATAATTTGTTGTATATTATCTTAGTCATAATATTCTTTACTGGGCTAGTTGAGCTCACCCTTTTCCTTTTTGTTCCATTTTTCTTCTCAGGAGGTGAGAACATAGCAGGATCTAGTCGGGGTATGGAGTGATGGTTCTAGAAAGATGTATTAGCAGTCCTCACTATTTCTGTAAAATAGTGTTTGAATAATTGTAATGAGGATTTATTTGAGTGTGGATATTGTCTAGAAGACAATATTTGTATTTAAACTCACAGTATGTGTTGTCGTATTTTGCACGACAATTGTATTATTGAAGTTGTAGTTTGCTTTCTGTACCATGTATTTGGCGACTCAGAATGGGTGTTGTATACCTATTCTGGGGGCGTCACAAATAAGGACGAAGTTCGCACTCTTATACTTGACTTTCTTCGCGAGCATCTGATCCGAAGGAAGGACGCCATCTGCCAAATATTCGATGTAGGGAGTCATCCAACAGTTAGATCTCTCAATGCACATTACTGCTTCGTGTTGGATACTCGGGTGCTGCAAGACCTCCAAATAAACTGACCCATTAAAAAGAACAGCGTCCATGGTGGCTAACTTCGACAATGCATCGGCTATAGAATTGTCGTTACACTCGATGCCCTGAAACTCATAAGAGACAAAGTGTTGAAGTCGGTCTTTTAACTCCGCCAAATATTTGATCATCCTTGTCCCACGAGCCTCAAATCTTCCGATAACTGCTTGACGACCAACTGAGAGTCACTGTAAATAATCAACTTCTGTACTTCTAGACTCTTCGCAAACCAAACTCCCGCCAACACTGCTTCATATTCGGCCTCGTTGTTTGTAGCCTTAAATCCGAATCTAATGGCTTATTGTACCTTGAATCCCTCCGGACTTGTCAAGATAATCCATGCTCCACTGACATTCACCGTAGAAGACCCATCCACATACAGCGTCCATGCGTTCTGACCGTGCTGAAGAACTATAACTGCTAGATCAGATGTCTCAGCTTCTGGCAACTCAGCATCTACTTCGGTGAATGAACATTCCACCATAAAATCGGCCAAAGCTTGACCCTTGATAGCGGCTCGGGGATGATACTCAATAAAAAACTAGGACAATTCCATGGTCCATGCTGCTAACCTCCCCGAAACTTCTGGCTTACCCATTACCTTCTTCAGTGGTTGATCCGTGTAGACGATCAGGAGCCTGCCTTGAAAATATTGCTGAAGCTTTCGGCTAGCAATTACTAAAGCAAAAGCAGATTTTTTAATATTTGGATATCTGGTTTCAGCATTTCTTAGGACATGGCTGACATAATAGACCGAATGCTGCTTTCCACTGACCTCCCGAACCAGCACCGCTCCAACCACTAACGAACTCGCCGCAAGGTACAAATACAAGGTCTCTGTTGGGGTAAGCTTCACCAATAGGGGAGCAGAAGACAGATAAGTTTTTATGCCTTAGAAGGCATCTTCACACTCCGAAGTCCATTGGAATGTCTTTGCGTTCTTCGGTCCCTTCAGTGTGTTGAAGAATGGTAAGCATCTCTCTGTAAATTTGGACATGAACCTCCTTAAAGCTGCAATCCTATCGGTCAGACGTTGAACGTCTTTGAACGACTGAGGAGTTTTCATGTCTAGAATAGCCTGGATCTTCTCCGGATTGGCTTCAATGCCCCTCTGATTGACCAGATAACCCAGAAATTTCCCTGCACCGAGTCCGAAGGTACACTTTGTAGGATTGAGCCTCAACTTGCGATGGCAGACTGTCTGAAAGCATTCTTCTAGATCATCTAAATGCTTCTGAGTCGTCGTGCTCTTCACGATCATATCATCTACATACACCTCCATGTTCATTCCCAGCTGCTTCTGGAAGACAAAATTCATCATTCTCTGGTAGGTGGCTCCAGCATTAATCAGGCCGAAGGTCATCTTCTTATAGGCGTACACCGAACGGTGTGTGATGAATGCTGTCTTTGGAATGTCCTCATCGCACATGAAAATTTGGTGATAACCTGAAAAAGCATCCATAAAGCTTAGTAGTGCATACCCCGAAGTCGCATCAATAAGTTGGTCAATATGGGGTAAGGGATAGAAGTCCTTCAGACAAGCTTTATTCAGGTCGGTGTAGTCGATGCAAACCCGCCATTTCCCATTCTGCTTCTGTACCAACACTACATTTGCCATCCACTCCGGATAGTCTATCTCGAAGATGAAGTTAGCAGCTATCAGCTTCGCGATCTCTTTATCAATGATCCTTTGTCGTTCAGGTGAAAAGATCCGTCTTTTCTGTCGAACTGGCTTCTTTGATGGATCCACATCGAGCCGATGCTCGGTAATCTTTCGACTGATCCCGGGCATGTCCTGTGGCTCCCATGCAAAGATATCTGCATAACAGAGAAGAAGTTCCATAAGGTTTGTCCGAAGAGGCTCCGGCAAGCCTGAACCAATCTTCACGATTTTGTCCTTCTTTCCAAGAACCAGCTCGATCTCCTCTGTATCTCTTGTGGGAATAACCAACGGCTCCGAACTGCTTTCAGTAAAGGGTTCGATCTCGATTGCCATAGTTTGTTTCTGCTTGCTGACCCCTACTCTTGAGGAAATAACAACATTCTGATAACAGCGTCGAGCCAGATCCAAATCCCCTGCCACCTCTCCCACTCCATGTGCCGTAGGGAACTTGATTTTAAAATGAGGGATGGAAGTCACTGCTTGGAGAGCCATCAAGGTAGGTCTTCCCAGTATGGTGTTGTAAGCCGAATCTACATGCACAACATAAAATTTACATGTTATTTCTACCTGCTGAGGAGCTGTGCCGAAGACTACTGGGAGTTTAATAGTGCCTGCAACCCTGACTGGATCATTGCTAAAACCGTACAAAGGAGCCTCCTGCCCAACCTCCATCTTTTGTCCCTCGAGATGCATCCTATGATAAGCATGGGCATACAGAATGTCCACCGAAGACCCGTTGTCTATCATCATTCGTTTCACATCCATCGTACCCACTTGTGCAGTGATCACCAACGCTCCTTCATGTGGGTCAATGGGCTCCGAAGAATAATCTGCATCGGTAAAGGATATAACAGTTCCTTGAAATGCCCTGTCGGCCTTCGGGGGAACACTCGCCACAGACATGACCGAATCCAGATATCCTCTCCTTTTCTTCCCTGCTATCTTCCCGGACATCCCGCCGGTTATGACATCAACGACGTGCTTCGGCGGTGGTATTGGAGCAGTTTGAGTGGGTGGAACCACTTGAACCGTCTGAACAGTACGGTCGACATTCTGCTGATCTTGTCGATCCCTCCCGGCCACATATTGAATTAGCAAACCGCTCTGAATTTTCTTTTCCATAAAATCCTTCAGGTTGCAACACTCATTAGTATCATGGCCTGCAGCTTGATGATAACCACAATACTTCTGAGAGTTGCCTTGCCCTGTCCTATAATTGTCACGAGGCGGCTCGAAGAATGGTTGGTCTCTGATCTGGTCCAAAATCACCGACCTGTCTGTGTTCAGTTTGGTATACACCTTATTCACCTTCGAGGCAGAAGCAGGTGGACGGCTATTTCCTTGTCGCCATGAGCTATTATACTTCTTCGAATTGCTTTCTGACCGATCATTATACCCCCCCGTCTTCTTCTGATCACTTTGGGTCTTAGGAATATCTGCCTCCTTCATTTGATCTGAAGAGGGACGCTTCAGGCTATCCATAGCCTCCTCCACAACAATATAACCTTTTGCCTTGTCGAACGCCTCTGCCAGGCTCTTCGGATGATTGAACATCAACTTCTTTACTAACTTCTCGGACTTTACCAGGTCCAAACCATTTTGAAACAATCCCACAGCTTGGAGATCATTCAAATCTGACACCTGACCGACGGCTTCTCGGAACCTCTTCACATACTGACCCAACGACTCATTGGTGTACTGTCTGACCTGTGCCGAAGAACCCGTGGGCTTCCCTCTTCTTCGGTTACTCCCGAAACGAGCGTGGAATTTTTCGCAGAGCTCGGACCATGATGAAATTGAATCTGCAGGCAGAGTCCCCATCCATTGTCTCGCATCTTTTCTCAACGTCGTAACAAACATGTGACATTTAGCAGCATCAGTAAAATCGTAGTAATCCATTAACCGGTCAAATGCTTGGCTATGGTCATAAGGATCTCCCGAACCATCGTAACTTTCCACGCGAGGCAACTTCTTGGTGGTGTCTGCCTTCTCCCTAAGAATATCCGAGGAAAATGGGGATGCTTTCTTTCCCGGAGTATCCTTCACCTGTTGGACCTCGGCTAACTGCTTCTGGAGCGTCTTCAGCTCTTTTACCAGATACTCTACTCCTTCTGGTTGTGATGAGACTTCTTTCTCCGATGACTCCCTCCCTTTTTGAGCAGATCGGTCTTTAGCCACAATACCCGCAATCTTCGAAGGACTTTTATGATGACGGTCTCCAGAGCGAAGTACCCTAGGTGGACTTTCGGGTGTGCGGCCCCTAGATCTGCTTCGTCTCTGGGTCCGGTGACTATGGTGAGAATGCGCAACAACAAGCGCCCTCTTCGTGTTCTCGGGAGTGCGATCTCGAGATCGTCCCTTCCGTTCACTTCGACTCTGTTCTCTAGATTCGGTAGGATGCTGCATCTGCTTCGACCTCCGAGGAGTAGGGCTTCTTGATCTTCTCCTTTCTCGATGCTGGCCCGGAGACCCCCGCTCCGAATGAGCAGGTTCCTTCCCACTCCTATGTCCTCGTTCTTCGGACTGAACATAACTGGACTCCTCATCTCTCAACTCTGCTATTCGGGTCATTTGCTCAGCTATATCCTGTCGTTGCTTTATGAGTGCCTCCATGGCCCTATCGATTTCGTCCGTCATCTTAGCCAGTCGGGAGGCTTTTTCATCTTCTTTTCGCTTCAGGCCGCGACTGAACTCTTTTTCTGCTGTGAAAACTAGCTTTCTCTTGGCCTTGCCCACAGCCCTGGGACGAGAATCTCCCTGTGAACGTTTGGACGCTGTGCTAGCATGAACACTGAATGTAGTCCCCAAACGATCTTTAGCAGAAACTCGTGGTGGTGAATCACCGACAGTCATTGGCTGTCCTTCAGGTGTATCTGCTCTACTCTTCCCCATCTTTGAAAACGTAGAACAAATAAATATTTGTGATTGAAAGCTCTTGAACACTAGAACTCAGCCCTCCTTCTAGCGCCAATGTTAACGCCAAGATCTTTGGTGACGTCCCAATCACGTAAGACGCCCTAATCCTGCACAGTAAACACAGTCAACACCAAAAGCTTGACGGCTGGACTGTCGGGGGATAACTCCAGCGTGAGAGTCAGTACAGGCCGTTCAAGATTTAACAATGGAGGATAAAATATCTGGTGTCTCAAGAGAGATAAAAAATCGTGGGTTGTGTGTATGCGTACATTTCCTTAGAGACTTCCTTTCTAGGTTATACTCCCTTGCCTGGTTTACCGTGCCACTAACTCTTATCTGACACAGTTCCCTATCCCTCACTGATCCCAGCCGGATTCATGCAGGTTGTCACCTTTTTTCCATTGTGCATGTCACCGGCCGGATAAAATCCCATCCACATTAATGATTTTCAGACTTTTGGTCAACAACCTTCCTTTTTCATCATTACAAGTCAAAGATAGAGATATTAAAATATCTAATGGGTCATCCCACTGACCCGACCCGATCTCGTAAGGATTTAACGGGAATAAGAGGGTGACTAGGCCCAATATCTTTAAGACTCAATAGAGAAAACCCAATGGATTAATCAAATAAGTAAGCCCAATCCACTCGGCCCAATACGTGAAATATCATGACCGAACAATAGGATTAGTCGGATCGTGTGTGATTGAAGTTTAATTTTTTTCGTGTACAGCCGAAAGTTTAATGTAATTTGTGTTAAAAATATAATTTGTATGTTTAAAAGTTTATTGATTTTTTTGATAATTAAGTCTTTTTTTAAATTTTTAAATAAAAAAATTATATTTGGTAATCTTTGTATTAATATTTAATTTTAATAATTTAATATATAATATTTATTTATAAGGATTTATACAGATTTAATGCGTCAAAATAAGTATTTATACAAAATTTATACGAATTAGGTACTTAATGTAATAAATTGTGAATTTGGTGGTACTTGATATAACATAAGTGTAATTAGCCCGTATTGTATACGGTATCTGGCCGAAAAATTAGGTATTTCGACCAATATTGGCATAATTTTGAAATTGGAGGCTAAATTGTATCAAATTACACATTTGATGTAGTAAAGTGTAAGCCCAAATTTTTTAGAGGCCTAATAATGAATATGATAATATTTCATGTAGTAAACTGTATTTAGTCCTATATATATAATGCTTCCTATGCGGGTGGTTTGCATGTGGACCAACTTTAGTGACGAACAAAATAATCGCTAAACTTATAGGGTCTGAACCGTTGCGATAGTTCAGAACGGTTGCTATAGCTCGGTTCAGATCCTATGGCTATGGGTTTAGCGACAGTTTTGTCCGTCGTTAAAGTTGGTTCGCATGCAGACTACCCCCATAGGAAACAAAGTGTATATATATACTCTTTCCTATTAATTGAACTTGGTGTTATGTTGTCAGCTCTAATTGAAATACAAAAAAGAAAAGAAAAAAGAGAGTTAAATATGAATTAAGACAGATCATTCTAAGACGCAAATAGATCAATACAATTAACTCCAACCAAAAAAATAGGTCATCAAATATATTTTGATTTATTTAAATAATATAGTACTTTAAAAAAATATAAGATTAAATTTAATTTTTGAAAACCAGTTTAAAATGATTTTAAATTAATGTAATTTATTTAATTTTTTATGATAAGTAAAACATAAAGAAAAAATGGTGTGGAGACTATGATGTGGCTTCCATTAGAGTTTAAAGTGAGATGGTGGTGTGGTCATTTCGTTGGCAAAACTGAGCACTTTATTGTGGAGAATGTGATGTGGCTACTACCATTACAACTCCTTCCACGGAATATGTGATCTCTCTCTCTCTCTTAGTCGTTTGAATTAACTGATTCATAGCATGTGGCACGTAACGTTGTAAACGAGCTAACATAGTTCGAGCTCGATTCGGGTTCGACTCAAAAAAATAAGAGCGAGACTCGAATTCGTTAATAATATGATCCAAATTTGAGCATTAAAAATAGTTCGAATAAAAATATGAGTAGAATCTGAGCAAGGTTATACTCGACTCGTTTAAGATTCAAACAACTCGAATTCTTGATTGTGATTCGATATATACTCGGTTAATACATATTCGATTAGATGTCCGATACATTCTCTTATAATATATGTAAGACCCCAACTTTTATAAATAAAGATGAATTTTTTATAAATATCATTTTTAAATATTATGGAGTGAAATTGTTATAATGTTATAGTTGTGGGTAATATTTATAAATTTTGCAAAGTACGCAAGTTGCTATATAATATTCGATTGGTCGGGGAATATTCGTTTTAACAGGGAATATTCGTACGACGACACAATCATTGATGGACCCCACAACGGAATTATTGTCGGATTGAGAAAACGACAAAAATACTTTATGAAAATAACGGCGGAAGTTTTACCATTAATACTGTTGAACTACTCGGTAGTAAAAGTACAATAATACACATGGTTGCATAGTGGCACACGGTATTGGTTATTGATGCTTATGTGATAAGTCACTCAGTTTTGTTTTATTGGTATTATTAATGTAATAAAACAGAAAAACTTTTTATATAAAACAAAATACTTTTATAAAGTTATTCGTTTTATTAGGCTAATAGTAAAATCTTTTTATATAAAACAGAATACTTTTATAAAATTATCTGTTTTATTAGACAATAATTAGAATATATTATATTTTATTATGCATAGTATTTGCATAGTGACTGCATAGAGTTTACATAGTAAAATCTTTTATAAAGTTATTCGTTTTATTCGATTATAAATAGAATATATTATATTTTATTTAAAAGATTTTGCTTTAATTATGGACCGTCAGATTAAAGTAAATCAATCTAGACCGTTCATGAGTTAGTTACTATGCAGTCCATTTTTCTATAAATAGAAGCTCATTCATTCATTATTTTCTTACGAATTCACTGAAACTCTAGAGAGAGAAAGTACAGAGAGAAAGAAAAAAAAGTATTCTGCTACTTCACTACTCCGATATCAAGTTTCTTTTACAGTAAGGGGTATTATTTGTTGTACTCGATATTCTTTCTTTCTTATTCATGAAAAGAACTTCTGTTATTCCATTCTTTATTATTCTGTTGGAATAACCTGTATACGCGGGCTACCCTATACTTGGTGAAATTCTTCTGTTATTACATTTTTATTATTCTGTTGGAACATCCTGTATGTGCTTTACGCCGGACCTGTTCTATTATTTATTATTCTGTCGGAATATCCTGTCTATACTTTACGCCGGACCTGGTTCTATTATTTATTATGCTGTCGAAATATCCTATCTGTGCGTTTACGCTGGACCTAGTTCTATTATTTATTATTCTGTTGGAATATCCTGTCGGTGCGTTTACGCATGACCTAGTTCCATTATTTATTTTCCTGTTGGAATAATCTGTCTCTGCGGTCTATCGCATGCATGGTGATTTCTTTTGCTATTCCATTATTTATTATATTCAGTTGGTTAAAGTTTTGACTTTTATACTCCATGAAATTAGTGGAATATTCTTGATATTTGCGCTTCATCCAGTATCTTTTCATGAAAATATTCTTTCGAGTATTCTTGAATTTTACTCCACAAAGCAGTATCATGTTGACAATTTGGACGTTATTAGTTTCTCGATAAATTAATTCTTGAACTTATTTTATTGAATTCTTATATCATTGTCATCATCCTCATGTTTATGTTCTGTTGAAAGTCATCTGTGGCCTGTAATGCATAGATGGACTTGGTATGATTATGACCAGGAATTATTCGGTATAATCATGACCGTAATGTTACAAATGATATGGTAAAAGTCCTCATTGGCCCGTAGTGCATTGATGGACAGTTGTTGGCATGATCATGACCATTGATGAATACACGAATATCCTTGGCCCGTAGTGCATGGATAATTTATGGATGTGATACTAATGAATATCCTTGGCCGTAGTGCAGGGATGATATGAATTATTTAGTAAGCTGAGTCCCAACGATAAAAGTAATGAAAAACCTTTTAAATCATAGAAGATAGTAGATTTTATTCTCTACTTGACTCTTATAATGGGTTGATTGTTCCGCTACAGTTAAACTTGATATTTGTTATATTTTATCAGTTTTACACTGTTGAAGGCTAATGATAATTTATTCTGCATTATCTTAGTCATACTATTTCTTACTGGGCTAGTTGAGCTCACCCTTTTGTTTTCATTGTTCTCTTCAAGAAATGAGAACGTAACGGGGACTAGTCGGGGAACGGAGTGACGGTTTAGATGATAGCATTAGTAGTCCACACTATTCTATGAAATAGTGTGAAAATAAATGTATTGATGTGACGCCCCCAAAATAGGTATACAACACCCATTCTGAGTCGCCAAATACATGGTACAGAAAGCAAACTACAACTTCAATAATACAATTGTCCTGCAAAATACGACAACACATACTGTGAGTTAAAATACAAATATTGTCTTCTGGACAATATCCACACTCAAATAAATCCTCATTACAATTATTCAAACACTATTTTACAGAAATAGTGAGGACTGCTAATACATCTTTCTAGAACCATCACTCCATACCCCGACTAGATCCTGCTATGTTCTCACCTCCTGAGAAGAAAAATGGAACAAAAAAGAAAAGGGTGAGCTCAACTAACCCAGTAAAGAATATTATGACTAAGATAATATACTACAAATTATCGTTAGTCTTCAACAGGGAAAAATCTGATAAAATATAATCGACAACAAGTTTTAGATCAACAACTGCAGCGGAAACAGCAAACCATTAGAAGAGTCAAGTAGAGAAAGAATTCTACTATCTTCTAAGATTTAAAAGTCCATCATCAATATTTTATCCCTGTAACATCAATTAATAATCATCTTTAACCAAATATTCATCTTTGCACTACAGGCCAAAGATATTCATTTGTATCATCAGTCGGTCATGTTCATCTCAACACCTGTTCATCTTTGCACTACAGGCCAAAGATATTCATCAAGTAAGTATACATCTTTGCACTACAGGCCAAAGATATTCAGTAATATCATCATTTAGGACTGAGGATGATGAAAAATATCTTAAAGAGAACGAATCCAATGAGACAGAAGGACAAATAGTAGGGATTCGTATAACAGTTTATCCAAGATCAATAATACTTCATAATAATCAATTGTGAAGCAGAATTCAAAAATAAAGATCAAAACATGGATACAATCAAAGATAGTATCCATAATAGACATCTTGGACAAAAAGGAAAAATTTTATTTTTCGGTGAATAGTGCCGTATTCGTGAATAGTGTCGTATACATGAATAGTGCCGTATACATGAATAGTAACTCCGACACAAAAAGTTCCAAATTTGATAAAAACTCATATCAATATTTCAGCATAATGATATTGAAGAAAATAATATCATTTAAGAAGAAAATAATATCCCTTACCTCAAAATATCAGTACTTCTGGTCGGAATACCGGTATAAGGCTGAAAGAAACTTGCTCTGATGAATAGAAACTCTCAAAGTATCTAAATACTCACAAAATACACTCAATAATCTAGAGAGAGAAAGAGAAAAAACTTGTTTCTGGTGTGATTTTCAATTCTAACTTAGCCCTCTATTTATAGGAAAATTTTGGTAGGTTTGACCTGCAACCTGATGGCTTTACCTGCTACTATTCCCACCCACCACATTTGAAATATAATTCAGCACATTTCTTCACCAATCACAAGTGGGGCCCACCAATTCTAGAATTTTCCACCAAAATGATAAACTCCGAAAATTCAACAATTTCTGAACCAGTCATCTTGTAAAATTCGTAATAAATCATACGTTCATTTTTAACGGTTCAAAATTTGTGGACATATACTCAACTTATATATGTATAACATATCTAAAAATTACCACGATCCAACGGTCGGATTAAAAATTATAACCCCCGCAAACTATCTCAAAAACCCTGATTTTTAATACCTCCATTCCGACAAAAATACTGACAAAAACCTCAACATTAACTCCTTCATTTTTAACCACAAAAATATATCCCTCATTTATATCCACATAAAATAAATATTTCCTTATCATATGAATCAATAATTAATTATTCACAAATAATATTACAGAATCACATTTATGACAACCAGGTCGTTCCCAGGAAAGAGGGGGCTTTCCAATAAGGATTTCTCCTTACTGGCGCGCAATTAGATGACCAAACCTCTCCTTAGACAGAACTTTCTAGACATTTCCAATAATGTTATCTAATAATATTATTCAAATAATATGAATTATTGATCTGATAAATGAAAATACTGTGCAACAACAATTATTGAAACAACAATAATATAAAATATCAACGCAGCAATTATTGAATCAATAAAATTAAATATTGAATAATAACTACTGTAACAATTATTGAGTAGTGCCTTCTTACGTAAGAATCAATAATTGGTGCAATACCGTGTGCTACTGTATTTTAACCACCGGGTATTCCAACAGTATTAACGGTAACAACTACGCCGTTATTTATAAACAACTTATACTTGTCGTTTTCTTCATCCAATCGTTTTCCGATATGGGGCCCACACAAGGCTGCGTCGTCGTACGAATATTCTCCGACAGCAAGAATATTCCACGACCAACCGAATATTCACCGACCAAAAATAAATATTTTATAACCACTTGCTTATTTTGCAAAATTTGCACATTTCACCCATAACCAAAGTATTATATCAAATTAACCCCTTATTATTCACAATAATATTTAGAGAAAATTTGATTTTATTCATTAATAAGTTGGGGTCTTACAATTGAGGACTTATTTTGAGTTTGAATCCTGTTTAAAAGAAAGTGTTGTATTTAAACTCACATCTTGTGTTTTGTCATATTTTACACGACAGTTGTATAATTAAGTTGTATTTGAATTTTGTACCATATTTTTGGCGACTCAGAATAAGTGATGTATACCTATTTTGGGGGCATCACAGTTGGTATCAGAGCTTAGGGATATGATCCATGGCTGAGATGTGAGATAAGAACTAGGAGGGGAGAGACGGGAAATTCCTTCGCTAGTATGACCTGCCTAAGTTTACTTATTATTTAATTGGTCGGTCAGAGTATAGAGATAATATGTGATATGTTAATTAACCCTTGTTTTGTGGCAGTATTTGAAAATGACATCCGAGAATGTTGAGAATAGCAATGGAGCACAGGCGACCGTTGATTCACCACATATCAATAATCAGGATAATGTGCATCAGGAAGGCGATAATCCTCATGCAAACAACAACACTGACCAAATGATGAATGATAGAATGTTCAGTGGCTTTATGCAATTCATGCAACAGCAGGCGAGAGCGGCTCCTGTTCAAAATATAGGTGGCAACACTGAAAACCCTCGGACGGTCACCGCTAAACAATTCAAGGAGTTGGGACCACCGGAATTTATTAGAGAACCAAAACCACTTAAGGCGGAAACGTGGATAAAGCAGATCACCAAGATATTTGATGTCTTGAGATGCACTGAGGAGCAAAAGGTTCCCTTTGTAAGACCCCAACTTATAAATGAATAAAATCAAATTTTCTCTAAATATTATTGTGAATAATAAGGGGTTAATTTGATATAATACTTTGGTTATGGGTGAAATGTGCAAATTTTGCAAAATAAGCAAGTGGTTATAAAATATTCATTTTTTCGGGAAATATTCGTTTGGTCGTGGAATATTCTTGCTGTCGGGAAATATTCGTACGATGGCGCAACCTTGTGTGGGCCCCATAACGGAAAGCGATAGGATGAAGAAAACGACAAGTATAAGTTGTTTATAAATAACGACGTAGTTGTTACCGTTAATACTGTTGGAATACCCGGTGGTTAAAATACAGTAGCACACGGTATTGCACCAATTATTGATTGTTACGTAAGAAGGCACTACTCAATAATTATTACAGTAGTTATTGTTCAATATTTTATTTTATTGATTCAATAATTGTTGCGTTGATATTTTATATTATTATTGTTTCAATAATTGTTGCTGCATAATATTTTCCATTATCAGATCAATAATTCATATTATTTGAATAATATTATTAGATAACATTATTGGCAATGTCTAGAAAGTTCTGTCTAAGGAGAGGTTTGGTCATCTAATTGCGCGTCAGTAAGGAGAAATCCTTATTGGAAAGCCCCCTCTTTCCTGGGAACAGCCTGGCTGTCATAAATGTGATTCTGTAATATTATTTGTGAATAATTAATTATTGATTCATATGATAAGGAAATATTTATTTTATGTGGACATAAATGAGGGATATATTTTTGTGGTTAAAAATGAAGGAGTTAATGTTGAGGTTTTTGTCAGTATTTTTGTCGGAATGGAGGTATTAAAAATCAGGATTTTTGAGATATTTTGCAGGGGTTATAATTTTTAATCCGACCGTTGGATCGTGGTAATTTTTGGATATGTTTTACATATATAAGTTGAGTATATGTCCACAAATTTTGAACCGTTAAAAATGAACGTATGATTTGTTATGAATTTTACGAGATGTCTGGTTCAGAAATTATTGAATTTTCGGAGTTAATCATTTTTGTGAAAAATTCTAGAATTGGTGGGCCCCACTCTTGGTTGGTGAAAAAATGTGCTGAGATTTTTATTCAAATGTGGTGGGTGGAAATAGTAGCAGGTAAAGCCATCAGGTTGCAGGTTAAGTCTGCTTCGGCGTGCTAACATTTTCCTATAAATAGAGGGCTAAGTTAGAATTGAAAATCACACCAGAAATAAGTTTTCTCCCTTTCTCTCTCTAGATTATTGAGTGTATTTTGTGAGTATTTAGATACTTTGAGATTTTCTATTCATCAGAGCAAGTTTCTTTCAGCCTTATACTGGTATTTCGACCAGGAGTACTGATATTTTGAGGTAAGGAATATTATCTTCTTCTTAAATGATATTTTCTTCAACATCATTATGCCGAAATATTGATATGAACTTTTTATCAAATTTTGAACTTTTTGTGTCGAGGTTACTATTCACGTATACGTTACTTTTCATGTATACGGCACTATTCACGAATACGACACTATTCATCGAAAAATAAAATTTTCTTCTTTTTGTCCAAGATGTCTATTATGGTTACTATCTTTGATTGTATCCATATTTTGATCTTTATTTTTGAATTCTGCTTCACAATTGATTACTATGAAGTATTATTGATCTTGGATAAATGTTATACGAATCCCTACTATTTGTCCTTCTGTCTCACTGGATTCGTTTTCTTTAAGATATTTTTCATCATCCTAAGTTGTAAATGATGATATTACTGAATATCTTTAGCCTGTAGTGCAAAGATGAATGATTAACTGATGAATATCTTTGGCCCGTAGTGCAAAGATGAACAGGTGTTGAGATGAACATGACCGACTGGTGATACAAATGAATATCTTTGGCCTGTAGTGCAAAGATGAATATTTGGTTAAAGATGATTATTAATTGATGTTACAGGGATAAAATATTGATGATGGACTTTTAAATCTTAGAAGATAGTAGAATTCATTATCTACTTGACTCTTCTAATGGTTTGCTGTTTCCGCTGTAGTTGTTGATCTAAAACTTGTTGTCGATTATATTCTATCAGATTTTTCCCTGTTGAATACTAATGATAATTTGTTGTATATTATCTTAGTCATAATATTCTTTACTGGGCTAGTTGAGCTCACCCTTTTCCTTTTTGTTCCATTTTTCTTCTCAGGAGGTGAGAACATAGCAGGATCTAGTCGGGATATGGAGTGATGGTTCTAGAAAGATGTTTTAGCAGTCCTCACTATTTCTGTAAAATAGTGTTTGAATAATTGTAATGAGGACTTATTTGAGTGTGGATATTGTCTAGAAGATAATATTTGTATTTAAACTCACAGTATGTGTTGTCGTATTTTGCACGACAATTGTATTATTGAAGTTGTAGTTTGCTTTTTGTACCATGTATTTGGCGACTCAGAATGAGTGTTGTATACCTATTTTGGGGGCGTCACACCCTTTGCCACCTTTATGTTGCGAGGAGATGCAGATTACTGGTAGGAATCTGTAAAGCGTACTCAACCTGCCGCACTAAAGATGTCTTGGGAGAAGTTCCAGGAACTATTCAATGATAAGTACTTTCCCGAAAGTATTCGTCACATAAAGGAGATAGAATTCATCAAGTTAGAGCATAATAATATGACCGTGTTGCAGTACGAAGCTAAGTTTGCCGAGCTGTCCCGGTTTGCGTCCCACTTGGTGGATAATGAAGAGAGAATGACGCGGATATTTTTAAGAGGTTCGAAGCCGGAGATACGTCAACATCTTATTTCTCATAAACTGTGTTTGTATTCAAATGTTGTAAATAGGACTCAGTTAGTGGAGCACGATAACGAGTCAACGTAACCTAAAGAGAGCAACAGGCAAAATGATAATACCAGTGAAAGCAGTCATCGAAGCGGTGACAACAAGCGTGGAGGGAATCAACAGGCCAGAAATGGTAACCACTTCGGTGGTAATCATGGCCAAAACAATAAGAATGAACATTTCAAGAAGAGGAGATTCAATAATGACGGAAAGACGTCAGCACCAGCACCAGCACCCGTGGTTAAGGAAGGAGAACGACCACCTATCATATGCTTCAAATGCGGAGGGAAAGGACACATCAGTCCAAACTGCGCGATGCCGTCAAAAACATGTTATAATTGTGGAAGAGAAGGTCACCTAGCCCGATTTTGTCGTTCACCGAAGACAAGTTCAGCTAGGATGGAGGCACCAAAGGACGTCCCAGAAAAGCCAAAATCGGTAGTGCAAGGGAGAGCGTTTGTTGTGACCTCCCAGAAAGCAAGGAACCCGAACGAGGTCATCACGGGTAAGCTTATCATAAACTCTAGCGAAGTCTATACCTTATTTGATACCGGTTCTACCTATTCTTTCATTTCTCCTATTTGCGCTCAACGATTAAATTTGACTCCGGAGAAATTAGACTTTGACTTATCTGTGGAAACTCCGTTGGGAGAAACCTTCATTACATCCACTGTTTATAAGTCTTGTTTGGTTCAAATCGGTACCCTCACATTACCTGTCGATCTTATTTCATTGAAAATACTTGCATTTGATGTAATTCTATGGATTGATTGGTTAACTACTCATCATGCAAAAATTGATTATTTTCGTAAGGTTGTTAGCTTTTATATTCCTAATCAACCTATTATGCGAATTCAAACAACCAAACCATTAAAATCAATCACTGTCATCTCAAGCCATAAAGTTATTCGTTTATTGAAAAATGGATGTCAAGCTTTCTTAGCTCATGTCACAGATCTAAACAAAAATACTTTAGTTTTGAATGATATTTCTATTGTTAATGAATTTCCTGACGTATTCCCTGAGGAACTTCCTGGCCTACCCCCAGAGCGTGAAATTGAATTTTGTATCGACCTTGAACTCGGGACAAAACCCATTTCCAAAGCCCCATATCGAATGGCTCCTATTGAACTTCAGGAGTTAAAGACCCAACTGCAGGAATTGTTAGACATTGGCTTTATTCGTCCTAGTACTTCTCCTTGGGGTGCTCCTGTTCTATTCGTGAAGAAGAAAGATGGGAGTATGCGACTTTGTATTGATTATTGGGACTTGAATCATGTCACCATCAAAAATAGGTACCCATTGCCACGTATTGATGACATGTTTGACCAGTTGCAAGGAGCACAATTCTTTTCAATAATTGATCTTCGTTCTGGATATCATCAGCTGAAGGTTAGAACTGAGGATATTCTAAAGACTGCCTTCAGAACTCGGTACGGGCATTATGAATTCTTAGTCATGTCTTTTGGATTGACTAATGCTCCTGCTGCCTTCATGGATATGATGAACCGAGTATTCAAGGAATATTTAGATCACTTTGTGGTTGTCTTTATTGATGACATCCTTTTTTATTTCAAAAGCCGTGAATATCATGAGCAGCACTTGAGGCTGACACTCCAAAAGCTTCGTGAATACAAGCATTATGCCAAGTTGAAGAAATGCGAGTTTTGGCTTGAGGAAGTAGCATTCCTTGGGCACGTAGTATCAAGTCATGGAATATCTATTGACCCGGCAAAGATTGAAGCAATTCAAAGCTGAGAGCAACCTAAATCAGTGACCGAAGTACGCTTTCTCAGTTTAGCTGGTTATTATCGGAGATTCGTGGAAGGATTTTCTCGAATCACTACTCCATTAACTCAGCTGACTCGAAAAGATACAAAGTTCGATTGGAGCGAAGAATGTGAAAAGAGTTTTCAAGAACTCAAGAGGAGACTCATTTCAGCACATGTTCTAACAATACCATCTGGCTCGAAGGGATTTGTCATCTACAGTGATGCTTCGGACAAAAGGTTGGGATGTGTTCTCATGTAACATGAGAAAGTCATAGCCTATGCCTCAAGACAACTCAAAGAATATGAGAGGAATTATCCTACTCATGATCTAGAGTTGGCAGCTGTTGTCTTCGCACTTAAAATTTGGAGGCATTACTTGTATGGGGAGAAAGTGAAGATCTTTACGAATCATAAAAGCCTCAAATATTTCTTCACTCAAAAGGAACTCAACATGCGACAACGACGTTGGCTGGAATTGTTGAAAGATTATGATCATAACATCCAATACCATCTTGGAAAAGCGAACGTGGTAGCTGATGCATTGAGTAGAAGATCATATGCAAGTACGAGTACGATATTGTCAACGCAAAGGCCCATTTTGTGTGACTTGCAAAGGATGGAGATAAAGTTAAAGACTCCAGGGACCCATGTGATGATAGCGAATATACGAGTAGAACCGACTTTAATTGATAAAGTTAAGGCTGCTCAAGCTACAGACCTGGAGCTGATGTGTATGAGGAAGAAAGTGCAAGAAGGTGCTATGCCGGAAGCAAGAATCGATGAAGAAGGAATACTTCGAGTCAACTCCAGACTTTGTGTTCCTAACGACCCTGATTTAAAGTATAAAATCATGATGGAGGCGCACAACACACCGTTTGCAATCCATCCTGGGAGTACCAAAATGTATCGTGATCTTCGTCATACATTTTGGTGGAGCGATATGAAGAGAGAGATAGCGTTATTTATCTCAAGGTGTCCAACTTGTCAACGAGTCAAAGCGGAGCATCAAGTACCAAAAGGTCCATTGCAACCACTTGAAATTCCAGAATGGAAGTGGGAGCACATTACCATGGATTTCGTTATTGGTCTTCCCAAGGTTTCTCAAGGCATTGATGCAATTTGGGTCATTGTTGATAGATTGACCAAGTCTGCTCATTTCTTACCAATACGAGAAACTTATACACTTGAACGTCTTGCTCATATGTACATAAATGAGATTGTAAGACTACATGGTATGCCAGTATCCATAGTTTCTGATTGAGACACAAGATTCACTTCACGATTTTGGGTTAGTTTGCAAAAAGCTATGGACACGGATTTACGATTTAGTTCAGCATATCATCCCCAGACAGACGGACAATCAGAGAGGACTATTCAAACTCTTGAAGATTTATTAAGACTCTGTATCCTTGACTACAAGGGAAGTTGGGATAAGTTCTTACCATTGGTGGAGTTTTCCTACAACAACAGTTATCAAGCAAGTATTGGCATGGCTCCATTCGAGGCGTCGTATGGAAGAAAGTGTCATTCTCCAGTATGCTGGGATGAGGTGGGTGAAGTAACGTTGTTGGGACCGGAGTTGGTACGTATAACTACGAAAAATATTCAAACGATCCGGTAACGTATAAAAACCTCACAAGATCGACAAAAGAGTTATGCTGATCTTCATCGAAAGGACGTGAAATTTGATATAGGAAATCATGTGTTGTTACGAGTTGCTCCGTGGAAAGGAGTTACGAGATTTAAAAAGAGAGGAAAGCTCAATCCTCGATTCATTGGCCCATTTTTAATCCTCGATCGAGTAGAAACTGTGGCCTATAGACTCGCTTTACCGCCAAGTATGTCTCGTATTCATAATATTTTTCACATATCCATGTTACATAAATATGTGAAAGACCCGAACCATATTATTGAATTAGAACCGGATGAAATAGCGGAAGATTTAACGTATGAAGAGGTTCCTGTTCAAATCTTGGATAAGAAGGAACATATACTACGCTCCAAGGTTATACCTCAAGTCAAAGTTTTGTGGAGAAACCACGATATTGAGGAAATGACCTGGGAGTTAGAATCTGAAATGAAGTCAAGGTATCCTTACCTCTTCGATATACCAGGTGCGTACCCTAATTTCGAGGGCGAAATTTCATAAGAAGGGGAGGTTGTAAGACCCCAACTTTTATAAATAAAGATGGATTTTTTATAAATATCATTTTTGAATTTTATGGAGTGAAATTGTTATAATGTTATAGTTGTGGGTAATATTTATAAATTTTGCAAAGTACGCAAGTTGCTATATAATATTCGATTGGTCGGAAAATATTCGTTTTAACAGGGAATATTCGTACGACGACACAATCATTGGTGGACCCCACAACGGAATTATTGTCAGATTGAAAAAACGACAAAAATACTTTATGAAAATAATTGCGGAAGTTTTACCATTAATACTGTTGAACTACTCGGTAGTAAAAGTACAGTAATACGCATGGTTGCATAGTAGCACACGGTATTGGTTATTGATGCTTACGTGATAAGTCACTCAGTTTTGTTTTATTGGTATTATTAATGTAATAAAACAGAAAAACTTTTTATATAAAACATAATACTTTTATAAAGTTATTCGTTTTATTAGGCTAATAGTAAAATCTTTTTATATAAAACAGAATATTTTTATAAAATTATCTGTTTTATTAGACAATAATTAGAATATATTATATTTTATTATGCATAGTATTTGCATAGTATTTGTATAGTAAAATCTTTTATAAAGTTATTCGTTTTATTAGATTATAAATAGAATATATTATATTTTATTTAAAAGATTTTGCTTTAATTATGGACCGTCAGATTAAAGTAAATCAATCTAGACCGTTCATGAGTTAGTTACTATGCAGTCTATTTTTCTATAAATAGAAGCTCATTTATTCATTATTTTCTTACGAATTTACTGAAACTCTAGAGAGAGAAAGTACAGAGAGAAAGAAAAAAAGTATTCTGCTACTTCACTACTCCGATATTAAGTTTCTTTTACAGTAAGGGGTATTATTTGTTATACTCGGTATTCTTTCTTTCTTATTCATGAAGAGAACTTCTGTTATTCCATTCTTTATTATTCTGTTGGAATAACTTGTATACGCGGGCTACCCTATACTTGGTGAAATTCTTCTGTTATTATATTTTTATTATTCTGTTGGAACATCCTGTATGTGCTTTACGCCGGACCTGTTCTATTATTTATTATTCTGTCGGAATATCCTGTCTGTGCTTTACGCCGGACCTGGTTCTATTATTTATTATGCTGTCGAAATATCCAATCTGTGCGTTTACGCTGGACCTAGTTCTATTATTTATTATTCTGTTGGAATATCATGTCGGTGCGTTTACGCATGACCTAGTTCCATTATTTATTTTCCTGTTGAAATAATCTGTCTGTGCGGTCTATCGCATGCATGGTGATTTCTTTTGCTATTCCATTATTTATTATATTCAGTTGGTTAAAGTTTTGACTTTTATACTCCATAAAATTAGTGGAATATCCTTGATATTTGCGCTTCATCCAGTATCTTTTTATGAAAATATTCTTCCGAGCATTCTTGAATTTTACTCCACAAAGCAGTATCATGTTGACAATTTGGACGTTATTGGTTCCTGAATAAATTAATTCTTGAACTTGTTTTCTTGAATTCTTATATCATTGTCATCATCCTCATGTTTATATTTTGTTGAAAGTCATCTGTGGCCTGTAGTGCATAGATGGACTTGGTATGATTATGACCAGGGATTATTCGGTATAATCATGACCGTAATGTTACAAATGATATGGTAAAAGTCCTCATTGGCCCGTAGTGCATTGATGGACAGTGGTTGGCATGATCATGACCATTAATGAATACACAAATATTCTTGGCATGTAGTGCATGGATAATTGTGGTCGTGATACTAAAGAATATCCTTGGCCGTAGTGCAGGGATGATGTGAATTATTTATTAAGCTGAGTCCCAGCGATAAAAGTCATGAAAAACCTTTTAAATCATAGAAGATGGTAGATTTTATGTGACGCCCCCAAAATTAGGTATACATCACCCATCTTGGGTCGTCAGATACATAGTACAGAATACAAATACAACTTAATAATACAACTGTCGTGTACAATACGACAAAATATAAACTGTGAGTTTGAATACAAATATTATCTTCTAGAGAGTATTCATACTCAAAAGGAGTTCTCATTACATTATTAACACACCATTACATAGAATAGTGAGGACTACTAACTAATACTATCATTCGGACCATCACTCCGTTCCCCGACTTGCCCCAGCTACGTTCTCATTTCCTGAAGAGAACAGTGAAAGAAAGGGTGAGCTCAACTAGCCTAGTAAGAAATATTACGACTAAGATAATGCAGAATAAATTATCATTAGCCTTCAACAATGTTAAACTGATAAAATATAATAGACATCAAGTTTAACTGTAGCGGAACAAGCAATCCATTAAGAGAGTCAAGTAGAAAATAAACTCTACTATCTTTTATGATTTAAAAGATTTTCCAACACTGTGATCGCTGAGACTCAACTTAATAAAATAATTCACATCATCGAATCACCCCTGCACTACGGCCAAGGATATTCGTATATTCATTAATGGTCATGATCATGACAACAACTGTCCATCAATGCACTACGGGCCAATGAGGACTTTTACCACATCATTCGTAACATTACGGTCATGATTACACCGAATAATTCCTGGTCATAATCATACCAAGTCCATCTATGCACTACAGGCAACAGATGACTTTCAACATAATATAAACATGAGGATGATGACAATGATATAAGAATTCAATAAAACAAGTTCAAGAATTAATTTATCCAAGAATTAACAACGTCCAAATTGTCAACATGATACTACTTTGTGGAGTAAAATTCAAGAATGATCAGGAGAATATTTTCATGAATAGATACTAGATGAAGCGCAAATGTCAAGGATATTTCACAAATTTCATGGAGTATAGAAGTCAAAACTTAACCAACTGAGTATAATAAAGAATGGAATAACAAAAGAAATCACCATGCATGCGATAGACCGCACAGACAGGTTATTCTAACAGAATAATAAATAATGGAACCAGGTCCGGCGTAAACAAACAGACAGGATATTCCGACAGAATAATAAATAATGGAATCAGGTCCGGTGTAAAACACACAGACAGGATATTCCAACAGAATAATAACAAGACGGAACCAGGTCCGGTGTAAAACACACAGACAGGATGTTCCAACAGAATAATAATAAAAACGGAACCAGGTCTGGTGTAAAACACACAGACAGAATGTTCCAACAGAATAATAGAAGAATGTCACCAAGTATAGGGTAGACCGCGTATACAGGTTATTCCAACAGAATAATAAGAAATGGAATAACAACAGTTCTATTCATGAATAAAAAAGAATGACACCCCTTACCGTTTTAAAGACGAGTTGAAATAAGGAAGTAGTTAAGTAGCAAAATACCCTTCTTCTCACTCTCTATAGTTCTCTCTATAGTTTCTCTCTCTAGAGTTCAGTGAATTCGTAAGAAATAATGAAGGAATGAGCTGCTATTTATAGAAAAATAGAATGCATAGTAACTAATCCATGAACGGTCCAGATTGATTACTTTAATCTGACGGTCCATATTTAAAGAAAAATCTTTTAAATAAAATATAATATATTCTATTTATAGAATAACTTTAATAAAGTATTCTGTTTTATATAAAAAGATGTTTCTGTTTTATTACGTTAATAATACGAATAAAACAAAACGTCATTATCGCTAAATAATTCATATTATTAACTGACAATAATTGAATCAAACTGAGTGACTTCTCACATAAGCATTAATAATCAATACCGTGTGCTACTATGCAACCACACGTATTACTGTACTTTTACTACCGAGTAGTTCAACAGTAACAATGGTAAAATTTCCGCTGTTATTTTTAATAAAATATTTTTGTCGTTTTCTCAATCCGACAATAATTTCGTTGTGGGGTCCACCAATGATTGTGTCGTTGTACGAATATTCTCTGTTAAAACGAATATTCTCTGACCAATCGAATATTATATAACAACTTGCGTACTTTACAAAATTTATAAATATTACCCACAACTATAACATTATATCAAATTAACTCCATAATATTTAAAAATGATATTTATAGAAAATTCATCTTTATTTATAAAAGTTGGGGTCTTACAACCTCCCCTTCTTATGAAATTTCGCCCTCGAAATTAGGGTACGTACCTGGTATGTCGAAGAGGTAAGGATACCTTGATTTCATTTCAGATTCTAACTCCCAAGTCATTTCCTCAACATCGTGGTTTCTCCACAAAACTTTGACTTGAGGTATAACCTTGGAGCGTAGAATATGTTCCTTCTTATCCAAGATTTGAACAGGAACTTCTTCATACGTCAAATCTTCCGCTATTTCGTCCGGTTCTAACTCAATAATGTGGTTCGGGTCTTCCACATATTTGCGTAACATGGATATGTGAAAAACGTTATGAACACGAGACATACTTGGCGGTAAAGCGAGTCTATAAGCCACAGTTCCTACTCGATCGAGGATTAAAAATGGACCGATGAATCGAGGATTGAGCTTTCCTCTCTTTCCAAATCTCGTAACTCCTTTCCATGGAGCAACACGTAAGAACACATGATCTCCTACATCAAATTCCACGTCCTTTCGATGAAGATCAGCATAACTCTTTTGTCGATCTTGTGAGGTTTTTATACGTTGTCGGATCGTTTGAATCTTTTCTGTAGTCATACGTACCAACTCCGGTCCCAACAACGTTGCTTCACCCACCTCATCCCAGCATACTGGAGAACGACATTTTCTTCCATACAATGCTTCGAATGGAGCCATGCCAATACTTGCTTGATAACTGTTGTTGTAGGAAAACTCCACCAATGGTAAGAACTTGTCCCAACTTCCCTTGAAGTCAAAGACACAGAGTCTTAATAGATCTTCAAGAGTTTGAATAGTCCTCTCTGATTGTCCGTCCGTCTGAGGATGATATGCTGAACTAAATCGTAACTCCGTGCCCATAGCTTTTTGTAAACTAACCCAAAATCGTGAAGTGAATCTTGGGTCTCGATCAGAAACTATGGATACTGGCATACCATGCAGTCTTACAATCTCGTTTATGTACATACGAGCAAGACGTTCAAGTGTATAAGTTTCTCGTATCGGTAAGAAATGAGCAGACTTGGTCAATCTATCAACAATGACCCAAATCGCATCTATACCTTGAGAAACCTTAGGAAGACCGGTAACGAAATCCATGGTAATGTGCTCCCACTTCCATTCTGAAATTTCAAGTGGTTGCAATGGACCTTTTGGTACTTGATGCTCCGCTTTGACTCGTTGACAAGTTAGACACCTTGAGATAAACAACGCTATCTCTCTCTTCATATTGCTCCACCAAAATGTATGACGAAGATCATGATACATTTTGGTACTTCCAGGATGGATTGCAAACGGTGTGTTGTGCGCCTCCATCATGATTTCATACTTTAAATCAGGGTTGTTAGGAACACAAAGTCTGGAGTTGACTCGAAGTATTCCTTCTTCATCGATTCTTGCTTCCGGCATAGCACCTTCTTGCACTTTCTTCCTCATACGCATCAGCTCCAGGTCTGTAGCTTGAGCAGCTTTAACTTTATCGATTAAAGTTGGTTCTACTCGTATATTCGCCATCATCACATGGGTCCCTGGAGTCTTTAACTCTATCTCCATCCTTTGCAAGTCACACAAAATGGGCCTTTGTGTTGACAATATTGCACTCGTACTTGCATATGATCTTCTACTCAATGCGTCAGCTACCACGTTCGCTTTTCCAGGATGGTATTGAATGGTATGATCATAATCTTTCAACAGTTCAAGCCAACGTCGTTGTCGCATGTTGAGTTCCTTTTGAGTGAAGAAATATTTGAGGCTTTTATGATCCGTAAAGATCTCCACCTTCTCCCCATACAAGTAATGCCTCCAAATTTTAAGTGCAAAGACAACAGCTGCCAACTCTAGATCATGAGTAGGATAATTCCTCTCATATTCCTTGAGTTGTCTTGATGCATAGGCTATGACTTTTCCATGTTGCATGAGAACGCATCCCAACCCTTTGCTCGAAGCATCACTGTAGATGACAAATCCCTCCGAGCCAGATGGTATTGTTAGAACAGGTGCTGAAATGAGTCTCCTCTTGAGTTCTTGAAAACTCTGCTCACATTCTTCGCTCCAACCGAACTTTGTATCTTTCCGAGTCAGCTGAGTTAATGGAGTAGCGATTCGAGAAAATCCTTCCACGAATCTCCGATAATAACCAGCTAAACCAAGAAAGCTACGTACCTCGGTCACTGATTTAGGTTGCTCCCAGCTTTGAATAGCTTCAATCTTTGCCGGGTCAACCGATATTCCACGACTTGATACTACGTGCCCAAGGAATGCTACCTCTTCCAGCCAGAACTCGCATTTCTTCAACTTGGCATAAAGTTTGTATTCACGAAGCTTTTGGAGTACCAGCCTCAAGTGTTGCTCATGATCTTCACGGCTTTTGGAATAAACAAGGATGTCATCGATAAAGACGACCACAAAGTGATCCAAATATTCCTTAAATACCCTGTTCATCATATCCATGAAGGCAGCAGGAGCATTAGTCAATCCAAAAGACATAACTAAGAATTCATAATGCCCGTACCGAGTTCTAAAAGCCGTCTTTGGAATATCCTCAGTTCTAACCTTCAGCTGATGATATCCAGAACGAAGATCGATCTTTGAAAAGAATTGTGCTCCTTGCAACTGGTCAAACAGGTCATCAATACGTGGCAATGGGTACCTATTTTTGATGGTGACATGATTCAACTCCCGATAATCAATACAAAGTCGCATACTCCCATCTTTCTTCTTCACGAACAGAACAGGAGCACCCCAAGGAGAAGTACTAGGACGAATAAAACCAATGTCTAACAATTCCTGCAGTTGGGTCTTTAACTCCTGAAGTTCAATAGGAGCCATTCGATATGGGGCTTTGGAAATGGGTTTTGTACCGGGTTCAAGGTCGATACAAAATTCAATTTCACGCTCTGGGGGTAGGCCAGGAAGTTCTTCGGGAAATACGTCAGGAAATTTATTAACAACAGAAATATCATTCAAAGCTGACGTATTTTTGTTTAGATCTGTGACATGAGCTAAGAAAGCTTGACATCCGTTTTTCAATAAACGAATAGCTTTATGGCTTGAGATGACAGCGATTGATTTTAATGGTTTGGTTGCTTGAATTCGCATAATAGGTCGATTAGGAATATGAAAGCTAACAACCTTACGAAAACAATCAATTTTTGCATGATGAGTAGTTAACCAATCAATCCCTAGAATCACGTCAAATGCAAGTATTTTTAATGAAATAAGATCGACAGGTAATGTGTGGGTACCAACTTGAACCAAACAAGACTTATAAACCGTGGATGTAATGAAGGTTTCTCCCAATGGAGTTTCAACAGCTAAGTCAAAGTCTAATTTCTCCGGAATCAAATTTAATCGATGAGCGCAAGTAGGAGAAATAAAAGAATGGGTAGAACCGGTATCAAATAAAGTATAGACTTCGTTAGAGTTTATGATAAGCTTACCCGTGATGACCTCATTCGGGTTCCTTGCTCTCTGGGAGTTCACAACAAACGCTCTCCCTTGCACAACCGGTTTTGACTTTTCTGGGACGGCCTTTGGTGCCTCCATCCTAGCTGAATTTGTCTTCGGTAAACGACAAAATCGGGCTAAATGACCTTCTCTTCCACAATTATAACATGCTTTGGACGGCATCGCGCAGTTTGGACTGATGTGCCCCTCCCCTCCGCATCTGAAACATATGATAGGTGGTCGTTCTCCTTCCTTAACGACAGGTGCTGGTGCTGACGTCTTTCCATCATTGTTGAATCTCCTCTTCTTGAAATGTCCATTCTTATTATTTTGGCCCTGATTACCACCGAAGTGGTTACCATTTCTGGCCTGTTGATTCCCTCCACGCTTGTTGTCACCGCTTCGATGACTGCTTTCACTGGTATTATCATTTTGCCGGCTGCTCTCTTTTGGTTGCGTTGTCTCGTTATCGCGCTCCACCAAATTTACAACATCTGAATACAAACACAGTTTATGAGAAACAAGATGTTAACGTATCTCCGGCTTCAAACCTCTTAAAAACATCCGCGTCATTCTTTCTTCATTATCCACCAGGTGGGACGCAAACCGGGATAACTCCGCAAATTTTGCCTCGTACTGCGACATGGTCATATTATTCTGCTCCAATTTGATGAACTCCACCTCCTTCATGTGACGAATACTCTCGGGAAAGTATTTGTCGTTAAACAGCTCTTGGAACTTCTCCCAAGACATCTTCAGTGCGGCAGGTTGAGTACGCTTTATCGATTCCCACCAGTAATCTGCCTCTCCTCGCAACATAAAGGCGGCAAAGGGAACCTTTTGCTCCTCGGAGCAACCCAAGACATCAAATATCTTGGTGATCTGCTTTATCCATGTTTCAGCTACAAGTGGTTTGGGTTCTCCCTTAAACTCCGGTGGTCCCAGCTCCTTAAACTGTTTAGCGGTGACCGCCTGAGAGTTTCTCAGTATTTCCACCTACGTTGTGGACAGGAGCCGCTTTCACCTGTTGTTGCATGAATTGCATAAAACCTCTGAACATTCCATCATTCATCATCTGGTCAGTGTTGTTGTTTGCATGAGGATTGTCACCTTCCTGATGAACATTATCCTGATTATTGATATGTGGTGAATCAATAGTCGCCTGTGCTCCATTGCTATTCTCAACATTCTCAGATGCCATTTTCAGATACTGCCACAAAATAAAAGTTAATTGATATGTCATATATTATCCTTATATTATGACCGACCAATTAAATACCATGCAAATAAACTTAGGTAGGTCATACTAGCGAAGGAATTCCCCGTCTCTCCCCTCCTAGTTCTATTCTCACATCTTAGCCATGGATCATATCCCTAAGCTCTGATACCAACTGTGACGCCCCCAAAATTAGGTATACATCACCCATCTTGGGTCGTCAGATACATAGTACAGAATACAAATACAACTTAATAATACAACTGTCGTGTACAATACGACAAAACATAAACTGTGAGTTTGAATACAAATATTATCTTCTAGAGAGTATTCATACTCAAAAGGAGTCCTCATTACATTATTAACACACCATTACATAGAATAGTGAGGACTACTAACTAATACTATCATTCGGACCATCACTCCGTTCCCCGACTTGCCCCAGCTACGTTCTCATTTCCTGAAGAGAACAGTGAAAGAAAGGGTGAGCTCAACTAGCCCAGTAAGAAATATTATGACTAAGATAATGCAGAATAAATTATCATTAGCCTTCAACAATGTTAAACTGATAAAATATAATAGACATCAAGTTTAACTGTAGCGGAACAAGCAATCCATTAAAAGAGTCAAGTAGAAAATAAACTCTACTATCTTTTATGATTTAAAAGATTTTCCAACACTGTGATCGCTGAGACTCAGCTTAATAAAATAATTCACATCATCGAATCACCCCTGCACTACGGCCAAGGATATTCGTATATTCATTAATGGTCATGATCATGCCAACAACTGTCCATCAATGCACTACGGGCCAATGAGGACTTTTACCACATCATTCGTAACATTACGGTCATGATTACACCGAATAATTCCTGGTCATAATCATACCAAGTCCATCTATGCACTACAGGCCACAGATGACTTTCAACAGAATATAAACATGAGGATGATGACAATGATATAAGAATTCAATAAAACAAGTTCAAGAATTAATTTATCCAAGAATTAACAACGTCCAAATTGTCAACATGATACTACTTTGTGGAGTAAAATTCAAGAATGATCAGGAGAATATTTTCATGAATAGATACTAGATGAAGCGCAAATATCAAGGATATTTCACAAATTTCATGGAGTATAGAAGTCAAAACTTAACCAACTGAGTATAATAAAGAATGGAATAACAAAAGAAATCACCATGCATGCGATAGACCGCACAGACAGGTTATTCTAACAGAATAATAAATAATGGAACCAGGTCCGGCGTAAACGCACAGACAGGATATTCCGACAGAATAATAAATAATGGAACCAGGTCCGGTGTAAAACACACAGACAGGATATTCCAACAGAATAATAACAAGACGGAACCAGGTCCGGTGTAAAACACACAGACAGGATGTTCCAACAGAATAATAATAAAAACGGAACCAGGTCTGGTGTAAAACACACAGACAGGATGTTCCAACAGAATAATAGAAGAATGTCACCAAGTATAGGGTAGACCGCGTATACAGGTTATTCCAACAGAATAATAAGAAATGGAATAACAACAGTTCTCTTCATAAATAAGAAAGAATAACACCCCTTACCGTTTTAAAGACGAGCTGAAATAAGGAAGTAGTTAAGTAGCAAAATACTCTTCTTCTCTCTCTCTATAGTTCTCTCTATAGTTTTTCTCTCTAGAGTTCAGTGAATTCGTAAGAAATAATGAAGGAATGAGCTGCTATTTATAGAAAAATAGAATGCATAGTAACTAATCTATGAACGGTCCAGATTGATTACTTTAATCTGACGGTCCATATTTAAAGAAAAATCTTTTAAATAAAATATAATATATTCTATTTATAGAATAACTTTAATAAAGTATTCTGTTTTATATAAAAAGATGTTTCTGTTTTATTACGTTAATAATAAGAATAAAACAAAACGTCATTATCGCTAAATAATTCATATTATTAACTGACAATAATTGAATCAAACTGAGTGACTTCTCACATAAGCATTAATAATCAATACCGTGTGCTACTATGCAACCACACGTATTACTGTACTTTTACTACCGAGTAGTTCAACAGTAACAATGGTAAAATTTCCGCTGTTATTTTTAATAAAATATTTTTGTCGTTTTCTCAATCCGACAATAATTTCGTTGTGGGGTCCACCAATGATTGTGTCGTTGTACGAATATTCCCTGTTAAAACGAATATTCTCCGACCAATCGAATATTATATAACAACTTGCGTACTTTACAAAATTTATAAATATTACCCACAACTATAACATTATATCAAATTAACTCCATAATATTTAAAAATGATATTTATAGAAAATTCATCTTTATTTATAAAAGTTGGGGTCTTACATTTTATTCTCTACTTGACTCTTCTAATGGGTTGCTTGTTCCGCTGCAGTTAAACTTGATATTTGTTATATTTTATCAGTTTAACACTGTTGAAGGCTAATGATAATTTATTCTGCATTATCTTAGTTATAATATTTTTTACTGGGCTAGTTGAGCTCACCCTTTTGTTTTCATTGTTCTCTTCAAGAAATGAGAACGTAGCGGGGACTAGTCGGGAAACGGAGTGACGGTTCAGATGATAGCATTAGTAGTCCTCACTATTTTATGAAATAGTGTGAAAATAAATGTATTGAGGACTTATTTTGAGTTTGAATCCTGTTTAGAAGAAAGTGTTGTATTTAAACTCACAACTTATGTTTTGTCGTATTTTACACGACAGTTGTATAATTAAGTTGTATTTGAATTTTGTACCATATTTTTGGAGACTCGGAATAGGTGATGTATACCTATTTTGAGGGCGTCACAATATATACAAATTTAAATCAAATTAGGATAATTAGTTATTATTTTGTTTTATTTTTAATTTTAATTGTGATTTTATATTTGTAAAGTGTAATAATAAATATATTATCTCATTTTTAAGTAAAATAACAAATTCAATTTATAATTATATTTATTATAAAACTAGTTATTATGTGGAGGCTCGAATTCGAGTTTGAATTTGAAGCTCGCGAGTAGTTTGAATAAATATTCGAGTCGAGTCGAATCGAATTCGAGTAATAAATATTCGAGTCGAGTCGAGTCGAGTCTGAGTAGGATTTTTCAAATATAATTCGAATTCGAGCCGAATTCGAGGACGAATTTATCATTTTGAGTCGAATTTGAGTAGCTCTCTGTTCGCTCCGGTTCGACTCGTTTACACCCTTACTGGCATGGGATAGTGCTAAAAATTAATAAATATAATTTAATTAAAAAAATTCTTCACAATGTTATCAATAAATTTTTTATTTGAATTGTTTGTTTCAATGAATATATTTACTAAATAACATATTTTTTTTAAAAAATTATGATTATTATACTGCCTAAATAAAACATATATTTTTTTAAAAAAATTTATGATTAGTATACTGCCTAAATAAAGCAAGGACAATTAAAGTCATCAAAATTTTTATTTATTAGTAACACATATATACTATATATATACCAAATATGACATAACTACATACGAATACAACATTTGGCATACATATATAACAAAAATTAAACAAAAAATTGTATATTTCTATTTACTTTTATGAAGATTAAGTATCACATTCATGCATGTATATAACAACATTACTAATCAAATCATGAATGAAAAAATATGCATGCATTCTTATATATATATATATATATATATATATATATATATATATATATATATATATGAAATGAATACATACACACTCAAAATATATATCTAAAAACACACCCACCCAAATGTAAAACAGAGGAGAGAGAAAGTGTTGTAAAGAAAAAAATATAAATATTTTACTTGAAAATTAATGCAGGCCTATTAAGAAATTTTTATCTCCAACTTTAATCTCTCATTTTAATTACTAATCAGTTAACCTCTTTCTTTTCATTTTTATTTGAAATTATAAGTCAATATATTTATA
Organism: Panax notoginseng; assembly: GCA_016801055.1. Lineage (NCBI taxonomy): Eukaryota > Viridiplantae > Streptophyta > Magnoliopsida > Apiales > Araliaceae > Panax > Panax notoginseng. The sequence continues at coordinate 270,888,746 of CM029012.1, forward strand.
GTGAACTAACTTTTTAAATTCTTCAGCTCCCTTAATTTTATGTACTCCTTCAGCCGCCCGCCATGCATAAAAAGAAAATGAATGGTTAGCTGATGACTGTAGTTGGCATGCCGCATATAGAGGAATTAAGAAAAAAAAAAAAAAAGGAGGGAATTTTTTTTAAAAAAAGAAGAAGAAGCATGGTTGTTGGTGTTCCTTTTTCAATGTTAAAATTATTAGCGTTCCTTTCTCAATCTATATCATGTTATTTTCAATAAAAGAAAATGACAAAATTAAATAAGGACCGAGGAATAATATTAAGGACAAAATTAGTAAAATAAAAAAGAGGACAAATAGATTTGAACAAATCAAAATAATTAAAAATTAGGACAGATAAACTTGAAGAGGTATTAAGAATGTCATATTTGTCCCTTTATGTTTTTATTGGAAAACGTTAAATAAGAGAGAAAAGAGAATAATAATGTTTTTATGAGAATTATAAATATTTTTGGAAAAATAATAATAAAAATTAAAGGTGTTATAGGAATATTGGTATATAATTTTCTATCTTAAATAAAAGTGAATGACTAATAATCTAGTAATATATGAAGTAGAATAGAAAAAAATATATTCTAAAACGACTAATATATTGAGTATTAAAGTTAAAGTTATCAGTCCGTTACAGGTTTACCCACTCCACTCCATACAGTGATGAATTATATAGAGATATCTCTAGTTTACGCTCTATGAAAAGCGCGTGGTATTGAATAATCCATCCTATTCTTATTGAAAGTAGTAGTTAGTTCTTGATAATTTTGATAAATTATCGATACAGTATTAGTAATTAATTAATTGACCTGAAAATAATCTTTGGGTGCAGACAAATTGAGCAACTTACCCATTCCTATCACATTCAATAATTTGGTTTTTGTCCAGGTTGACAGTTGTGCCGTAGTGGTGCAAAACTGCAAATACTATATAAATCAGCAACCACCAGAGGGCGGAGGTTGCAGGAGAACCACTAATACAATTTTGTAAGGTATGGAAAAACTCTTCTTCTCAATCCATGAGCTTCACTCCGCTATATACACATAAATGTCCTTTACCTGTACCTATATATATATATATATACGTACATACATACTATGGTGTATAATTTTTGTTAGCCTGAAACCGTTAAATTAGAGCTGATTGTGGCGTGAACCGCATCTCGCGCACTTACTTAAATCTTTTTCTTCTTCTACAATTTGAATACCCTATAATTAATCGTACATACAAATTTGCCTTTTTTTATTATCGAGATTTGTGCTTCAGTTATTCATGATTGCACTTGGAAAATTATCGTTGATTTGCTGTTCTTTGCCGGCATTTGACTCTGCGGAGTCATCTTCCTCGGCAAAGTTAGGGTTTTTGAATTTTTCTGCTTTTAATTGTAAAGTTAAAAGCTTGGGGCTTCTTAAAGCTGAGGCGAGATCGAATTTTTTAGCGCCAACTAAGGCAATGGAGATTTCTAGAACATCGTACATCGACGGCAAAACTGAAGGTGGATTCGATTCGACCAGAGAGGTCCTCGCAGATAATTCTAATGGGTTTTCTGGTACTATTTATTTATTTTTTCCTCCTTGTTTTTTCACATAGATTATCTCTACTTTTGATTTAGAAAATTACTTAACTTTAATTGTGTCCTTTGCAAATGAATATTAAATTTTTTGGTTCTCATTGCTACTTGTTGATGTTCTAAAGCTAAATCGTTTACCTAATTGTCAGGTGCCAATCTGGACCAGAGAAGTGTGAATGGAACGTCCAAAAATATTGTTTGGCATAAATGTTCAGTGGAGCAAATTGACAGGCAGGAATTACTTCAGCAAAAAGGTTGCGTCATATGGATTACAGGTCTCAGTGGTTCAGGTTTGTATACGAAAACTGTTAGGCACTTGAATCAATAAGTTCTTTGCTCTTGGGGCAATTGGCTTCTTATAAATTATGTGGGATCAACCAAATTTTCTTAATGTTTTTCAACATTTCTTGTATCCAAATAAAAAACAAATATATAAAATCTTCCTTTTTCGTTAATATTTAACTAGGAAATGCTATCCCTTGTAATGTAAATATTCAATCTCTTAAACTTTTAGTAATCGAAAATTACAAAAAGCATGTCAGTTCATCTGAAATGAATTGGAAGTTACCCATGTCTGCAAAACAATTTATCATGGCACTGGGTGTCTTATATTTGGTGTATGGCAGAAAAAGTGTGAGTTGATAGAGACACTAGAGGAAGCTATAAAGGATTTGACGTAAATGGTGAAAGTCTAAATAGATGTCCGTTGACATATATTTGATGGTCCCCAAGATTAAAGATATATAGGATTTATGCACCATAAGATGGAAAAAGCAATGCTGCTGAATGGAACTTTCATGCGCGGATATATTTTGCTTCAGTTTGTTATATATAGTACGGCTGCATTATATTTGAGACTAAACATGTTCCAGTTGGTGTCTATTTCATTTGCAGAAAGGAAAAATATGAATATATTAGTGATGATGTCTATGGATAACGTTGGTAATATGTGCCTATTTCTTGTATAATATGCATAGAGACTTGAATCTTGACTGACAGCAGTTGTAGAGTTTTTACACTAGTTGTGTAAGAGGATATCTGCTGAATTAGTTTTGAAGTGTCAGATTGGTTTGGTCCCTATTACACCATCCTTCAGTTATCTTTTGATCTTTAAAGTAAAAGTTTTGAGCAATGACGATAGCTGGGAGTGTAAGTTTTCATAATTACTCTACTGTTTTATATGTTGAGCACAATATTTTATTTTTATCTAATAGTGTTTAGTCCAATATGAGTTAAATTGGTCATTATAATTTGTTTTACCGGATACAACAGAGTTATAGGAGTACAAATTCTGAGAACATCGAACAATATATAGGTCCTTGCAGGAGAGATGGCTTATCCCATGCTTCTTCTCGTCTTCTCTCTCTATCTTTTTTGTTTTCTTCCTTCTTTCTGTGCAACAGAGGCTGATTCTATTTTGTATTTTCCTTAATTATTATCATGATTTACGATGATAGTTCTTTAACTTGTAAAGCCTTGGAATGTGATTTCAGGAAAGAGCACTTTGGCTTGTGCTTTAAGTAGAGCCTTGCACTCAAGAGGAAAGCTAACCTACATCCTTGATGGTGATAATGTTCGCCATGGTCTAAACCGTGACCTTAGTTTTAAAGCAGAAGATCGTGTAGAGAACATTCGAAGAATTGGTGGGTTTCTTCATTTCATCATTGATTAAAATTCCTTCTCAATTCCCATACTTTCTATTCTTGTCCAAAAGTGTTCAAACTACATATACTTTGTAATTTTTAGGGGAGGTAGCGAAGCTTTTTGCTGATGCTGGAGTTATTTCCATTGCCAGTTTGATATCTCCCTATAGAAAGGACAGAGATGCTTGCCGTGCTTTACTTCCAGAAGGAGATTTCATTGAGGTCTGTTGATGAGAAATTGAGCTGTGTGCACCTTAAGTTTACGAGAATGATCTAGGGATAGTGGGAAGGATTGGGGACCGTTGAAAATTTATTTACATAAATTAATTTACTGACAAGGCTTTGTAATTAACAGGTCTTCATGGATGTACCTCTCCAAGTGTGCGAGGCAAGGGACCCGAAGGGTTTGTACAAACTGGCACGAGCTGGAAAGATAAAAGGTATATTCTGTAATCAAACAGAAAATTGGAAGTCTGGATTTTGGATGATGGTCCTTTGCAGTTGTACTATGACTTGGTGTCTCTGTACTTGACCAAAAAATGGAGAAAAAAGATTGGTGTCTTAGTTTTATAAGACTAATTCTGGCCAGGATAACTGAAGTAGGTCACTTAAAAGTCTGGGCGTAAAAATCTCTTCAAGTCAATCTCTCCTCCATATAGCTGAAGTATACACTGTCCAGTGTCCATTCAAAATAATATTTGCCATCTGAATGCTAATACCTTACATTGTCTTGTCTTGTTCACATGTTACTGAATAGTGAATACGAATATATGAAACTGGTAATCGATCAATCTATCAACTCCCGGTCGATGTTTGGGTCTAAAAGATCAGCTAGTTGTGTCTTTATTTACCTTTTTTCCCTTTAAAAATCCAACTAATCATAATTCAGAAAGAGTAATGCTTTGTAGTCCTACTTTCTCGTTTTACTCACCACATGAAAGAACATGCCATTGTGTCTAGTGTAGGAATAAAAAGTAGGCCAGTAAATCAATTTTAAAGTCTATTTCACTGATGGATATTTTATATTCAGATTGCAGCTTCACTTCTCTCTGTATGTCTTGAGATTATTGGTTCTTAGTTCAAATGTAACTGTTTAAAACTTCCATTCGCAGGTTTTACGGGAGTTGACGATCCATATGAGCGACCATTAAAATGTGAGGTATGCACACTCTATAGAGATAAAAATGAGTTATTTTTACATTCTCGAACTCATGCACGGGTAGGAATGTCCCTGAATATATCTGTTTGTATTTTTGTTAAAATATGAAATATACTGTTTTAGAAAATACCATCTTTGAACATCACCTGACTTAATATGCTAGCAAGTGGAAAAAGGTGTTACGATGGTTTTTGGGGTTCTCATTGTTTACTGCCTTCCAACTTTTCATTCTGCTTGTTAAGTAATTGAACATACAGATCAATAAATCCTTGCATCGTTATGGAAATAAATGTCGTATTCAACTAAGCCTTGCTTTGATCTTTTCTTCATGAACTTGTAATGGCTGAATCTTCATATTACAGATAACGTTACACCAGAAGGAAGAAGTCTGTCCTTCCCCATCTGATATGGCAGAAAAAGTGATTTATTACTTGGAGATGAAAGGTTACCTGCGGGCCTAGCTCTTGTGCAATACCATGAGTCTCTCCCATTCACGCGAAATAAAAAATTGGAATTGTTTGCGCCTAGGAAATCCCTCGTTTCCTGTGTTCATGTTTCAATCATATATTATAAAAGATTAGTTAATCAATCGATTAATTAATCATGTGATCGTCTGTTGTGTCTTCTAAAAGTTACTTTAATGATAGTGTTTTTAATATGAAATTTGGGTAAGCAATTGTTGTATGATCTGTAGTATCTGAGAACAGGCCTTTGTTTTGTGGATACAAGACTCTTTCAGCTAAATAGCAAGTTCCTGCTTACTGCATAGATGTTTTTATTTATTTATTTCTCCAGCCAGTGGAATCTTATAAGAGTAAGTAACTGATAAAATCTAATCATCTAAGAGTGAGGATGATTTTATGATGTTCGGTTGATATTATGATCTGATTAGTTAAAATGGTTTGCTGATGCAGATGATTTCAACTCATTATTGCTAATAGTATGATAAGGTTATATATGTAGTGTACTTAATAATGGTAAGGCCTTAGTGGATGTCAGTTTCAATTAGCTTTCAGGAGCCCCCAGGTCAATTTTAATTCTGAACTTTACTTCTGGAGATTTTATTTGTGCGGACCGAATCTATCTAAATCTAGCACGCGGAGTCAGACATCAATGATAAAATGGTTAGATAAATGTGCTGGATAGAAGCACTAATATCGTAATGCTGTCTCTCCCAACACTGCTTTTTAACTTTAATCTGTACTGCCCTGAAAACCCAACTAATTGCTTTTGAATTTCCAGCTCAGTAAAAATAGAATAGTCTGACTGAGACGAAGAAGAAGAAGAATACATTGGAATATTGGATGATTCCATTTTTGATAGGAATATTGATCTTTCCACACATTTGACTTTTTTTCCTACAAGGTACTGTTAAATTACAAGTAAAGAAAGAAATCAAGATACAGATTTCAGCGTATCCAGACCTTGAGGCTTAGGTAAAAGATGGGGGATTGTTTGGGCTGGGCATCAAGCCCGAAGACTCTGTTGCCTGAGCTGACTACTTAGTCCTTTGACTCTGTAGTACGTAAATGGAGGAGTCAATATCAGTGCTGGCTGGTGCTCTCTTCTTTCGGCTAATCTTCCCTATATTTTATGGACTAGTTTGTTCTGCTTGTCCGTGTTTCCAAATATGAAAAAAGAGAAAAGAAAATAAACACAAGTTTACACTTGGAAAATTGAGAAATAAATAATATGAACTCTCCTCACAATTCAGAAATACGATGATAAGAGAGATGCACGAAGCCAGTCAGTCCATCGCTGATAAATTGCCGAAAAGAAGAAAGCAAGGACAGAGTTTAAGGACCTGGCAGCGGACCTTATAATCTCAAACACATCTGCAAAACGCCGCTCCTGCAGACCCCAAAGCGTGGAAAAGCATTCCACCAGCATTATCATAAGTTCCAGAAAGAGTACCAAATACTAATTCACACTTACAGTAATTTTAAGAGGAATAGAAGGATCTTTGTCGGACGAGTTCTGCAATGTTGAAAATTGTCCACCCATTGCAGATAAATCAAACAAAAATAGTGCGTAGGTTGTGTGCTATTTTTTGTTTTATGCGCGTCAATCTTTGGAGTTGACGTACGGTGTTTATAGTGAAATGCCTACCTACTCTAATCCATGCTTAATAAATGATCCATAACCTGCACTTAGATATTGGAAAGTAACATTGACACCATTGAGGGAACGGGAACGGGAACGATTCTTACAAGAAATTGGGAAACAAATTTTATGATGAGCCGATAACATTACATAATACATATCAAAGTTTGGTCAATCATAATTCATAGATACACAAACATTAGAATGTTCATCCCCTGACCCCTCCCTCCGTATATAAATATGTTTTTGTAATTTGATTCATGCATTCATAGTTTGAATATTGTTGATGCAGTCATTAATTCATTGTTTTCATACTTGTAATTATCTCTATGACCAGACATTGAAAGTGGATTAATTGCTTATCTGATTTTCTTTATTTGTTTAGTTTGGGACCAAATTGTGGTGTAGGAACATAATTATTTCCCTATATCAGGAAATACGAGGACCTTATTCCTACTTGACTTCCTCAAAAGTTTCCGAAGGTAAGATTTGTACGGAGTAATTCTTTCAATAGATTGGGGGAATTAAGTCTATCACAATTATGTCATCATCCAGTAATGCACATTCTCGAACAAAACTTTTAGGAATCTGACTATATAAAAAGGAATTAGGGGGTTGATTCTTATTTTATTAATCTATGATTAAGAAGCGATTAACCGTGTCGTCATAAACTTGAGGGTAGTACCATTGAAGCTTCAAGTCATAAAAGAAGCTAGGAGAAAAGAAAAGTTGTTAGTTTCCATAATGAATTGTCGGACACTAGGACTTCACTATCACTATTGTTAACTTAAGTAAAACAATTTCAATACTAGATCACTTGAAGCTGTTTTTAGACGCAATTAAGCGTTCTATAGGATTTAAGATTTACGGTGACATGAGTGTCATCGGAGATATGACTACATTCAGATTTATACGGGTCGAGTAGAAACGCCTACAATATGCAATTATGTATAGGATGTGCATGTTTTTTGAGAGCATCAAGTTGCTATATTTAGCTTTGGGTGCACGAGGAAAAAGACACCAGAGTGTTCCAGCTTTCTTTTTGGCCTTATATAATCATTCTATAATCATTAGAGTTCACCTACAACTCAGATATTAAGAGATTCCTGAAGTAAGTAATCAAAGACTCCCTAATAGTAATTGTTAGAGTTCCTCGTATGTTTTGGAAGGAGAGTTTCATTGCCAGTGGTGGACACACAGTTGCTGTAAAGATGAGAGGAAATTAAACGCGTTTCTGCTACGAGGTTTGATTCCCCATTGATCATCACGGTTTGTCTTTCTTGTTGGTTATCTGCATGTAATCGTCCTAAACTATTTACTTTTGCTGCACAGCGATCAAAGAATTAAACCTAAAAACTAAGAACTGGAAGGAGCTTCTCACTGATGAACCATTCAGAAGGGAACATAATATAACGATTCAGGTATTGCCATGAATTTAGTATACATCCTCTCCTGCTTGGTTGTGAGAAAAACGAATTCTACTTCCTGTGGCAGTACTATCCCAAAGTTTCCCTCATATATGCAAGTATTCCCTGCAGAATCTGAATGCGGTTGACAGCGAGGTTCTCTTGGATTTTTATTACATGAAGAAAAGTTTGAAAGTCGATGATAAAGGTTTTGACTAATAAACTTATCCACTCATTTAGGGTTTAATCTTCAACTCTTTTACTCCATAATTTTAACCAAGTAATCTCTCTCTACAGAACTAAAGAAACTGGAGTTGCATCCAGCATATAACATAAATATGACCGGGGATAACAAACAGATGCTAAAGGAGCTTGGAACTACAAATGGAAAGGAAATTGCTTTGCATGGGGGTGGTGGAACTAAGGCTCAAAATGAAAGGGCCGCGCCTGCATTTGCCACCATTCTGCAAATCATGCATTAAAAAGGATTTCAAATCAGGCATGAACGGTGAGGCTAAAGTCCAGCCAGGTTACAGTATTGTAGATGCTGCATCTTCTTCTGTACATGGCAGAAGTGCAACTGCCGCAAAGGGTGCTCCAAGTGATAAAACTGCTGCTCGGATTTCTATTCACATGCATGGCTGGTTACAGAATTCCAGAAAATGCAAGGCTAGTTAGATTACCCCCATCCCCCCTTTTGTTGACATAGACGTACGAATGCTTGAAGTAAAGACCACCTTTATGAATGATCAATCAGGATATTTAGTTTAAATAACACTTGCGACTTCAATTTAAGGCATGCTTCCAACATCTTTTTGCATCATCACTTGTCCTTGTGGGATATGGTTACTTTTCTAGTGTCTTTATGGGCTTTGGCGTTTAGGGGGATAACCGATTTGCATAGGGATTGGGTTGGAGGGCTGTCTTGTTGTAGAATTGCTGTTATTTTTATTCTTTAGGATCTATTTAATTGTAGAATTTCTCATCCTTGCATTGGTACTTTTTCTCTTTTATAATAATATATTCTTCTTATTATTGAAAAAATTGTGCCTATAATATTTTGAAATATGATGGAGTAAATAAATTAGAGATTGAGAGAAGTAATTGACATTGTCTCTGTAGGGAGGGTGGTCCAGTGTTTATAGGGTTGAGCTTAAGATCCTCATTTCTTTGAGGACGCAAAAAACCTGATGGGTATCCGGGTTTGTATTGCAGCTCTATTCCAAAATATTGACGGAGATAGTTTGAAGCTTAGAACTACTAGTGTAGTAGCACAGTTCCCGTAAATCTTTAGAGTTCGGTTGAATGGTAAATTAGATTCTATTCAAGTTGTTATTGGCTTTGAGTATTAATTAATAGCTTCCGATAGGAATTAATTACCTGAAAGGATCGGGTTGTTCTTTTCTAATAAGCTCACACAAGCATACATGCCCTATTTTAATTTTCAGGTGTTTACCCTATATATCTCTGGAACACGTACCATCACCTTGTTTGACATCATAGGTACAACTAGGGGTGAGCATGGTGCGGTGTGGTGCGGTTTGAAGTCCAAATCGCACCCGAAACCGCTTAGGTGCGGTTTGAAAAATTCAAAACCGCATCCGAAACCGCTTGTGATTGGTGCGGTTCGGTTTTAAAGTGTGTGGTTCGGTTTTAATTGGTGCGGTTTCGGTTCCAAAACCAATTGAAACAACAAAAAAGTTTAAGCCTTCAATAAAATTTAGCATAAAACTTACATCGAGCAATTAACTTAGTGACAAAGTAGACAATGAGAATTATATCAAACATGCTTTAAAACTAAAATATACGCTATATAAAACAACGGAGACTATTCGATAATAAGCAAGAATGTTTATCTAGTTCCCCAAAAATTAAAAGTATATACTGAAGATAGAATAAAATATATTGCAGGGAGGACTAAAAATAATCTATTAGATTATTACAATTATAGCATTGACATTAACCAATGCATCAAGTGCTCGAGCCCCTCAACTATAAGTCTCTCCAATAACGCATCAAATAAATTCAAAATTCTAAAACCCAATTGCTTAATTTTTGACTCTATAACCTCTAACATTTTCTTTCAATTGGTGAAAAAATGACAATGCAAGACTGGAGTTTTCTCTGAGCGTGTTCAAGTGAAAAGTAACTTTAGAATTTACTAGAGATAATACATGCATACACACATATGGTGCTGTTTCGGTTTTATGCGGTTTGGTTTTGGCTAGTAACCAAACCGGAACTGTAAATTTGGTTATTCAACCCACCTAAAACCGCCACATATGCCGGAATGTTGGTGTGCGGTTTTAATTGGTGCGGTTCGTATGATTTTTGGTGCGGTTTCAGTTTCAATTTGGTTACTTGCTCAGCCCTAGGTACAACTGTACAAGCGTACAGGCCTACAAAGTGTTGGGTATTTGATCACTGTACGTAGTCTGTAGATGGTGTGTG